>JAEIFJ010002131.1:600000-1077128 GCA_018903435.1 Leucophenga varia | reverse complement strand
AAAATAAAATAGGCGGTTAGTTTAGGCGTGGCATATTTTCTAATTTTTTACTTTTTGAATTTTTTTTTAATTTTTTAATTTTTTAATTTTTTAATTTTTTAATTTTTTAATTTTTTAATTTTCCTTAATTTTTTAATTTTTTAATTTTTTAATTTTTTAATTTTTTAATTTTTTAATTTTTTAATTTTTTAATTTTTTAATTTTTTAATTTTTTAATTTTTTAATTTTTTAATTTTTTATTTTTTAATTTTTTAATTTTTTAATTTTTTAATTTTTTTAATTTTTTAATTTTTTAATTTTTAATTTTTTAATTTTTTAATTTTTTAATTTTTTAATTTTTTAATTTTTTAATTTTAAGTTTAATTTTTTAATTTTTTAATTTTTAATTTTTTAATTTTTTAATTTTTTAATTTTTTAATTTTTAATTTTTTAATTTTTTAATTTTTTAATTTTAATTTTAATTTTTTAATTTTTTTAATTTTATTTTTTTTATTTTTATTTTTTTTATTTTTTTATTTTTTTTTTTTTTTTTTTTTTTTTTTATTTTTTTTATTTTTTTATTTTTTTTTTTTTGTTTTTATTTTTTTATTTTTTTTTTTTTTTATTTTTTTATTTTTTTTTTTTTTAATTTTTTTATTATTTGTTTATTTATTATTATTTTTTTTTTTTTTTTGTATTTGGTTTTACCATTTTACAATTTAATTTTTTTGTTGTTGTAATTTTTAATCAGCTATTTTCACATCGAATTTTTTTTTTTTGCCTTGCCTTGCCTTTAGCTACAAAATATATTTTTGAACCATGAAGCGCTTTTTAGCTAAAATAACAAGTTAAACGTTTTTCAATGCAGCATTCAAGGAACATATTCATTCGAGTTAATGAATGCATTTTAACGTTGAGCAACGCGTATCGCAATGCTAAGCGTTGTGGATAAATGATAATGATGAATAACTACAAAATATACTTCTTACTAAAAGAATCATTGGACGAGGACAACATTGGTGACGTAGACAATGGCGACTTCGAAGTAATACTTTGGGAAGAGAATGTCGCAAGTTTTGCAACGTCAAGAAAAGTATTTAGTAATCAACGGCGCGAACAGAAAATTTTGCTGCTCTAAAGAATCGAAAATGAAAAAAAAGACAAAGATACAACAACAAAAACAACAACAACACAAATAAGTAAAAGATATATCAGAGCGAAGCGCTGAAGCGTCGAAACGATTAAGGTAGACAATGTTGCATTGGGTGTCATTCAATGTGCACTTTTACATGACATTGGGAGGAAGGAGAAGAATGAAAGGAGTAGAGACGAAGCAGAGGTAGATGGTGATGTAGTAGAAGAAATAAGGCGTTGCTTGAATGTGTTGTTCCCTTGACTTGACTTTGGCTTGTTTGTGAAATGAGTTGCGACAGCGACAAACTTCCATCTTTTTTTTGTTCCCCTTGCAGTAATTTTTTTGTTTTACTTCTTCGATTTTTTTTTTTCTGTTTTTTTTTATGCTTCTTACGAGTATATTCAATGCTTAACTTACACCGCTGGCAATGGCAATGGCAATAGCAACAGCAAGAATCGTCGTCGTCAGCGGTGCATGCCAATTTAAATTGTATCCCAAAGGACTTAATGTCTGACAGCTACATGTCTTTTGCGCCAACCCAGATAGCCAATGTGCTGCAATGTGTTAACAAAAAAAAAAAAAAAAAAAAAAAAAAAAAACAAAAACAAAGCAAAGGACGAAAAGGACAACAGTGTTATGCGCACCGTACCGCACCACATTGCATTGCATCGCATCGCAACGCAACGCACAGCTTTTGCAATGATACCACTTAAGCTGTCGCCTGTCCTGTCCTGTCGTATCGTGTCGTGTTTTTGTTATTTAAGCATGCCACAGTCGCCGCTGCCATTTCATTTTCTTCGTCTCCTTCGTCTTTTTTTTTTTTTATCTTTCGATTGCGACTGCGTATATTTATGGCAAAATAACTTGTTGGAATTTATGATGCATACACGACGAATCCAGTAACTAAAACTGAACTGAACTGTTCGCTGATTGCTGCCTGATGTGCACGACAATATAAATACAACAACAACAACAACAACAGCCACAACAATGCAATCGAAAAGCTAATGGGGCGTGGCATTAAATTTAACTAAGTGCTTCTTCTTGTCGTCATCATCATCATCATCATCGTCGTCGTCGTCTATGTTGGTATTCAGATAAAAGAATGAACGAACAAAAAATGTAAATAAGCAACTAAAAGAAATGCTAATAGCTCTTTTTAATTTTATAAACATTGCTAAATTATGTGTTCGTAAATTGATTGTAAATTGTAAGTTGTGAAGTTAATTAGAAGCAGCACACAGCTGCGTGAATTTAACAATGGAAATCTGCTTGCAAACAAATATTGTTGGCAAAAGAAATCACGTTCGGCGATTTTATCACAGTGATTTAAAAATTGCAGTGTCACACTGTGACTGAAAGTAGTGATCGGTGATTATCTTGTTACTCAGTGAACATGTGCAGTTATCAGTGATTGGTTATTCTAAAATTTTTTGCGAACAGTGATTTAATCACTGTTTGCAGTCACTGTCACAACCGCTAATCACACTGTGACTCAGGAATCACTCTAACATTCTGTAGGGTTTTAGTTATATTCAAACAGCTCAACTGCTCCTTTTAGTCAGTTTTCCTAGATTTAATCACTGTTTGCAGTCACTGTGATTATCAAGTCACAACTTTTTGACAAA
Organism: Leucophenga varia; assembly: GCA_018903435.1. Classification (NCBI taxonomy): domain Eukaryota; kingdom Metazoa; phylum Arthropoda; class Insecta; order Diptera; family Drosophilidae; genus Leucophenga; species Leucophenga varia. Next base: position 1,074,386 of record JAEIFJ010002131.1, on the reverse strand, counting down.
AACTAACATTCCGTAGGGTATTCATTATATTTCAATGGCACAACTGCACCGTTTAGTCAGTTTTCCTTGATTTAATCACTGTTTGCAGTCACTGTGATTATCAAGTCACAACCGCTAATCACACTGTGACTCAAAAATCACTCTCTTTGCCAAAAAACTAACATTCTGTAGCGTATTAGTTATATTTCAGCAGCACAACTGCAGCCTTTAGTCAGTTTTTCTTGATTTTTTTTTTTTTTCCATAATGTATGAAAACTTATGATTAATAACAAAACTTTGCTGCATTTAATCAAAATCAGTTCACTGCATTTTTCTTTTGCCTTAAAAAATTGCCAAGATACATTTTTTTTTTATATTTGTGAAGCCGGCCGCCATGATGCAGCTCAGAGTGAGTACAAACACACCACAAATGTGCAATAAATCTACGCAACTGCAATTACCGGCTGCTGTCATTTTTCAATACAAACTCAACTCGACTCAACTCGACGCAACTCAGAAGCAAACATTGCACATGCGTACCACGGTCGAAGAGTTTTCTTCAAAGCTTAAGCCTTAAAGCTATTTACGCGCCACTACCAACGAAATGCATACTAAGAGACACGACCATAGCCAGCCAGCCAGTCAGTCAGTCAGTCAGTCAAACAATCGGGAATGTAGTTTAATTTTTATGTTTTTCCTTTTTTTCCTTTTTTTTCTGCTGACGCATACCGGAACGTATGCTTTGGCAGTGCAGCCAGATGTCAGATTGTCGCCAGTGTCGCCAGACATATGCAATTGCAAACTTATTGTTAGCTTTTGTAATTTATTTCATTTCAAATCCGATTTAAATTTTTAATAATTCTTAAATGTGTGCAGACAGATACACTCAGCTGAGAATTTTTTTAAGAAGTCGAGAGTTTGACAAAAAAATATTCAACTAGTTTGAATATTCTCGACACATGTCTGAACCAGACACTGTTTCGGAATGAATACTTTTAAGATCACTTACAAGCTACCCAAGTGATACTCACAGATCTCAACGAAACCATGGTTATTAGACTGAGCTACGAAAAAACTAGACACGTATTTTTTTTATATCGGCAAAGGACCCAATTTAAGGGTTGAAAACACCCTTGAGAGTGTGGGGAAAGGTCAAAAAACATTTTGACAACTTCTTATAATTGCTTGCCATTTATTACTTGGGAGTTTTCGGGATCACTGAATCCAAATTCCATGCTAGAATTTTTAATTTTAAAATGGCGGAGGCAATATGGCGACCTTCTAGATGAAAGTGAATCTGATCAGATTTTATAATTCTTGGTCGCCATATTGCATCCGCCTTTTGAAAATGTAAAATTTGGCATGAAATTTGAACTCAGTGACCCAAAAACCCTCGATACAAATTCGACAATAATTGACGAAATTATTAAAGATTTTCGAAAAAAAACACGATTTAGGGGGTTCCCCGAAAATTCTATGTATTTAGTTTTTTTTTTACTCGACTAGATCTACAATCTCTACTATAAAATTTCGAATTGTTAGTTTGTATTTGTTGTACGGTGCTATTTTAGAAAAATTGGCGAAATAAATATACTAATGCATAAGCGGACAGACGGACACTAATCAAAAACATTTATGTGATTTTTTTTTATTTTTTTTTAAAACTTTGTTTTAAAATTATTCTCTTGTGTATCAAAACAAAAAAAACTTTTAGTAAAGTATTTCATTTGTACTCGTACATATGTGATTCGAATTGACTTGGTTTTGCTCGGTTGGGATTAGCAGTGCTACGAGATACTTTTTTCTTTATTTTCTTTGTTGTAGTCTCACGCGCGCACACACATCACACAGTGTAGGGGCTAATACAAAAACGAAAAATAAAAACAAGAATAAAAATTTCCGGGGTACACGGGCGCATGTTGCACGACACACAGCTTAGCGCTGCTTAGTGCCGCTTTTGCAATCGACTTGTTTTCTCGGTTAACTTTTTTTTTTCATTATTTTATTTATTTTTTTTTTTTTTTTTTATAGACAGCAACATTTTGCTGCTCTTTGTTATTGCAACCATTTTCTCGCCCAACATTTTCTTCTTGACTCTTTTCCGTCTTCGTTTTTTTTTTTTCATTTTTTTTTTTTTTTTTTTTGTACTTTACTTTATTTGCTATCTTATTGGCAATAACTGTTGTAGTTGTTGTTGTTGCTGTGCTTGTCTTCTTATTGGTCGCCTTTGCTGCTGCTATTGCGATGCGCTTGGAATTTTTGATTTTTCACATGCAACATTCTCGTACGTTTTTGTCTTTGCAGCAACAGCAACAACAGCAACAACGGCAGCAACAGCAAAGGTTGCAACATCTTTTCTTTCGTTCGTTCGTTCGTTCGCTCGTTCGTTTGCTTTGATTTATTCCTGATTGAATTTTGATTTGGCGGGTAATTGAACTTGTGCAGCAGCAGCAGCAACAGCAAAAGCAGCAACAGCACTCATTGTTTTTTTTTTTTGTTGCATGCCTTGCATGCCGCATTTAGACTCTCAAATAGAGAAGACATACATACAATATAAACAGTACAGCTGGGACAGACCAACACACTGACTTGACTCAGTTCAGTTCAGTTTAGTTGAGTTGAGTCGAGTTGAGTGGCTCGTTTTAAACCGTCCATCTGTCTGTCTGTCCATCTGTCCGTCTGTCCGTTCGTATTGATCTTGGTAGTTCAGTTCATTTATATGTAATTTGCTTTGGTTTTTTTGCTACTATTTTTTTTTTTTTTCTTTCTTTTTACCCGTATCCATTGTCATTTTCATCTCTTCTGAAAGTGAGCCTGTGACTATGACTGTGCCTGAGACTGAGACTGTAGCTAAGGCAACGGCAACGGCAACTATTGCTGTTGTTGCTACTGCTTTTGGACTTGTTTTTTGTTTTTTTTTTTTTTGCCATTTGCTGTTGATTGGCAATACATGCGTATAATTGTGCTAAAAGCATTGCTTTTTTTTCATTTTCTTTCATTCAGCTACTGCACTGCAGTTCAGTTCAGTTACGTTACGGCTTTTGCATTTTCGTAGTAGAGCAGCAGCAGCATCAAACAAACACGACAACTGCAATGTTTCGATAAAATATTTTAGACGAAAATGCATTGTCCTATTGCAACTTCGTCTGTACTTCCGCTAGCTATCTCTTTCGCTCTTTATATATTTCTATCCTTATCTGCTTTCGGGTTTTTGTTTTGTAAATTGACACCAATTTTAATTTTGATTGAATTCGTTTGGCATTTTTGTTGTTGTTGCTGCAATACCTAAAGTGATTTTGCCGTAAACAATCAATGTCATTGTTTGTGCTTTAACCTTCTTCTTCTTCTTCTGCTTAGCCTGTCAGTTTTATCTACGATTTTAGTGCAATAATTATACACGATCGTTCAGTTTCTATAACTTTTTATTTTTTTTTTTTTTTGATACTTTAAACTTCACTTTACATTTATCTGTCAAATTAATTGGAAATTTTATAAATTGTATTTTTTTCTCGTTTTATATTTTATCTTTCTTCTAACTGCCAACTTCGTGTAACATTTTCCAATTGCATTAATTGCAAAAATTCCCAACGAAAAAAATCAAATAAAATAAAATAAATACCCAATGGACGTGTTTTCTTTTACAAGATTGTGTATAAAAAAAAAATAATAAAAAAAAACTCTCTAACTCTTCTGTGTTGCTTAATTAGTAGCTCGTATAATAAAGTTAAATCCCTGCAGAAAAGGCAATAAATCTGTCATTACTGTTGATTATAAATACGCAATGAAATTAAAAACGCAGCGCACAGATTTAAACAGAATGGATGCTCAGGGGAGGAGGAGTGACGTTGCAGCGAATAGTACAAAATAGTCTACTAAAAAAAAAAAAATTGTAGCTTAGCACATAAATTAGAGTGGTACGAGGAGAGCAAGCAAGACAGCAAGTTCCAAATAAACAAACAAAAAAAAAAAAAAAAAGGGAAAAAACTTTAGCAATGAGCAACGAATTAAGAAGCAGAACAAAGTTTTCTCACAGCTCTATCAACTTCAAAAAATGTCTTTAATTAAGAATTCATAACAACAAGTTCACCTGAGAAGATTAAACAAAACAAAATCCAGCTAATTTTCATACTTTACAGCAGCAGGCAAGGCAATCTTATTACGTAACAAAATTTTATAGCAAACTATAAATGCCGCGCTTACAAGTCTTATAAAGTGTACCAAAAAAAAAAAAAAAAAAAAAAAAACAAAATAAATATAAACAAAAAACATGAACTTGCCACATACAACTACTGACCACAAGCGAGCATTAACACTGCCGCCCACCGCTGGCATGAGGCATGCATGCATGCATGCGACCCTTTGCCCTTATACCCGTTTCGAAACACTGCAGCCAAACAAAAAACGCAACCACTTCTCATTTTGCTTAGTTTTAGTTTCGGAGTTATTTTTTTTTTTTTTTTTTTTTTTTTGGTATACAACTGCGTATTTCTCGTTGTTATTGCTGCCATTGCACGTCCGCTGCTGCTGCTGCTGTAGAAATAGCCGCCACCGCTGTTGTTGCTGCTAGTTGCAAGTTGATGTTGGAGTTTTTAAAAGTCTGCGCATGTACTACGTGCATTCATTTGTTATTCAAAAGTTTCTTGCACTCGGACATGACACATGCTGCTGCTGGTGCTGCTGGTGCTGGTGCCGATGTTGCTGGTGAGTGAATGCAAGGAAGCACTTGCCACTGCTTTGCAATTGTCCAAAGTACATGGACAGACAGACGGACAGACAGACAGACAGACAGATACACACAGACAATCAGTCAGTTCGTTCACGCTCACGTTACTGCCAACGTTCATATCCACGTTCACAACCATGTTACACGTTTACATTCACGTTTACGCTCACGTTCGAGCGTTGTCCATGACCAACCAAGACGACGATGACGCTAAACTAAGAAAGTAAGCAAAGCCGATACGATGCGATACGAAACGATAGCAGGCTGGACTGCAATGCATGCATGCAACAAACACAAACCAGGCTGCGGCAGTCTGTTACAATACTATCTACATATACACATCTGAATGTCCCTCTGTCTGTCCCTCTGTCCGCTTGGTCGCTTTGGTCTTCCATCTATGCTGTCCGTTGCAACTTCTCGTAACTGCGTAAAAACCTCGACTTCGACTTTAGTTATTATTATTTTATTTTTGTTTCTCTTTTTTCTTTTTCTTTTTCTTTTTCGACTTTTTCTTTTTCAACTAAGACTGCCTCAAGATGTTGCACCATCAAAAATCCCATGACGTTTATGTTTTTCTTGGGCGCGCGAGGTAAACAGAGAAAGAGAGAGAGAGAGAGCGAACAAACGCTTGAGTATGCGGGAGCTGCTTTTGGATTATGAAACAACAAACTGGAAAAGCGAAGAAAGCCGTGTAGCATTTGAACGTGCAGAACATTAACATGTTTTATGAATTTTCTATAAACCGAGTGTGCCGAGATTTCGATTTAAATCTGCACACACACACATACACATATGGAAACAAAAAAAACTTTAAGATATAAAAAGGCAAACAGACACAGCTCAAGTTCATAACTCATAGCATACATACATATACGTATACATACACATACATATGTCAAGGGTCACGTGATAAGCCTGTGATAATTGCATAAAATCAAATCTGCAATGTTTTTCCATTGAATAATCGTATAATCGTTTGGGGCGAAGTTTCTTACACGCAATCATAAATCTATTTTCAATGAATGAAAAATTGTTTTTAAAAGTTTGAAGTGATAAATTTAAATAAAATATTAAAGAGAGAGAGAGAGAGAGAAAAAAAATTGTTACTTGATTGATTAAAGCTGAAAACGATTATTAAATCGATTTAAAATTGATTATTTTGTGTTACATAAATTTTTTAAATTGAGTTTTTAGATATAAAAATGAAAAGCTTCAATTACTTGGTTTTTATTAAAATGCTATATTCTGTACATAATCGATTAATTTAATATAATCGATTATTTATCAATTAATCGATTTTAAAATAATTTATTATAAAAGTTTGTTTTTTTTTAAACAAAATTTAAGAGATTTACACATATTTTTGCATATAAAAGATTATTGAATCGATTTTAAATTGATTATTTTGTATTATATAAATTTTTAAATTGAATTTTTAGCTATAAAATTGTTTTTAAAAGCATCATTTACTTGCTGTGCATAATCGATTAATTTAATACAATCGATTTTTTTATCAATTAATCGATTCTTAAATAATTTATTATAAAAGTTTGTTTTTTTAACAAAATTTAAGAGATTTACACATATTTTGCACATAAACGAATATTGAAACGATTTTAAATTGATTACTTGCTGTGCATAATCGATTAATTTAATATTATCGATTATTTATCAATTAATCGATTTTAAAATCGATTTTTATAAAAAAGTTAATTTTTTTTTTTAATTTAAAAAACGTTTGCATTAAAAAAAAATTACAAGAAATCCAATAAAAATAAAAAAACAAACAACAAATTCATATTTTCTCAAGAAACAAAAAAAAAAAAAAATAAAGTGAAGAAAGAAATTGAAATTGACATGAATGCGAATTCAATTTGATTCAATTCAATTCGTTTGAAGACTTTATAAAACCAAAAGAAGAGCAAATAAAAATCGTTTGCGCTAAGCATGCAAAATCAAATGAAAAATTTCTAAAGATTGAATGCAATTGAAAGCAAGAAGCAGCAACAGCAACATACGCGGCGTGTAGCCTATAAAAAAAGACAGACGGATGGCCAAACAAAAAGAGTGAGATAGATATAGTAGAGCAAAAGAGCAGATTTAAACTGACAACTTGAAATGCGCAATTGGTAAAGTACGCACACAGCGTAAGGATATATAGAACGCGTCATTTGAATAAAAAGCAGCAACAGCAAAAGCAAAAGCAGCTGAAGCAGAGCTGACTGTCTCACTCACTTACGGAAACGCGACTGCTGCTGCTGCTGTTGCTGCTGCAAACGCTCAAACGCTCAAATGCTCATTGACTTCGTGTCCAATTCAACTTCAGCTTTATGCACAAGTCAAACCGTCCATCCATCTAGTCATTCAAATAGCTCTATATGTACATTCATCTATTCTATCCATCTAGCTAGTCAGTCAGTCAGTCAGTCAGTCAGTCAAGTCAGTCATTCAGTCAAGCAAGCATCCAATCAGCTAGTGAGGAGGCATTTAGAAATGCATCTATTCAGTTTGCCCGTCTAGCGAGGGAGGCTGCTAAACATATAGAAAATCTCATTCGTTCTATATGTCAGTTAGTTTCTCTGTCCGTCTGTCGGTCTGTCTGTCAGTCATTTGGTCACTTAGACATCAGTTAATTACACTGAAAAAAAAATTTGAATTTTTTTTTTTTCCTTTGCCTTTTTGTTGCTCTTTAAGTTTGCCTTGGTGCTTTCTATTCAATCAATTGCATTCATTTCATTATAAGATGGTGTGTTTTGTTTTTTTGCAGTGTAGCAAAGAAGGCCGTTGTAGCATAGCAAACAACGCTTATGGATGTGCATGCAAACGGTATATATATATTTTTTTTTTTGATGCTCAAACTAAAAAAAAAAAACAAATTTAAAAATAAATAAAAAGTAGCCAGCTCTCCAGAAGCTAGAGCAGCAGCAGCAGCAGCCGTGGCAACAACGGCAAACTATCGATCAATCTTATTTGGCAAGACATTCCAATGTATGCTGAATGTATGCTAGACAGCGCAGACTGGCAGTGGGTGGCAATTGAAAAGGGGGTACGGTAAGTTAAGGTAAAATGTAGAGGACAAGGCTAACAGACAAAAGGATAGACAGACGGACGGATGGACATACAAACACACAGTCAGTCTGTCAGTCTGTCAGTCTGTCTGTCTGTCAGTCATGCAGTCGACACGCTCAGTAGCCAGGCAGTGTATGAGAATATGGAGAATTCGGAATAGCATTCAGTTGGCATTTCTTTATTTTATTTTTATTTTTCTTTTATTTTTTGTCCATTTTAACTCATGTGTTTGAGTGTGCTTAAATGGCGTTAAATTTTAATAGTTGGCACGCAAAAAAAAAAAAAAGAAAAAAAAAAAATAGAAAAAATAGAAAACTTCAAGTGAAAAGCTAGTCAAGTTGAAACTGTACATGTGTGTGTGTGTGTGTGTGTGTGTGTGCAGCCTGTAGCCTGCTGCACTCAAATTGAAAACTTGTTGAGGTCGTTAGTTGTACACATATCGTATATATTAGACTCTTACACTACTCCTGCATGTATGTAGTATGTATGTGTATAGAACGTGTTGTAAGTTGCTTTTGCTTCACAGCAGCATGCAAGTGCATAATTTCATTATTTCAATTTAACAGCGAATTATTATTTTTATTATTATTATTTATTCCACACACAAAAGCCATGAAAATGCGCATAAACTGAAAATGGCGAAATAAACAGGAAATCGTCATCATCATCATCATTGGAAATCTACAATAAATGTTTTGCTATAAAATTGAATTTAATTTGCGCTACACTTGCAATGCTTCAATTCAAGTCAAGTGCTCAACAATTGAAGCCGTTAAAGTAATTAATTTTCTCAAAAACAAAAAAGCAGAGAAATTTCATTGCTATTAAATGTACCAAAAAAAAAAAAAAAAATTTCTTAACTGATTTAATTATTTAATTTTATAAAATAAAAAATAAATTATTGAAAGTCTACGAAATCTTAAATGCATGCAGAAATGTAGCAGCAACAGCAGTAAGAGAGTTTTACAGCTTTGCGCTCACATAAAAGTACCGTTATTATTAAGATGCAGCAAACCAAAAACAAAAAGAGATGCAAACCGTTATATATTTGAAATTGCGCTCAGGCAACGTTGCACAGTGGTTGCACTTATATGAAGAGAGCGGCCAAAAATACTTTAAGTGGATATATCGGGCTAAACTTTTTACTGTGAGGTCTTAAAAGGGTAAAATAGTGTAATATGTGAAAATAGGCGTGGTTGGACAATTACACGCTCACTCCCGCCCCAACAAATATTCATATACTACCACTCAATAAAAGGGTATTCGAATTTTTTTTAGTTGGTTTCGATTTAATATTTATCAATAAGCCGTTTAACGGTCTCAAAAGATAGTCTCCAAACATAGGCGGTAGATTTGTATGGGGGCTATACCTAAAGATGGGCGTAGCAACTTGTTTCTGACATACAAAGTGCCTAGAACCAAAAAAAAAAAAAGCTTAAGTTTAAAATTTCAGATCAATATCTTTACAACTTTTTGAATAAAACGCATTGCAAAAGACAGACAGATGGACGAAAAGACAGACGGACATGGCTAAATCGATTCGTCTCGTCGTGCTAATCAATAATATATACATACTTTATGGGGTCTTCGATGCACAGTGTTCGGGTTTGTATCAGCTTTGCCATGTCAAACAGATGTTTTGCAGAGCAAAGCTAACCTCGAAAAATGTAAGATGTCGTCCGTTTATTTACGTTAATACACACATCTGCAAATTTCTGCAGCTAAACTTAACACATTTATTACCTTAAAAAACCAGACAATTACAATTACATACAACTCAGTTGTGGAATTTGTGGTATCACAACTAAAAATCCAACTAAACATAACAAAAAAAACGTTCACAAAACACGTAAAAAAAGATTGAATTAATTAAGTTAATTTCACAAGAACCATTTGATTAGTTGAGTAATTATTTATATCAGAATTTAAAGTAAATAATTTCAACTTGAAAATTCATACTAAATAATTTAATCTAGAACACTTAAGCTGACGTCTGACCACTTTGAATTCGTGATTTCAATGCTATTTTTGGAAAGTCCCGTTGCCTATGGGCGCAACCACTGTGCGTTGTGATCGAAGAGGTTAAGATCAGTAAAGAAAAAAATAAAAAGAGAGAGAGAGAATGAAGAAGAGCTTGTGAGAGTAAATAAAACAAATGAATGTGTTTCTTTTAATTGCTTAAAAACTGTTTAAATACGTTTCTCTATTTTTTTTTTTCATAAATGCTGTAATCTTACACAGCGCAACAATTCAGCGCTTCATTAAAATTAAAAATAAGCAGAAAAAAATATATACGAGTATATCTGCAGATATATTTTTATAATGATTACAAAATACTATCTAAATTGTTAGCGAATATCATTTGTATCTGTATCTGTAACACTGCATGCAGCATCATTATCGGGCGTGGTTAGAGTAATTGCAACAACTTTACTACTACTTCTGCTTCGACTTCTACAGTTTTTTTTTTTATTTTACTCCATTTCAATTCAAAGCAGAAGGAAAAAAGAAAAAAAAATAAAGTCACACTTTTACTTTATTCGTTGCTGTTATTACTTCACGCGCGCTCGTTTTGATGCCAACAATTATCGCGTGACATCTTTGAGCTGTTTGGCATATTTGCAATGTATCTGATTGCAATGTATCTTTTCGTTCGTTCTTTTTTCTTTTTTTTGTATGTGAGTTGAGTAAGTGTTTTTAACACCTAAAGTAAGCAAGCAATCCAGTCAGCCAGTCAGCCAGCCAGCAAGTGAGTGAGTGTCTTCCTGTTGCGCAGCTAGAATTTTTGTAGAGATATTTTTTTTTTTTTTATTTTTCGTTTCTTGAGCTTCATTACGCTTAAAAATGTGCAAGCTGCACTCGGCACATATGAACATAGATGGATGGATAGATGGTTGGATGGATGGATGGATGGATGGTTATATAGATAGATAGACAGTCAGTCAGTCAGTTAGACAGACAGACAGACAGACATATAGATACACAGAGATTTATTGAGAACTTGATTGGCCTCATTGTCAAGTTGAAATGTATGCGAATGCGACACTCTACGACTTCGCCTCCTTCTTTTTCTTCTTCTTCTTCTTAGCTGATGTGCTCCTTTAATGCTTTTACAGCTTTTGCGTTTGGTTACAAGGAATGCAGCAGTCATGCAGCTCAATCTATAGCGACAAACATTCGTCTCTCAATGTCGTTCAACATTGCAGCATTGCCTTTTGTATTTCAATGTGTGTATTTTTTTTTTTTACTTCTTTTTCTTACTGCTTCTACTTCTTCCATTTGTATCAAAAGCTTCAATCTGGTGAGTGAATAGCAAACTTTGGCATTTTATACGCGCGTTCTATGTAAACTATGAAAAAAAAAAAAAAAAAAAAAAGAAAAAAGCGAAAAGCGACAAGAAAATGATATCAGAGTAACCAAAAGAAGCTAAAATACAACTTGGCAAATTTTTTTCTTTCTTTTGGTGCAATGTTTGAGATAATCACTTTGAGATACATGCATACTTTTGATTCATAAAACTCGATAGTTTTGCTAAAGATATGCTATGGACTATGAAATCATATACATACTCGTACATGCATAGAGATATTGCATCTCATACAAACAAACAAACAAACGAATTTTATTTTATTTTTAACGATTTTAACGATATTTACACTGCTAGCTCAGCATATTATGTTAACGTTTCAAATAGTGTTGTGTGTTTCACAGTGATTTATAAATCACAATGTTGCACTGTGACTGAAAGTAGTGATTTGCGATTTTCTTGTTCATCAGTGAACATGTTCAGTTATTGGTGATTTTGTATATTGCTCTTCGCAAACAGTGAAACTGTTTAGTTATCAGTGATTGGTGCTTTTATTACTTTTCACGAATTGTTCAGATTCGCTTGAACACTGAACCTGTACAAATTTGTTGGTACATTTGCCAGTCAATTGATACGTCAAAACGTGCAATTCACTGAAAGCGCGAACTATTAAATCTATTGAATGGTGAAAGCGCAATGGCAACAAAAAACAAAGTGATTTGTGACAGTTTTTTATACAAAAAAGTAAACAGTTCAAAACATGGACATTGCAAAGGAAGCAACCAAGAACATGCAACTTCAATTTTTACAATAAAAGCAAACAGTTCAGTTAGCGGCGATTTTGTGCATCACACAACGCGAACAGTAAACCAATTCAGTAATCGCTGTTTGTCTTTTTGCGAGCTGTGATTTTCAAGTCACAGTCACTAATCACACTTCAACTTTAAATTCACGCTTTTTTGTCAACACTAAAAAAACACTACAATTATTTTGCGTGTTTTATAGAAAAAAAAAAAAAACAAAAAATCATATAAAATGAAAAAGTTAATATTACCTTTTTTTTCTTTTCTTTGAAAGCATTGCATTTTTTTTTTTCGAAATGCACTGATAACAAGGTGCCATGAAATCGGAGAATCCTTTTTGCTGTTTTTGTTACAAGTTTAACTTCTTTTGAGTGCTGCCACAATTCAACCCACCCACTGCCAATTTTATTTTTCGTTTTTTTTTTTTTTTTTTTTCGAATGCATTCTAACATTTCAAGCTGCATTTTTAGTATCTTTTTTTTTCTCAAGTTTTTTATTCCGACAGCTTTAGCTCTATCGTTAGTCGTAGTAGTCGTAGTAGTAGAAAAGTATGTATTCGTATATTGTTCAGTGACTTGGCACCGACAGCAGTTTGTATAAATTGAATGCGACTGACTTCGTTTGTAACTGGAACTGCAAATGTATCTGCAATGCGAATGTATCTGTATCTATGCGTCTGTGTGTGTATGTGTGTGTGTGTGTATCTGAATGCAATAAAATTGAAATGCTAAAGCGAAATGTTTGCGATAAATAAACGCTGCTTTATAAGTTTTTAAAAGGCGATCAAACGATGTCGAAGTAACTTGAAGCAAACGAATGAATGCGCCGCATTTAACTTTATTGCAATCGAGTTGAGTTGAGTTGAGTTGCGTTGCATTGAGCTGCACTGTATTCTGCTGTGCTGAACTGAGTTAGTTTAAACTTAACTGAACCGAACTGAACTGAACAGAGCAGAGCTCTATGACAACTAAGATGCAACAGCAGCAACAGCAGCAGCAGCAGAAGGCGGTGAGTGAAGTTTATTAATAGCGCTAGTCAGCGCGCATTGCGCCAAGTATTCCATGGATTGGATTGGATTGGATGCAATGAAATGCAATGCAATGCGTTGCGATGCGATGCGATGCAGTAGTAAATGAACTTGAATGTGGCTCTTGTTCAGTCGTTCGCTTGTTCGCGGCCTGAGAATCATTGAAGCTTATTGGTTAGTTGAATAACTGACGGACTGACGGACTGAGTGACTGACTGAATGGCTAACTTTATGCCAGAGGTTAAGCAGCGCAAACACATTTCGATTTTCATTGCCAATTTAGTGATTGGCAAATGTGTTATTGAATGCGCCACGCCATGCCATGCCATGCGATGCCATGCCATCATGCCATTCTACAGCTACAATCTACTACAAAATACAATATATATTGTACGAATCAACTACGATTTTACTCCATTACATGTTGCAGTAACTCCCTGTATCCGCCTTCGCTCAGGGTATATACAAAACAACAACAGCAACAACAAGAACAACAACATGATGTATGGTAAAATTGGTATCATCGAACTTCAACTGCAGAGTTTTGTGCCAGTTAAGTGTAGTCGCCGCTTCTGCTGCCAATACCACCACAACCACCACTACCACCGCCACAGTCATCGTCACCGTCAACGCGCGCAATGAACGCTTAAGGCAACCAGGAAGGAAGCAAGGCAGGCAGTGAGGCAGCCAGGCAGTCAGGAAGGCAACCATAAAGATTTGAAGTAGGCTGCTCTAAATTGCCAACTAAATTGACTGCATGCTGTAGGCCGACAGCAATGTTTCGAGCAACAGCAGCAACAACAACAGCAACAGCAGCAGCTGTAGTGAAAAATTGTTTGTTGAACCAATTTAAAACTTGATTCAAGTGAAAGTACTGCGTGCAAATGCAAACTTATTTATCTTTTTTAGAAATAACAGATTGAACGAAACATAAAACAGAAAAAACGAAGAAAAAATCAAAGATTTAAATAGTTTATTCATGCCTCGAAGAGTAGTTAGCGCATTTAAGTGAATTTTTGAGATTAAAATGTTTAAGCAAAAACTTTTACAGGGAATTTCAATATAAAAAAAACAATTTTTCTTGCAGCAAAACGAACAAAAATTTTACAAAAAAAAAAAAAAAAAGGGAGAAAAAGAAATCATGTAGTAAATATACAAAATATATTTTATTGAACAAGAATAGTAAGCAGAAAGAAAAAGCGCTGTTAAGCAAAAAGCTAATTCATAGTATATGTTGGGGTGAAGTATGTCGCTTGATCAATTCGAAAATAATGGCTTCAGCTACAAATATTGCTAAGTACAGAACTAGAGTACACATACAAGATGCAGTTTAGAGCATGAGCATGAATCTCTGGGATAATTTAACAAAATAAATTAATCTGCTCACTTCACTCCACTTTAACTATTATACGACTTATATCAACATAGACTCTTATTTACACATTTAATGAAAAAGATAATAAATAGAAGAAGAGAAAGCGTTGCTAAGCGAAAAGCTATAAGTTGGGGTGAAGTATGCCACTTAGTTAATTCAAAAACATTGGCTTTAGTTACAACTTTTGCTAAGTATGCAAATAGAGTACACATACAAGATGCTGTTTAGCATATGAGCATGTATCTCTGGAACAATTTAACTCAATAAATAAATGAGCTCACTACACCCCACTTCTATAAAATATATAGTATATCTATCTTTTTTTTTGACACTACACAGCAACTCTATTTTCCACTTTAAATGCATACATGCTGACATTTTATGTATTTAATTTTTATTTTTATTGAACCTTTGACAACACAACAAATAAATATAATTAATTTCAATATCAATTACCTTGCATTAGCTTATATCATTTTGGAATTTCGTTTGTTTGGATTATAGCAAGCATTTTCATTACCTGCAAAAAAAAAAAAATGAATGAATTTTATATTTATTAATTAATAAATTTAAAATAAACAATAATAATTAATTATTTAACAATTTTACAAACAATAAAGTTAAATAAATCTAAAAAAAAAAAAAAAAATAAAAAAAATAAAATTACAAAACAATTAAACCAATTTCATGTAAAACAAATTTTCGAAATGGCTTAAAAACCAAATTGGAAATATATATACACATGTGTGTGTGTGTGTGTATGCATTTGCAATACACTGAATTGAAAAAGTAAATACTAATAAATCAATGCAGCAATACTAAAAGCTATGCAAGCGCAGCTATTTTGCAATAATCGTATTAAAATATATATAAACTTTTTTTTTTTTTTTTAATAAAAAATTATCTACAGTTTAGATAATAAATCACAACATTTTTTTTTTTTGTGCGCTTGCAGAACATGTAAAATATGTTTTTATGAAATTATACAATATTTGTTTGTTTTTTTTTAGTTTTTTTTTTGCAGATTTTAATTTTAATCTTTTTACATTTTATTGGCAACAAAACAACAAAATCGGAAGAAGCAGAGTATGCGGAAATTGCGCTGATAACTGACAAACAAAATTTTACAAAAATTTTCAGCAAAATTTCTGTTTTAGTTTGGACTAAAGCCTGAAATAAGTTAGCGCAACAGCAAATTATTTATTGCATATATTTAGGCGCGTCAGACATGCCAGTTCACAAATATACAATTTTTGTTTTTTTTTTTTTTTTTTTTTTTTTTGTGTAATAAACCAATTGATTTGCATGTCAGTGCGGTGTGATAAATGCAAAATTGCATTTTCTGTATTTTTTGAAAAAAAAAAACACACACACATTTTTGATATAAATGAAATTTATACGATTTGTCATATTCGAAAGAAAAAAAAAAGCAAAATTTTATATAAACAAAAATTGCAAATTTAATCCAAAGCTTTTACACGCTTAAAGCGTTTTAAGTATGTTTTTGCTTAATTAAAAAGGATTTAAATTAAATGAAGAAAAAAAACAAATTAATACTTCATTTTGTTGCCTTTGTGCTGCATTTTCTATTACGTTTTTCTGTCTCTTTCGCTCCTTTGTCGATCGATAATTCGAGTACTTTCTACATTCTGAAAATCTAAGAAACGAGATCAGTACAGCTGTAGTGCAACTGTTGTACATAATCGTTGAGCAACTCTTAATACCCTTAAAATATGCAACAGCAAAAAGTGTATTTCACAAAAAAAAAAAAAAAAAAAAGAGAAAAAAATGTGAATAGTATAAAATAAACTCAACTCAATTCAACACAAATGCATATAATCAATGCTTGCTTGCCATGAACAAAAATAAAATTGGTAATTGCACTGACAAAGCAAACCGTGCAGCTGCGCCAAAATGTACGCAACGAAAATTGTGCTTTGTAAATAAACGCAAAAAATTTGCATTTTATTATATATTTTTTTTTTAATATAGTTTTCAATCGCTTGCTCGCTCCTTCTCTCTATCTCCCTCTTTATCTATCACTCTTTTATAGCTTACAACAAAAAATTTGTTTATTTAATGAAAGTTCAAATTTTTTTGTTTTACGCTTCATTTTTTTTACTTTAGCATTTAATCCAGCGTATTTTTTTTTATTTTTTATCCTGTATTGTATTTAGTATTATAATTATATAAGTTATTTCGAGCCATTGAGCCGCTTAAGTGCGATAAAGCCAATAGTTAAAGCAAAACCATACAAAAAAAAAATATATATATATACATATATACTATACACCTGTTCTCTTGTTCTTTGCTTCTTCTTTTTTTTTTTTTTTTTTTACGGGTTTTATTTGTTTTACGTAACTTCATAGCCACTGAATTCCGCTGCAAGCATTTTCTGCATTTTACTTTATAATCCATTTTTTTTTCTTCTTCTTCTTTTTTTTTACATGTGTTGCACATATTTTACTCTCAATTAAATTGCATTTTACTCTGCAACATTTTTGTGGCGTTTGTTTGATATTATATTTTTTATCCTTTATTATTATTATTTTTTTTTGTAGTCAGTTTTAATAGATATCCTTATGTTGTATTTATTTATTTTTTTTACATAACAGAACATGTATTTTGTTATTTTTTTTTTTTTAGATAAAATATTTTTGTTGTACATATTTAATTATTAAAATTAATTACATTTATTTTATTATGATATCATTGTTAATTTGCCTTAAAAAAACACATGGATAGAAACTGAAACCCATCGAAAGCTCAAGTTTTTTCTTTCAAAAATATTTAAAAAAATAAATTTCGATTCGTAGTTGACTGAGTTATTGCCACATAAGTGAAAAACTAAAAAAATTTAGCTTTTAATCACAAATTCAGATTTTGGTCGTTTTTCGCAAATTTCATATATACAGTTTTGTTCTACACGATTAGATCTACAACCTCTACCATAAGACATCCCAGCTATTTTAATTTTTTTTTTTTTTTGCAATAAAATCAAAACCCGAAAATTTCAAACTTCATTATCGCGGGAATTCAATCAGGTATAGTGTTGCCAAAAAAAAAATTAGCTTCAGTGATTTTTTTCACAGTGATTTGAAAATCGCAATGCCACACTGCTACTGAAAGTAGTGATTTGCGATTTTCTTGTTCATCAGTGAACATGTTCAGTTATCGGCGATTTTGTGTATTGCTCTTCGCAAACAGTGAATCTGTTTAGATTTCAGTGATTGGTGCTTTTATCACTTTTCAAAAATGGTTCAGATTCGCTTGAACACTGAACCTGTACAAATTCGCTGGTACATTTGCCAGTCTCTGGATACGTCAAAACGTGCAATTCACTGAAAGCGCGAACTATTGAAACTATTGAATGGTGAAAGCACAATTGCAACAAAAATATATATCAAAACGAAGTGATTTGTGACAGTTTTTTTATACAAAAAAGTAAAACAAATGGCAGAGTGCAAATTGTTTTCTACAAAACAAGTGTGACTAACTTAAATTGGCAATTGCAAAGGCAGCAATCAAGAACACAGTTGTTTTCCGTAATTTTTTTTTTTTTTTTTTTTTTTTTGTTCATTTTCAATTTTAACCACAAAAGCAGTGATTTTTTTTGCCAATGAATTAAAGCAAAATCGGTTTGTTGTGTTGGTGTAGCGACGACAACACTCAACACTCTTCGCAAACAGTGAAACTGTTTATTAAGCTCTTTTTTTTTTGCGAACTGTGATTTAATCACTGTTTACAGTCACTGCGATTTTCACACTCCGACACAAAAATCACTCTTTTTACCAAAACTAAACTAATCTGGTAGGTTTTCTATTTTTTGCAGTTATAGAAGCTTGAAGTGTGTATATAAATCAATCGCTTCTTGGTTTTTGACGACATTTTCATCAAACCTGTGACCGCTTAAAGCTCAGAGTGTCACCATTGCCTTTATACGACAGCGATAAATCTTTAAGCGAAAACTTAAATGCTTCAAAAAAAAAAAAAAAAAAAAATTAAATAAATAAATAATTGCGTTGACAGTGCTGCTGTCGCGCCGCCATATTTACAAAATATATATTTGCAACAATTGTGCGCCATCTTTCATTAAGAATGAATTTAAGCGTTCAACGTAAGCGATTTCGCTTAATAAATTGTATAAGGTAATTATAGCAACGTTTGATGCTGCTTGTCTTCTTAGTCCTTAGTCCAGTTCAGCCAGTTTCAGCTTACTAGGCAGCTTCTGTCTTTATCGTCGTCATCGTCGTCATCGTCGTTGTCGTTTGTTCATTTAAGTGAAACGGATTGTACTGGATGAATACGTTTAAAATAGTTGAATAAACTATGCTGACGTTCTTCATTGTTTAAATATTTAAATGCGTCAAGTGGCGCCGTTAAATATGCATAATAATAATATTGTACATATTAATAATAATAATAATAATGCAAATTGCACAACTTAATTGATTATGTAAAGTAGTACGTACTAGCAACGAATTGTTTTATATAAAACGCACCTGAAGTGCTGCAGGACAATGACAACGACAACGACGACGAAAAAAAAAAAATAAAATTATAAAAATAATAAAGCGCAGGATCAGCAATATGGCGCACCGCGCGTCGTGCCACTGTCCAAACCGTGCCACAAGCCGAGCCAAGCCATGTAAACGTTGCGAAATGCTGCTGGATCAGCGCGCAATTAATTCAGCATAATTATGAGCATAATTTTTGTTGCTGAATGTGCGCTGCGACGACGACGACGACGACGTTGACGCCATTTTGCCATTTTGCCATTTTGTATATTTTATGCTGATTTTCAAACACAAACACCAGCACCAGAACGCGTTAATTGTCCTTTTGCGTGTGAAAATTTTAACTTGAATATTTAAATATGAATGTGAGAAAGAGATGGACATAGAGTGTGAGACAGATTGTGCGTTTAAGTAATAAATTAGCTGCGCGTGATCCTTTGAATAATAAAAAAAAAAAAAAAAACAATTTGTTTTTACGCTTTTAATATTTTTTTTTTTTTTTTTAAGAATTTTAAAATGTTTAAAACAATTTATGAAATTTTTTTTTTTTTTATTCTCATACTTTATTTCTGTTAATTTATTTTATTTTTAATTATTTTAAAGTTACGCAATTACGCTGCTGCTACGCAACGCTCCAATTCGCAAAAAATAATAATTAACAAAATTATGTAGCGGCATTTTATTTTTTCTTGCAAAAATAGAAAAAGAAAAAAAAAAACATAAAAATAAGTTTAATGAGCCAATTTTTCAATTCAGTCATTTATGTACTTAAAAATCACAGCAACAACAAAAAAGAAAAAAACGCTCAAGTGAAGCAAAGCTAATGAAGTGCGAGCGTAATTGTTTTTTTTTTTTTTTTTTATTTTATTTTAGAGACCATTTAAGCACATTTTTACAGCGCGAAACGAGTTGTAAATTTTTCGTATTTGAAAAGAAGCATTCTTTCCCATTGAAAATGAAGCACAAAAAATACAAAAAAAAAAAAAAAAAACTCATTTTCTGATTTTAATGATTTTTGGCGTAAAAGTCTATTTCAAAGTTAGAATTTTGAAAGTAATTTTAAAATACTTTTTGCAGCGTGAAATGCTTTGAAATGTTTTTCTCTTTTTTTTTTTTTAATAATAAATACTTACTATAATTAAACTACTTCATATGTGCCAACTGTATAGTATATTTAAAAATCTCCTGTACCTGACTGACTGCATTGACTGATTTATGCAACTATTCATTCCTAGAGTATAAATGGTTACAGAAAGCACGCTGAAGTAGGGATTTTATAAAAAAAGTTGACTTATGCAGCCTTAAAACCGGAAACGCTACATCTCTGGGATGGTAAGGCCTAGAAAATTAATATTAGGCGCATTTAAAAGAAAGTTAAAATTAATTTTAGACGTTTTCTAGCGATTTCCTAAGTGGGTAACCAAAAATAAATTATTTTTACCTTTTCTCTCATTTTTTAATTTTTTTTTTTTATCTGAGCATATTTTGAAAGCATTAAAAGCGTCGTTAAAAAATATTTTTGAGGTGTTTCGGCGTTTTTGAAAATTCCATTAAGACCCATTTTGGGGCCCGAAATCGAATGTAACACCTTTTTAACACTTTTGTTATAACTCGGTAACGGAGTGGAGTAGAGACTCATTAAAAAAATATTTTTAAGGGTTTTCTGAAAATTCGACCTGGGGCCCTGTCGGCAACCAAAAACCTAAATTATATTAATTAAATTTTTTTCTTTAGTTTGTTTTAGTTTTGAATAAAGTTAAAGGTTTTCGCTTAGACGAGTTTTTGGGAAATTTTGACTGGGGTCTCAATGATGGAGACCTTGAAACCGTAAATAAACATCTTTGAAATGAGTAGACCTAGTGACTTGCAAGATGATTCAAAATAATTTTTTATATGTTCATAGGGTTTCTGGAACTTGGTCGTGGTGGGACTCAGCGGTGACTCAGAATTGAAATTTTAATAATTGTTACAAATTTTGATTAGTTGCCTTAAACTAAATAAGAAATATCTTTGATATGATAATACCTAGAAACTTGATAGTGGGCGCATATAAAAGATAATTAAAAAATGTTTACGTGTGTTACGAAGTGTTTCCTAAAATCTAGAGACTTGAAATAAGGTTCTTTTGGTTTCAATGATCAGCTATCTACCCATGTCCATCTGTCTGTCCTTCTGTCTGTTGCGATACGTTTTACTCCGAATGTTTTTAAGATATTGACCTGTAATTTTTAACTTAAGCTTTTCTTGGTCCTAGGCAGTTTGTATGTTAGAATCAAGGGGCCACGCCCATTTTTAGTTTGAGCCCTCGTACAATCCTACCGCCCATTTTAGAGTTTTTGTATGAAAATATTCAATATTTTTGATTGAATTCAATTAAAATTTGGTAAAATCAGTTCTAATGTCCAACTAAGTGAACACTATCTATATGGTAAGGATCGGGCAAATCAAACATAAAGCCTTCATACAAATTTGACCAAATTCATCGTGAGTTAACGTTTTTTTCTTGTTTTTTGTTCTTTTGTTTTTTTTTCTTGCTTTTGCTTTTAGCGTACAATTATCGATTGAAATATTTATAATTCGCTAACAGTTTATGAAAACGCTTTCGTTACCCTGCGAAGCCAAAATTAAGCTTGTTTTTTATTTCTTTTACAAATTTTAGCGAAGTTTACATAAAATTTGTTCAAATAAGCTTTGGAAAGTAAGCAAGCAGTGCTGTGCCTAATAAAAATGCTTTTACAAAGAAAAAAAACAATTTTTTTTTTCGAAATAAAAATTTACAAAAAATTATTTTAAATTATTTAATTGACACAAAATAATAAAATATGCATAAATTGTTAACACTTTATATCAATCATTTTTGTGTAAATATGTAAAAAAAAAATACACATAAATAACTTAAATAATGCCATCAAACAATTTTTTTTTTTTTTTGAGATCAAAAGCCAGCTGCTTAATATGACTTTTTTTTCATAAAGCAAAATAATACAAAAAAAAAAATTATTATAATAATTTTAAAACATACAAAATGCCAATAAAAACATAAATAATAAATAAATAAGCATACAATTATTGAAAATACAATTAGCATAATTACGCAAATACACTGAAACTTTTTTTCTTTCTTTTTTTCATTGTAAAGCAGACAGACGGACATACAAATACACACACACACACACGCCTATTCACTGCAAAAATATGAAAAGATTGACTGGGAAAGTCAAAGTGAATGTGTTGCTGGCTGCTAGCTGCTGGCTGCTGTATTTTGCTAATAAATGAGGAAGTAGCTGAAAATATTTACATTAATTTAAGCAAAAAGAAAAATAAAATATAATTATAATTATAAATAAGCAATAAAACCGAAACTTAAATACACTACAAAATAAACTATTTATTTTTAAACAAAATAATCCAGAAAAAAATTAAATGATCTGCAGCAACTTTAAAGAATTTTTTATATTTTTTGATTGAATGTGTTACAAATTTGTTATTAAAATTACTAAACAATTTTATTATAAACATTTGTAGCGTATAAAAATCAGTAAATAAACACGACAACAACTACAACAACAACAAAAAATTATTATTATAATTATTGTTTACGCAATTTATGTGAAGTCGATAAGTGGCATGAAGCAAACAAACAAAAAAAATGGAAAAAAAATTGAAAAAAAGATGTAGAAATATGTGCATTCTTTACATAAATGCAGCCTATAATAGTAATGATGATAAAATTAAATTATATAATATGAGAATGTCACTTTTTATTCAACATTAAAACTCTTTCGTTGATATTTTTTTTTTTTTTTTCAAAAAATTAACTCAAATGAATAAAATAAAGCGAAAAAATGGGAGACAGAGAAATATGTGTCTGTATGTGTGTGTGTCTGTGTGCTGGGAAAATTGGAAAATGACAAAATTACTTTTTCAAATTGGCTTTTCCAGCATTATGCATTGCAACAACAACAACAACAACATAAAGAGTTTGTTTGAAGCGAAGTTGTAGCTTAAGTCTACAAAAAAAAATAAAAAAAAAAAAATATAGCAGCAAATAATTATAAATTTGTTTATTAATATTTTAATTAAAACATAAGCTGCCGAGTTGGTTTTTACACGAAATAAGCTTGTTCATAAAATACAGAAAACATAAAATATAAATAATAAAATAAATCGTTTAAATTTACACTTCAATGCAGCACAAAAGTATGCTTTAATAATTTGTTTTATAAAGTTTTCATACAGGAATATTTATAATACACAAGTCATTTGTTAGAATGCAAGATTTTCATGATTTCAAAGTAAATAGATGAACAGAAGTGACTATGGGACAGTCCCAAACAAGTAGCACATAAAGTGCCGTTTTGGTGTTATCTAATCTTGTATAAGCGGTCTTATGCCCAGAGCTGACTCGTCATAGCCAGCCTGTGCAGTTAAGAAAAGTGCGAAGTTTTAGGGGACAGGTATTAAACAGTTTACCTAGCAAGTTGAGCTGCCATTTCCCAAGCGACCGCATTCTATATGATCTAGAGCGGGATTCATAGTCTGACCGCATGCTCCCCGATTGGCCAGTGTTCCGTTATGGTAGCTGTTAGTCTAGCGAGGTCTTTACGCGAGTTTTGTTTGAAAGTTTTGCATCCAACTTGGTTCAAATCGTTCTAGCTTTCCTGCAGCTGTTCAGATTTGATAATTTATTAGAGGCCAAATTGGCGAAATGGTTTCTAATGGCAGAGTTTACTGCACACATTGGAGACTCTAGCTGATCCCTCGCTGGCCAGTAGGTCTGCGTGCTCGTTTTCGGGAGACATTGCTTTGCATGAAAAACACACGAGAGGATGATTGAATTATGTTGGCTGGCTTCGTTAAACCGCTTTTTACAGTCCCTAATCTAAACTTTGACTTGGTGACGTGAGAATCTAAAGCCTTTATGACAGCTTGGCTGTCCGAGAAGATGAACACCGATCTGTCGCAGACATTCAGCTCTACAAGCAGCTCAAAAGCTGCAAGTAAAGCGTAAAACTCCGCTTGGAAAACACTGCAGAGACTCAGGAGTCAACACCAAGGACCTATGAGTAAACTCCAGGACCCTCCCCACAGTCATTTGTGTAGATTGCCAGACCTGCATTACACTCCAAGAGACCAGCGTTTCAGTGCTGCCTGGAGTGCAGAAATTTCCTAAAAGATTTGCTAAAATCTGAGCTTTCAGACAGAAAGTCGATTGTCGAGCCTACAAGCACCGCATGGAGCTTTGACAAGATAGCGCTGTGGCCACAGAGGCCTGATTCTCTCAGGCGAAGTGCGCTTTTTGTTGTCATTTCCTTTATGTAAAATTCAATGGGCAGAAGATTGAGCAGTGCGATGAGAGTTTCCGAGGAACAAGTGCGCAACGCCCCCTGTAGCTTCCATGATTTCAAGCAGTCTGTACAAAAATATACTTCAAAATATTTCGTGAAAATCTTGAGCAAAGTCTAAGCATGTAAAATAATTTTAAATATTTAAAATATTTATTTATTGTATTTTTTTTTTTTTTTTTTTAAATATTTTTTTCATTTATTATTCAAATTATTTATTTATGCATAAAATATTTATCTATATTTTTTCACTAAATAAATAAAAACAAAAAAAACAAAATATATATGAAGTGTTAGATTTAGTATAGCACCCCCAAGTATCCTATATTCAAAGTACCCTACTATAATATACGTTTTTATATATTTTTAATGAAAATCATTGAAACATGTAGAAAATTTTCCAAGTCACGCAATTAATTTTGCACGCAATTTAGTTAAACTTTGCTCAAAGCGTCGCAAAGCAAACTCATCAGACCACTTATCCTGCTGCCACATTTCATATCACTTTAGGACCTCTTTTTCCTGGCCTATTCATTATAGAAATTTTCTGTTATATTTTTTTTTTTTTTTTTTTTTGGTTTTGGTTTTCGTATTTGAGTTTTGCGTTTTGCGTTTGTATTTAACTACTTGAGAGCGTGGTACATGCTCGCCGCCTTTGAGAGTTAAGTTGCCTGTTGGCAGCTGTTTGTCGTTGTTATTATTAGAAAAGTTTTATTCACATATTTGCTTCTCTCTCTCTCCCACTCACTCACTCACTCGCACATTCTCGTTATCAATTCGTTTTTTTTTTTTTTTGGTTTTTTTTCGCCTTATGTCAGGATTCTCATCATAATCATCATCATCAGCCGTAGTAGTACCGGCAGTAAGCAGCAGCAGCTTCATAGTCCTTATCGTCCTTTTAGCCTATTCATTTTGTTGTGTGCCCCGTGCGCGTCATTTTTTTTTTTTTTTTTTTTTTTTTTGTGCGTGACTTGTTTTGGAAATCAATGCAAAAGATTATGCGAAAAATGAGCACAAAATGTGAAATGAAGTTAGCGTGAAATCGAGCTAAACTAAACCAAACCAAACCAAATCGTAGGAAAAAAAGCCCCCAAGGAGTTGCAAAACAACAACAAAATAATATTTTTTTTTTCTTTTTTTTTTTATCTCATTCAATGTACATATTTAATGCTTATTCACTCTGACACACACACACACACACACACACACACAAAGATGTTAATGAGTAAGTTTAACTGGATAATATGCACGAAGCATAATTTTTCACGCATTCATGAATTCATGTTAATCACTTTATTGGCGACGCGACGTATACGAAGAATGAAGAAAAACGACGACAATGAGAAGAATATGAATACTGAATGGCATAAAATAAATGAAATTATAGACATAGTCGACATAAATGGGGGGAGGGGTATTCTTAAAAAGGAAATTAGACTTTATAGAAATTTCCAATCTTAAAGTGCAGACTTTTTAATATGGAAAAAAAATTAAAATCACCTTAACTGGATTTGTGAAACTCAAGACGATTTAAGCGAGTTGTCTAGCTTTAATTTTGCTTATCTAGGAACTGTAACTGAACTTATAAAGCATTCAAATAGAAAGCATTGCTCCAAAGACTTTCTACTAAGCCCGCTCTCATCGATCCTAAAGCATAAAAAGTATTCCTAAATAGCAAAAACGTTGCCAAAGTTTGTTGCTTTTTTTTTGTTTTCTGTTTTACTATAATTAAAATATCATTTGTTTTTCTTTAATTTTCCTGACATTTTCTCGGAACGATTGCCCTTTTTTTTTTTTTTTTTTTTGTTGTTTCTTACTTTCGAAAATTAATTCCATAAATTAATTTACCAAATTTGCTTGTGCGCTTTTTTGTGCCTTTCGGAAATCGTTATATATTTTTTTTAGGTAAGTAGATGCAAGACAAGCAGTCTGCCAGTCAGTCAGTCAGTCATTCAGTTCTGAAGTTAGGCAGGCATCAAAGAATGTTTAGGGTGTAAACCGTATTTAAGCATAAAAAAATAAAAAAAAAAAAAAAAAAAAAAGATACAAAACTTTTTAATGCATATTTAACAGATGTAAAATTTACACTTCAATTATAACAATTTAAGCATGAAATGTAAAAACAACAACAGCAACAACAACAATAAAAAAGGATACGCTAATCATATACACACATATACATACATACCCAATCGGATTGCTTAGAATGTGAGTTAACTCAGAAGTACATTTCAGTTGCAGATCATTTCATTAGCTTTGAAAGATTGGGTTAGCCGTTGCCTGATGATGTATTCCGATGATTAAATTTAAAAAAAGAAGAATTTTTTCTCATATTTGAGAAGCGCAAAAATCACTGCTACGGAAAACGTAAAATATCTTCAAATAAAAACAATATAATCCACGTCAGAAATCAGTAAGTCTTGAGCCGTTTCCTACATGAAGTTGAAAACAAACACGAAGTCTTACAATTAGTTTAAATCTAAACTGAATTTTTATCTTTTTTATCAAGCAATACTCTAAAGTCAAAATGACAACCGTTCAAAGTACTGAAAATCGTTGGCAAAGAGCAGGTCAGAAAATCCAATGTCGCAGCTCCGTAAAAAAGAAAGGAAACATCAAAGTATTTGGAACACTTATGAAGAGAAAAGTAATTGTAAATCGAAAAATTCGAATTTTCTAATTCATTTTACTGCGTTTAAATTGGAGTTTTCGGAAAAGCGCAACTTTTCAGTGCGACTTGAAAATCGACAACTTGACTGCAAACAGTGATTAAATCACAGTTCGCGAAAAATTATGGAATTACCAATCACACAAAATTACATAAAATCGTCACTAACTGAACATGTTCACTGAGGAATAAGAAAACGAACGATCACTACTTTCAGTCGCACTGTGACACTGACACTGATTTTTAAATCACTGTGAACAAATCACCGAAAGTGATTTTTTTTCAACAAATCGCCTTATACGAGTAATTGTACAATATAAAGTATCACTAAATTGGGTTGCTAATGTACAAATGGAGGCATGCCAACGCTAATTTGTAGCTAAAACATTGAACCAAAATTATTGATAAATTTAACTGCGTCGATATTTGGAATATTTGGTTAAATATATTTCAATATAAAAAGACAGATGGAAATATTAAAATTTATAAAAACCAAAAAACAATAATAAAAAAGTTATTATTGTTGTGTAAAAAAATAATAAAGCAAAAAAAACGGCAAAAAAAATTACAAAAATACACCGCCAGGATATATGAGAAAGCACAGACAGACAGACAAAGGAAACGGCAGCCGACGTTTGAAAAGGAAAAAAATATATACTTTATATAAAGTAAGCAGCAGAGTAAGAGTAAACAAGAAGCTACATAAATATATATATAAAGTAGTATATACGATACATATGCTTCAAGTGCAAAAAGGATATACATAAACGTGTATGAATGTTGCTGTATGCGCTTGGTTAGATGCTCGCCGGAACAGATAAATTGACTGTTGAGGCTAAAATTACAAGTAATTGAGTGGATTTTGAATTACGCCACACAACAGACAGACCACAGGCAGACAGACGGACGGATTGGCAGACAACAAACACACAAAGAAATAACAATATAAAGAAAAAAAAAAAGAAAAAGACAGACAGACAGACAGACAGATAAACGAACGCTCAAGTGTGGGTAAATAAACATATACAAATTCCTTTCATGCCTCAACTATTTTAAAGGATGCGATAAGGTTACACGCAAATACAAGAATAACAACAACAAAAAATAACAACATTGGCAAACAAGAGTAACAAAATGCGTAAAAAAAAAAGAAAAAAAAAAACTGATTGGAAACAAATAAACGTGGTGTGTGAGTGTGTGTGTGTGAAAATAATGTACTCTCAAGGATAATATATATGTATGCTTTAGGTACTACGAGTACTCTGCCTTTTTGCCTGCTGCTGTTGACAACGCGCATTAGCGCACTTAGGAAAGGATGCCATATAAAGTCGTCGCCGCCGTCAATGTGCAACGCAACGGAACGTAACGTAACGCAACGCAAAATTGTTGGCAACTCACTCAGTCTCAGTCTCAGATCAGTCTCAGTTAATGCTTAATGAGGCAACGTTACTTGCTGAATATAAAGTTATAAGCTGCTGGTACTCTGCTACTGTATCGTCGCATACAGGCAGCAACTCAGACAGAAGAAAAAAAAGCTGATTTGCAAAATAAGCTTAAGAATAACATTTCTTTAAAAGTCTTTTGCATGTTTTTCAATTTTTTATTTAAAAAAAAAAAAAATAAAATAAAATAAATAATTGAATAACTTAAATTACAATAAATAAATTATCTATATAAGATATTGCATATCATACATATTAGAAAAATTATTATTTATGTCGTTTCTAATGAAATGATGCGCATTTAATTAGAATCTACAACATTTTTTGAAAAAAGAGTTGTTTGAAAAAAAAAAAAAAACTATGCACCTGCAGATCATACATACAAAAAAAAAAATAATACTTTTTTGCACTTAAAAATTTTAAATAAATAATTTTCTTTGCAAAAAAAACAATTCTCTTCCAATTTTTTATACCCGCCACACATAGTGTGAAGGGTATATTCAGTTTGTCGGAAAGTTTGTAACGCATTGAAGGAGACGTCGTAGACCCCATAAAGTATATATATTCTTGATCAGCTCGATGAGACGAATCGATTTAGCCATGTCCGTCTGTCCGTCTGTCTGTCTGTCTGTTTATTTCTTCGCAATTTTTTTGATGAAGATATTTAGATATTACGCCGAAATTTGGAACTTAAGCTTTTCTCGGCAACGACTATTATGAGTTCGAGAATTAGAGTGCCACGCCCATTTTTAGGTATAGCCCCCATACAAACTTACCGTTTTTTCCGATTTTTTGTATAAAAATTGTAATTATTTATGAATGTATTCGCTCCCAATTGTGTAAAAACATTTCTTTTGTCATCCAGTGTCAAAACCAAAATGCCACGCCCTCTTTTAGGCATAGCCCCCATATAAACTTTCCATTTTTTCAGATTTTTCCGATTTTTTGTAAAAAAATACTAATTATTTATGCATATATTCACTCCAATTTGGCTAAAAACATTCTAATGTCATCCAATGTCAAATCAGATGTGCCACGCCCATTTTTTGGTATAGCCCCCATACAAACTTTCGGACCATTTTCGATTTTTTGTATGAAAATGGTTATTATTTATTCATGTATTTACTCCATATTGGGTAAAAACTCTTCCAATATCATGGTGCCACGCCCATTTTCAGGTGTTTCTTGCATACAACCTTACCGCCCGTTTCCAGATATATTCGAGAAATATGTTGTTATACATATCTGTATTTTAAGCTCAAAATTTTAAATTAATATTGTGTGTAAACTTAGGTGACCACTGATGATTACACATAAACTCTTTAAAGATTCGTGTGACGGGTATTTAAGCTTCGGTTCTACCGAAGTTAACGTTTTTTCTTGTTTTTTTTATAGAGCATTAAATAGCTTACCGAGCTCGTTAGCAACTGTTCAAAATGTTTTGCAGGTTAATGATGCCAAAGCTGATGATGTGCAATAAGGTTGAATTTTACAGATACTTGCAAATATGGAAACGTTTCTACATTTTATACGTTATGCAAGAGTTTCCTCTCTGTGTGTGTATGTGTGTGTGGGTGTGTGTGTGTTTAAATAAAAACCAAACATAAATATTAAAAAGCCATTTACATATGAGCGTACATACTGTACTCGTACAGGTATTGTGTATGTTAAGGGCAAATTGTACATCAACATTCAACTACCTACCACCTACGAAAAGTTAAAGATACATAAAGGAACAGAAGCAGCAGCAGCAGAATATGAAAGCAATGAAAGCAAGCTATAACTTGGCAACATAGCCAAATATATGCATTCCTAGCGCAAAGGACTCAACTCAATTCAACTACGACTCTGACTACAATTGGTAGCGTATTGGCGGCGGCAGTGGCAGTATTGACGACGACGGCGGCAGATAACTTTGCGTCATGTTTCTGATAATGGATTTTCGAATTTTTAATGCAAAAGGCAAAAGTTCAAAACGCAAAAAAAAAAAAAAAAAAAAAAAAAAAAATTGAGAAAACAAAAAACTTTATGTAAAAAAAAAAAAATAAAATAAAAATTCTACAAAAAATATGTTGCCGCTGATTTTATTTTTTTTTGCTTTTTTTTTTTTTTCTTTTTTTTTTAACAAAAGCATCGCATTTCATTGCAAATATGCGCGCAAATATTGATACCTTTAAACGTATACATGCATTCCAGCAGATACATCCATGAGATACTTTCTACTTTTATTTATTTTGAACTATTACAATAAAAAAAAAAAATATTCGTTCTCAACATAAATATTTCTTTTGCGTTTCTGTGAAATTTTTAGCTTAAAAAAAATAAAAAACTTTATGTTTCATATGCATAAAAAGCAGACACATTCCAATAAATTCATTCTAAAATATTTGAAAAAAAAAAAAAAAAAAAAATTAAAAAAAAAATTGACTGCTACACTTTGCTGCAAAATTTCAAACGAAGCTGCATGAAAAAAAATATTTACAGAGTCCAGTATTGAAAAAAAATAGAAATATAAAATAAAATATGCTTTTTTTTTTTTTTAAGCAAACTTTTCAACCTCAACCAAAAATATCTTTTACTTTCTTTCATAACAATTTGCTATGTTTTTAATATCAAATTGCAGCTGCGCATTTCTTGAAGCTGATAAAAATATTTCATGCTTCATAATTGCAGCTAATGCCACTTTTAATTGGCACACTAAATATGCCATAAATGCACACATACACACATACTTATTTAGCTATAATTATCTTATTTTGTTTATAATTTTTTTCCACTTTTTTTATTTTTTAAGTGTTTTGTTTGACAACAAATTATGTTTTCTTAACGTTTTTTTATTTTTTTTTATTTAAGAACATATGTCGCTATAACTATGTACTCGGACGATCCCACGCAAGCAAAACATGTTTCTATTTTACCTTAATGGAAGCAGGACACTTTACAATCAACAAATGGACATAATTCACACGGACAGACAGACAGACAGACAGACAGACAGACGGACAGACACGACATACGTATAAGCAAGCAAACGAGTAAACGATCGAAGTGTACGTAATAGGGACGATAAAAGAACAGAACGAGGGATCATAAAGTAACTCCATATCGTAGCACCAAACATGAACTTTTTATGTATGTCGCAGCAATGTAGATACTTTTTTTTTTTCTAGATACTATTTTTTTGCTTCATTCTTGTTGTATAAGAATAATAGATACAGCGCAAAACATGTTCGGCACAGTTTAGTCGAGAGAGAAAAAGGAAAAAAAAAAAGCAAACTAAAATGCAACAAATCCAGGCAAGGAACTATATTGCATGCAAGCAAGTAAACAACTTTTTTTTTTTTTTTTCTTTTTTTTTGTATATGTTGCCCTTCTGTTGTATAAAAAAAAAAAAAAAAAAGAGTAGTTACTATTCTTGTTGACCAAGCGTCTGAAAGCAATGCACAACAGCAGCAAAGATGCAAAGAAACACATTTGTGTATTTAGTTTTTTATGTTATGCAAGAACGGATTGATACAAAAAAAAGATACATTTTTTTTTTTCAAAATTATTACAAGCGTTTAACCTATTTTAAAAACGACAAAACTAAAATCTGTTAAGGTGATCCTTAATTTTCTGTGTATTTTCTTCCCCTTTTCAAAATAATTCAATGCAGATAGATGCAGATAAAGTAAAACATACATTTTTTTTCTTGTTGTTTTGATCAGTAAAAACACGCAGAACAACAAAAGTAAAAGGAAAAAAACAAAAAAAAAACGTCTGATTTATGATCCTGCAAACATTGCGTAGCAAATTACAAATTGCTTACACTCCTCAAAGGTGCAAAAGGAGCGCACGATCAAGGGTAAGTGTGTGCTTGTGTGTATGTTTGGTTAAAAGCGTTTAAAATGTACCTGTGTATCCGTGCACCCTAATTTTTTTTTTTTCATCGTCGTCTTCATGCAACTTGTTGATAAGGATTTCGTTTTCGTCTGATCTGTTGCCTCATTCGTACAGTGAAAAAGACTAAAGCAAAAACACATTAAACAGCTGTTGTTGTTGTTGACTTTCTACTTGTTTGCCCTTTGATAAATTACCGTGTAATGAGATACAACAATTAAAAAAAAAAAAAAAAAAAAAAATTTGCAGGGGCGTTCTTATTCTTGTTCAATTTTATTTAAACAAAAATCGTTTTTTTTTTTTTTTTTTTTTTATTTTCTCAGCCGTGAAGAATTAATGTGGCATATGCAACGACAGAAGAAGATACTTTTTTGAAATAGGTTTTAAAAAAATTGTATTTAACGTTATTCCATGAAATAAAAATATTTGAGTTTTACTTCAACTTCTAAGCTAAAACAAAAGAAGAAAATAAAAAAAAAGTCAATTTCTTTGCAACATTTTAACTCTAATTTTCATTATTGACGGAAAATTAAAAAACAACAAAATTAGAAAAAAAGTTATGTTCGGCAGAAACGCAGCCTAAATACGCTTCATTGCAACTTCAAATAGCTTACGTACGATTATCAGTGACGTAGCTAATACTTTGCGCAGAATATGGGGTTGAAATGAATTGAAAAGACACTAGTGTTGCCGGAAATAGTGATTTTTGAGTCAGAGTGTCTTTAGCGACTTGAAAAACACAGTGACAAAATAACAGTGACAATATTACAGTGACAAAATCACAGTGACAAAATCACAGTGAAAAAATCACAGTGACAATATTACAGCGACAATATAACAGTAACAAAATTACAGTGACAAAATCACAGTGACAATATAACAGTAACAAAATCACAGTGACAAAATCACAGCGACAATATTACAGTGAAAATATTACAGTGACAAAATCACAGTGACAAAATCACAGTAACAAAATCACAGTTCGCGAAATAACAAACAGCGATAGCTAAACAGTTTTACTGTTGACGAAGAACGATAAACAAAATCGCCGATAACTGAACATGTTCACTGAGAAACAAGAAAATTGCAAATCACGACTTTCAGTCAAACTGTGAAAAAATCACCGAAAGTGATAAGTATAATCCGTTCACGAAAAAAAAAAATTTTTTTTGGTAGGTTTGTATGAATGCCGCCCCTTAAATGGATCTAGAGAAAATCCGTTTAAATGTGATCACATGACGGCTTAGGAGAGTCAAATATGTTGGCCCTATCTCTTCGTATAAAAATTTGAAAATGTGTTTTTACGTTTGTATAGGCGTGGCAACCTGTTACTGACATACAAAGCGTTCGTGTCTTAAGTTAAAAATTTCAGTGCAATATCTTCAAAACTAAGCAAATGAAAGGTGCTACATCGATTTACCACTTGTCAAACTGATCAAGAATTTATATAAACTTTATAGAAACTGCAATGGCTGCTTGAATGCTTGTTACAAACTTTGCGACAAACTGCGAAATACCCGTTCACACTATGTGTGACGTGCATAAAAAAGGCAAAAAAAAAAAAAAAAAAATAAAATAAAAAATAGAGCGCACCATATTGTGAAATAAATCAACGACAAAAGGATTTTATCATTGTTTATTCCAAACGTACTTATACATTTCTACGTAGTTACTTACACAAATAGTTTAAAGAGCGAAAGAGTAATATAGTTGACGAGTGAAAGGGATAGAAAGAGCAAGAGAGAGAGAAATGATTGGTATTTTTCGTTATTTTTTTATATGCATTTACAAGCACTTAGCAGCGCTAGTTTCTAGTGTAATACAAAACAACTCTATAAGATACTTTAGCAGAAAAAAAAAAGTATCTAGATACTTTGTTTTTTTTTTTTTTTTTTTTTTTGCTTGTCGAGTTTGTAACGTTCTTGAATATTAGCACAGTTTGCTGTCAGAATGTCGTTGTCGTAGTCATCATCGTGCTTTTGTAAAACCCTTTCACCATATGGCACCATCATGCACTCAACTCGAATCAACTCGACTCGACTCTGTGCTATTTTCTTTTGTTGTAACATTTTTTTCTGCCTTTTTTGTTTTTTTTTTTTTCGAGAGTATCTATTGAAATTTAAATAGTTTAATAGTTTTAAAGTTTATATATTTTATTTTATACTTTTAAAAGCTTTTTGCTATTAAATTCTAAACGCTTGATAAGTAGCTACTTTTTGTTGTAAATCGATTAATATTTGATTTAAAAAATAAAAAAATCTGTCATTGCTACAATTGAATTTATTAAGCTAGCAAGTCTGTATCTTTGCATACAATAACCAACTTCGAAAAGTAGATATTTCCAAACACTCAAAAAACTTTATGAATTAATCAATTTTAAATAAAACAAAAAAAAAATTTTACATAAATAAAACTTCTTAATGTTACCCACACACAACATGATACATGATATTCTAATTCATTTTTTTTTTTTTTGGCTTTTATAAAATTCTATAAAATTGTGTCTGTCTGCACAACTTCCGTGAAAATTTGCAACAGGATATAAAATAATTTTTTTTCTTTAATTTATCTTTTTCTATTTTTTTTTTTGTTTTTTTTTTGACTGTAATTCATTTTATGCTACTTTTTATTCGTATATTTTCTTTTGATTTTTCATGACGCTGAATTAATGGAATTAAAATTTTCGACAACAACAAAAAAACAAGAAGGAAAAACATGAAAAGTGAAATGTATAAATCAAGGACGCACTCAGCGTGCTCTATAATTACTCATACCTAAAAAGCTTTTTCCATTTACCAAAAAACGTTCAGCTGGAGCAGCGGCATGAGCGTCTATTCTATTCATAGTCATCGTCATCGGAATCAATAAATCGAAATGTTGGCTAATATTTTTCACTAGGATTTCACTCCGACCGACCGCATAAAACAATCCAAAAAAACTCAATCTCAGTCTACAAAAATATTCGCGTTTTATCGCTAAAACAGATTTCAAAGCAAATATGTAAAATATTTTTTGCTATTTTTCGCTTTAAGTATAGCCGACGACACCGACCGCGGCTGCGGAACTGCCGAGAACGAGAAAGAAAAAAAATACAAAAATGGATGGACAGATGTTTGGATGGCGTACTTAAATGAGTACGCGGGTTCACAACTTTAGACGACAACGATGACGCTCTATGCATGTGACTCTAAGTTCAGCTACGGCTTAACTTACGATAAAATAATATGGAATGCTATGGAATGGAATGGATTGCGTTGAATTGTGTTTGGGATGTGGGCAAAGTATGCAAAAAAAAAAAAAAAAAAAAAAAAAAAACGTGCTGCAAAAGATGCTGATAGTAATGTTGCTGTTTGCTGTTGACGACGATGATGATGATGAAGTAGCAGCAGTTGAAGCAGTTGAGGCAATGAAGTTTAAGTGAAGGAGTTTTAGTTTGAGTTAAAGTTTGGCGGCGGCAATGTGCCATGGAAAATAACATTAAAAACGCATTAAAACCGCAAATGTCTGTGCGCGGCGCGCGCGAATGCCAAACGATGCGCGCAGATAGTAGCAGACATAGCAGACCTTATATACAATATTTACAAAACACCATCATCATCATCACCAACATCATCATCATTATCATCATCATCGACAACAGACGAAAGCGTCTAAAAAGTCAGCTGCAGTTGAAAATGTTTAGAATAAATTTAGCAAAAAAAGACAAAAAAGACAAAAAAAATTCTCATACAAACAGCGAATGGCAGTCAACTAAAATGGACGATAAGCTTAAAGGCAACAAAAAAAGATAAAAATAGCAACAATTTCGTTTGTTAAAGGCTGTGCCAAAGACAAAAATACCAAACATAAATGCAGCAACAAGCATCGCCGCAAGCAACAATATTTTGCCAAGAAATCACCATCACCTGACTGACTGAAGGAAGACACGACTATAGCTCGAACGGCTAAAGATAGAAAGTTGAAATTTTTAATGTAGTAATCGGAAAAACCATATCTCTGGGAAGGTAAGACCTAAAACTTAAAAATGGGTAGCTAAATAATATTTTAGATGTATTCAAGCGTTTCTCAAAATTTGGAACTGGGACCCAATGGTGAACCAAACATAAATTACTTTTAATTTTTATTTTTTTAATTGGTCCAACCGCAGATTCAACATTGGAACCAATATACCAAGAGACTTGAAATTAGACGCATTAGAAGGTTCGCCAAAAAGGAGAGGACTTGAGCCTTGATATTAGGCGCATTTAAAAGATGATTTAAAATTATTTTTGATGTGTGTGAGTGGTTTTCGAAATTTGAACCTGGGCGCAGCGGGCTATTGTAAGCCCAAATTTTATACATTTTTAAAATATTTTTTTTTTTTTTTTTTGCGGTAGATTTAAATATCGATAAAGGTTATTACTCTGATGAAATTTTGGAAAATTTTTACTAGGTGCTCAATGGGGTCTTAAGTCCGGAAAGGAGATATTTTTGCAATGAGTAGACAAAGAGATTTGTAGAAGCATTTGTAAATTGATTAAAATTTATTAATGACGTGTTTTTTCTGGGCTTGTGAAATTTGGACCTATGGCCCAGTGGAGGAACTCAGAATCGAAATTTTGTTTTTAAATTCAAAGCATAATATAGGTGATACCTTAAGAAAATTTTCAAAATTTTCGAAAAGACATATCTTTGATATGAGAAACTTGATAGTGAGTTTCTGGTAATCTGAAAACTTGAAATAATGCTCTTTTGGGTTCAATGTTTAGGTTGGCGACTATGCAAATTTATCAAACGCTCGGCGGACAGACGTTCTTTCTGCGTTGGCCTTTAATTTAAAATGCAATAAGCTTTCGCATAATTTAGACGCGACAGCAGCAGCAGTTAAAGTGCAAATGACATTCTGGAATTTTTAAAAATATATTTTTTTTTTTTTTTAAGTTGGTCAAGAGTAAAAGTAGCTAAATTAAATGAAAATACAAATTAAGTCAAAGAGATACATGCACATATACATTATTTTCGTGTATATAAAAAAAGCGTAAATTAGAAGCGCAAAAATGCATGTTGAAGTTGAACAATAAAACAAAAACAAAAAACGGGCAGCAAAAAAAGAAAACCCCAAAAGGATAACAAGTAGAATATAAGCCAGGTGCTGTTTCCTGTTTTAAAATGAAAAACGAAGCGAAGCGATAAATAAACTCGATCGAAAAATAACACAGCACAAGGACAACATCAAAGCAGCATTTTTTTTTATTTTTTTTTATTGAATGCCAGACAAGCAAGGCCAACACGAAGACAAGAAAACGTCTCAGCAGCAGCGGCAGTGGCAGTATCGGCAGCAGCAGCAGGAGCAGCAGCAGCAAGGACTTCTTTACTTCGTGTTTATCAATTTGTGGCGCTGTTGCTAAAAAGTAAACAATATTATAGACCGACCGACCGACCACAAGTTTACTTTTATACGCTGCTTTGCTACATTTATTTTTTTTTTTTATTTATTTATTTATTTATTTTTTCTTTTCTTGTTGAAGAGTTACTCGAACTGAAGTCAACAGTTTTTAGCAGCAAATAAGCATTGTTAGCGTCTCTACAAATTCTTATTAACGTACAGAATCGTAGCAATGGAAAGGGTGTTCGCTAAACAAACACATTAAGCACATCAGTGGCAGGTAATGGTGATTATTTTTACAAGTATGAAAAATAAGAAAAGGAAAAAATATTAAAATAAACTGAAACAATTTGCACTGTGACCCAACGACTCACAGACTGACTGACGGACGGAGAACACGCCTACAGCGCAAACGGCTAAAGATAGAAATCCGAAATTATGACTTTAGATTTCTTTTACGATGAAAGTGAGCACTGTTTGATGCGGGACCCAATGGGAGCCGGAAAAGCCATATCATCCGAATAAATAGACGTAGAAACTTCAAACTGAGCGCATTACAATAATGATTAGAAAATATTTCAGGTGAACACTTAGACGTGATATGCAAAATTTTTGACCCAGGGCCTAATACAAACGGAAAAGCCATACCTTTGATATAAGACTACCTAGAAACTTGATATTAGGCGCATTTAGAAGCTGCTTAAAATATGTTTACGTGTTTAAAGAGTTTCCGATAATCTGGAGATTTGATATAAGTCTTATTTAGGTTCAATGTAAGCAAAACCGTGGGTATTTAGCTAGTAAATATATAATTTTTATATACAAATGCATATCGGAATAATCAAATAATCAAGAAGTAAAGAAAAGGATAATTGAAGAGCAAACTGAGACTGTGTTCAAATAGAAAAAAAGAAAGCAAAAAAAAGTAAGAATGTTAAAAAGAAAGATGAAAAAGCACATCTTAAAGCTTAATTGTATTAGTCTGTATCTATGTGTGTGTCTGTGTCGCTCTGTCTGTCTGCGTAAACTTGTATATAAATTAGTTTGCTCGTGTGCATCTGTGTGTGTGTTTGTGTGTGTGTGTAAAAATATTTACTGCTATTCTTTTAATTTGTTATTGTTATGTTTACTGTTCACTCCGTTGTTGTTGTTGTTCTTGTTCAATTACCAGAGGCTGTTTTTATAACTTGAAGCGTCTTACGTTTGCCTGTCGTGTGTGTGTGTGTGTGTGTGTGTGTGTGTACGCCTACGCACTCCGTTGAGACTCTTTCTTGTAACTTTTCTTTTTATTAAACTTAAAGTTTTATTTAACTTGAAATAA
Source organism: Leucophenga varia (assembly GCA_018903435.1). Lineage (NCBI taxonomy): Eukaryota > Metazoa > Arthropoda > Insecta > Diptera > Drosophilidae > Leucophenga > Leucophenga varia. Next base: position 1,035,566 of record JAEIFJ010002131.1, on the reverse strand, counting down.
AATTTTCTTTTACTTTCCATGTTTTCTGTATCGCTTAGATTAAACTTTATACTTGTCGTCTTTTTTGTTTTCTTCGTTTTTGCCTTTTGGCATTTAAATACTAATAAATCTATAAAACCTTTTCTAGTCGAAAAAAAAAAGCGAACAAAAGAAATATTAGTGCTTCTGTAGTTTAGTTGTAAAATTTAATAAATATTAAATTTTGTAAAAACCAAAAAAAAAAAACAAAAAAAACAAAAAAGAAATGTTTTAACTTAAATCAAAATTTTGATTTAAAATAATTTTTTGATTTCAAAAATTTTTCAAAATTTTTTCAACTTACACATTTTTTCGAAAAAGCCTTAAACTAAGCAAAAATTTGTTGTTGAACAAACCTGCAAATGGAAAAGAAAAAAATAATTATAAATATTATTTAATTTTATTAAATTTATATTAAATTATAATTTCAAATTGTATTTTCTGCAACAGCGTTGCCAGATTACAACTAAGCTGAAGACTAGAACTTTTGTTGTTGCCTTACCTACAAAGCAAAAGTAGCACAATAACACAACTAAATATCACATAAAAAAAAAACTGTAATAAGATGAGGGCTGCAATTATGTTGATTTGCAGCCTTGGATTTTAGTGTTTGATAGTCTCAGCTGTTTTTCATTTTCTTAGCTTAGTTTGAAAAAGCTAATTGAAGTGAATAATTTTAAAATAAAAGTGTAAAAAAAAAAAAGACAAATTAAATCGTTTTCCCTATTACCCCAAATACAAAAACCAATTTGTAAAATTGTTACGTTTTTTTTTTTTTTTGTATTTTTCAACACTATCTTTGGTATTTTTTAGAACTTCTTTCAAACGTAACAACACTTTTTCAAGCATCAGCTAATAAATATAGCAACTATGACAATTTGGAGACGTTCAAAATTGTACAAAATGATAACATCGATCATCGATCTGTGAGTACTCTAATTAAAAATTTCTGCTAGCTATATCTGAGGCATGCCAACTTAATTTTATATAAAATTAGCGGATACTCGGCGTTGTGTAGCTTTTCGGCTCTTTCTCTTTCGCATCTGCTGTTTTTTGAGCAATTGCAGCACTTACTGGTGGCATTTTTGTACTTTTTTCTGATTGCAGCGCTACCAAAATATGTTGGGGCTAGTATGGAAACATACAAAAAAACAAAAGTGGAAAAAGTTAAAAAAACGACTTCATGAATGAATCAAAAGTGCTTAATGCATTGTTTGAGTTGTCTATAATAATACATGCACTGTTTCCAATGAAATGAAACTGATTTGGGACACATCGGTTGTATGGTTTTAAAGTCCATAGCGGACATAGAAACATTTGTACTATTTTATATATTTAGATTGATAGATATCTCACAACAAGAGTTCTGAAAAAAACTAATTTTGTTAGTCTCCGAGTTCGTGCGACTAGTAAGCTGTACAGAAGCATGCACAGTCTGTCTGTCTGTCTGTCTGTCCATTCGACTATATATCTCATTGATGCAAAGCAGCTTCAAATACAACTTGAAAACTTATGCTTTGTAGCTCAGCCTTTTCATGTTTATACACTTTGTTCATATATCTTTTTTTTTCCGATTATGTTATTCTATTATTATTATTGTTATTATTTTCTTACTTTCATCTCGCAACATTTAGGTCTTTCTATTTTTTTCATTTTAATAAAGAAACCATATTCAACTCATTCATCAACAAAACAGCACCAACCAAAGACATCATCATTATCAAAACGCATTGACACACACAACGCTACAATAAATAAATCATCATATGAGAAATGTACAAAAACTTCCATTAGATTCTGCATTTTCATCAGCAACAACAACAACAACAACAAAAAGTAAAATTAAATTCAAGGGTGAAAATTCAATACGCAAAAAAAAAAAAAAAAAAATGAAAAGATTGAAAAAGGAAAAAAAATCTCTTCTCTTTTGATGGCATACTAAAGTTTTTTTTTTTCCTGTTTTTTGCCTTTGGTATTGCCTTTCATTACATTGAATTGCGTTCTATGAAGCGAATTAAATTGAAAGAAGAAGAAGACTCTTTACGGTTAACAACATCATTAACAACATTAGAATTAGATAATGATAATCATTACTGCCGCTGCTTTAAGTAATTGCTTTAATAGAACTTTAAGTTAATTCTTTTTTTTTTTTTTTACTGCTAGGATTTTTTTATGCTATTTTGAGTGACTTTTTAGTAGAAACATATTTATTATCCAAAAAAAAAAAAAAAAAATTCATTTATATTCTTTGTGTATATTTTCCTTCCGCTCGCTCTGTCATATTTATGCTTTGAATTTTTTAAAAAAATTTTAGCAAGCAAAGCTAAAAGCAGGCAAAGTACCAAAGTCAAATGGAGAGCAGCAAAGTTGCTGATTTAATTTGTGCGCAACAACTTCATACAAAAATGCGTTGAATTTGTATAAATTTTTATGATTTTTATTTTTTTTTTTTTTTTTATTTTACATACGACTTTGAGTTGAGCTGCTGCTGCTACTGTTGCTGTTAGTGCTTTTTGAAAAAAAAAAATTGAGTTTACTGCTTTTTGCATTAAGCATAATTTTATTTTTTGCAAAAAAAAAATAAAAAAAATAGAAATAAATATGCAGCCTACGGCATAAAAACATTTTTGAAAAATTTTTTGGACAAAATCATATTAAAAAAAAAAATTTTTTTTTACTAAAAGCAAATTTATAAAAGAGTAACTTTTTATTTTTTATATATATTTTTTTTTTTCAAAGTGTTGAGCACTGTCGAAACTTTAAAGCAAACACGTCAAGTTGAACTTTTAGCCTTGTCTGTTCTGTGTATAAGTTTCGAGACGCGTTTCAGTGTTAATTAGTTGCGCTTGAATACATCGAACAAAGCGTAAACAAATCACTTGAACTTCATTTCACACATAGCTTTAGATAGATAGATACATGTATACTCCCACGCATTTTGTATAGATACAAGATACATTCACTTACATACACATACACACACACACACATACTCGCCGCTGCCGCTCTATAGACTCAGTTATTATGCATGCCAGCCAAACAACAAATTTGAGGTTAATTTAGTTTGGCAACTTTTGTTGGTGTCATGATTTTTGGTTGTGTTGTTGTTGTTGTTTTTCATGCCTAGACGATTAATATTATTTCGATAGATAGATGAATGAATAGATATACTATATGGTTATAGGTACATACTCGTATATGTATACATAGGAATGTATGTATTTAGTTACTTTTGCTTTACAAAACTACATAGCTGCGCCTAATGGATTTTCAAAAAATATGTTTTATTATATTTTTATTTTTTTTTTTTACTAATGATTCTTTTTTTTGGAATTTTTTGTCTTTTAGGCTTTTATTTTATTTTGAGTGATATATGATGATTTTTTAAAAGCTTCAAAGCGGTTTCCTATATTGTATAGATTAATTTTCGCTGTGCGTGACAGCGTAGATACTTGTTTCAAATGCAAAACTATATTTCATAAACGCTGACAAATGTTAACACTTTAAGTGATTTTATTTCATTTCATTTTATTTCATTTTTTTTTTTTGTTTTGCGTAATGCTTGAACTAGATGAAATGAATAGTGAGCATCATACGACTCATGCATCGTATACTGCGGAAATGACTGCAGTACAATCGATGCATTTATACGACAGACAGTCTGATAAAAGGACAGAAGGACATTGTAGAGCATAGAACAATTAGAGAAACTTTAAAGTTCTTATGAAGCCGTGCTTAAAAATAGATACACCATAAAGAGCAAATTTCAGCTTAATATTTCAAAAGTTTAGGGCTCATTTATGTGTTTACTGCACGAAGAGATCAACGAAATTAAAGTTAATCAAATATTTTAATTCTTATATACAAAAAATAGTAAAAATGTTTCTATGTCCTCAATGGACTTTGAAACTATGCAACCGATACATGTTCAAAATCAGTTTCATTTGAAAGATAGCCACACAAGTGAGATTATAGAACACTCAAATAAAGCATTATACACTCTCGGCACACTCATGAAGTCAATTTTCGACATATCCCATACAAAATTTTCTTGGCTTTTGTATGTTTTTTTATAGTAACCCCAAAATATTTTGGTCGCATAGAAATAAAAAAAAAAAAAAAAATTAAAAAGTGTTTTTTTTTTTTTTTTTTTAATTTTAATCTATGTCCTTAATGGACTTTGAAACCATTCAACCAAAGAGTTTAAAACCGATTTCATTTAAAAGATAACAATTCAAGTAAGATTATAGAACACTAAAATAATGCATTATTCGTTTTCGATTTATTCATAAAGTCAATTTTTGACCTCAACAATTGTGTTCTCGTTGAAATAAATTGGTTTTTTTTGTATGTTCTCAAAAAAGTGCAAAAAATGTTTCCAAAAAGAGCTGCAACTGTAACAAAAAGAGCAGATTCATAACGGAAAAGCGCTGTAAGAACAGCCTAAACTATTCGGGTATTTTTTAGTAATTTATAAAATTATTTAAAAACTATTTTCGAAGTGTAAAAGTAATAAATTGAGTGTTAAATAATAATAAAAAAAAAAAAAATTTAAAAAAAAATCAAAAAAACAAAATATGAAAATTCATTATTGTAATTTGCTGCGCAATGACGTGACTGCATAATAAAAAAAAATAAAAATAAAATTCAAAACTTTCTTCTTGACATTTGCAAACAAAAAAAAAAAAAAAGAAAAAAAAAAAAATTACTTTAAAAAGTTAAATGCAGTTGACTGCTGGCGACTTATTTTATGCCACAATTTTTATATAACTATCTTTCTCTGTCTCTTCTGCCACTGTCTCTGTCTATCAATTACTTTTTCGAAGAAGAAAAGTGTAAATAAAAGTTTTTTCTTAAGCAAAATGTCATAAAATGTTCAAGCGGCGCGTCACTAATTTTCGCCTTTAAATAAAAGCAAAAACAATAAACTTCAACATGGCACATAAAGTCCTTGCTGTGCTGCACACAAAACAACAACAAAAACAACAACAACGACAAACAACAAATTCAATTAAAGCAAAACTTTTGAGGTTAAATGGTAAACTGAACTTTTTCTGTTTCTATTAACTCACTCGCCCGCCCACTCGCTCGCTCGCTCGCTCTGACTGAGTCACTCACTCACTCAGTCATTTATTCATCAATCAATCATTCAATCGATCAAACGATCAATCAATCAATCAATCAATGTGTAAGGCAATCAATGAATGTATTAGTCATCAGTTCATCAATCATAAATATATTTCCTCTTTACACTTCCTCCTCTCAACCCCCATGAGCGGAGCTATTATTTAATATTGCATACAATGTGTTATATAAAATGAATGAATCAAAGAATTTCTGCTGCTGCTGCTGTTACAAAAGTTCTGCTATTCTATTGCACACTTTTCGCTTTTATTTTCCGCCATTTCCGCTTTCGACGCCATTGCCAACTTTACTTCCACTTCCACTTCCGTTTCCGTTGTTCTATGCCTTTTTATTCTGTTGCGTCTTTCTTTCTCTCTCTCTGTGTGTGTGTGTGTGAGTGTTAACGTATTGATGTTGTTTGCTATGTCATCATTGCATTTGACAAAAGTTTTTCAATTAATTATCAACTTTTGCTTGCAATATTTATAACGCTATTCGCGTTCAACTAACGGCTTGCAACCCCCTCTCTACACACTCTACTCTCTCATTCCATTCCATTTCTTCTTGTTTCTCCATTTTAGTATTGTCGCTTCATAACCAACTCAACTTCTATTTGATAGAAAATTTTACTTTGGACTTTCATTTGTTGTACTCTGAAAAGTTTCTTTTGCTTTGCTTTTGCTTTTACTCGAATTTTACTCGAAGGTTTGTTTTGCGTGTCCAAAATCAACAACACCAACAACGAAAAAAAAAAAAAAAAAAATAGCAAATCATAGCTAACTGAATTGCATTTAACAACAACAACAACAACCACGCCCACTAAAAAGGACCCAACCTCTTTCATTTGCAACTACAACAACAACAACAACATTTTGTGGCTGCAATTTTGTTTGTAAGCAATTTCTTAATTACTTTAAATGTTTTCTATCGTCAACAATGAATAAAAGACAAATAGAAAAGTAAAGAGAAAAAAAAAAGAAAAAAATTAAAAAATGAAAAAAAAAAATAGAAAAAGTAGAAAATTGTTTTTCAACACTATTTACCTTAATGTGTGAAGTGAAGTGTTGCAAAATTATCCGAGCATTTTTTTTTTATATTGTATAATTTTAAGTAAAGGAAGTGCCTGAATTAACGCACGATTTCAAAAAAAAGTGCTGACAACCCTAACAAAATGTATCAGGTTCTATCGTGTACCGCTCCATTTCTATTTGACCTAAACTTTTCAGCTACCAAATTGTTTTTTTTTTTCCAGGGTTGCCAGCACTTTACTGCAAATGTTACGTTAATTCTGGGACACCCTTTATCTATGTAACTAACATTTTCGAAAAGGACACACACGTTTAATTACTCTAATTGGCTGCTGCTGCTGCTGATGTGTGTGTGTGTGCTTCTAACACTTTTTTTAATAAACTCAACAAAACTTGACAAAGCTATTATACTGTGCTGTGTACGACTATGTCAAATGGTATTTCAAACTCTTTAAAATCTTGAAAAATAATAATTCTAGTAAAGAGAAAAAAAATTTTCAAAAATTTCTAAAATCGCACCATTTTGCATAGCAAATAACTCCGAACCGTCGAGCCGATTTTAATGAAATTTACATTACAATTTACTTAAAATTATGTAGTTTAATTTATAATTATTTAATATTCTGATAGTGTCTTATTTTGCTGTTTATTTTTGTATATAAATCTTAGAAAAATCTAATCATTTTTTTTTTTTTAATTTTTATATACTTTTGCATGCTGTTGCAAGCTTATAGCACAAATTTAAAGTTGATGTGTAGCACCTTTAACAATCTATTTTAAGCTTCAATTTGAAAAATATATAAAAAGTTTTTTTATTGCTCTTCTTTTAAAACAAAAAATTCTTAAAGGATTTATTTTTTGTATATTATATATGCAGAAGCATATCCTGTATGGCTTATATTAAAATACTTTATATCAAGACAAATATTTAAAGTGAAACTGTTTTAATTTTTTACAGTATATTAAAAAAAAAAAAAAAAAAGAAGACTTCAGTTTTAGTTTCACTTCATATCCTTTTGGGGACTTGCTGCAACACTCAACACTTTTGTACGATCGTTCTTACAACCCCAATACACAAAAAAAAAAAAAAAAAAATAGCAGCAACAGCAAATGCTCCCCTATTGTCAAACAAAAAACCTTTTTTGCATGACTTTATGCGTCAGTAGCCACCCTCGCCAAAAAAAAAAAAAACACGTCAAAAAAATTCAAATAAAATAAAGAAATAGAAAAAGTAAAGCAGCAGCAACTTTAATGCCCTCAATACTCGTCGTCGTCGTAGTCGTCAACCAACGTCAACGAAATTTATATATACTCGAGTGCAATTTTATCCCTCGTACTTGTCCATCATTCAGTCACCATTCACTCACTCATTCACTCGTTCAGTCAGTCCGTCAGTCAGTCAATGTGAAGACAATCAACAAAAATGAATTCATATATTCACTTTGTAGCACTTTGCAACTGGTCAAAGCATGTTTTACTGAAGTTTCCATTTCGAGACCAAAAAAAAAAAAAAAAAACCCCCCCACAAATACAAATACAAACACAAAAAATACACAAAAAAAAAAAAAAATCGAAAAAATATACAAAATAATAAAAGCATCTCTTCTGTCTGTTCTCCACTTAACTTTGCTATAATATTTTGTATTATATTCGAAGTCGTAGTACCTGCAGCCTGAAAGCAGCAGCCTTTGTGGTTTTATGCATTCTTTTATTTTTTTTTCATCTTGTTCTACTACTACTTTTGCTAGCACTTCTCCAAAAATTATGAGCATCACATAAAAATTAATAAAAGTAAAAATGAAAATGAAAATAAAAATGAAAAAATAATAAAAATAAAAGAAAATAAAAGTATATATTTTTTTTTTTTTTTTTTTGTATAACAAACAAACAAAAATTTGTACATTTAAGCGCGTCATCAAAAATTTTTGCCATATCCTTTGCCATTTCAGGTACTTTTTTTTTTATATTTGCACTTAATGTCCTTTTTTGCACTTAGTCATTCACTCATGCTGCTCTAAATTAAGCTTCAATTTGGTTTGCTAATTGAATTTTTTTCGCCTTATCGGCTTGACTCTAACTCTGTCTGTGTGAGTGTGCATGTACGTGTGTGTGTGTGTGTGTGTGTTGATGTGTGTGTATCATTAATTATTATAATTTGTTGCTGGTTTTAGTTCTTATTTTTCTAGCAGATTAAACTACAGCACACTTAATGCCTACTTCGATTAGTTGAACAGTTTCAAATGCCAACGTCCAACTTTTTCGCATTTATTATGAACAAGAATGAACGCTAAAGTCAAGTATGCTCGACTGCAAGGTACCCTGCATGCCCTTATGTCAAGTTATCAGTAACATTTATTGTATTGAATTTTCATAGAAAAACTCAAAAATGGGTTAAATTTGCCTGGGGCTGTAGCTACAATTTGTTTGGTCCTACCCATATTTGGATATTTCTTTGGAACCAACATTGGCATCATTTATACTAAAATGAAAGTTTCTAGAATAAGAAACAAAGAAGGTTTTTATTTTATTGTAAAAACTCAAAATTTTGGGATAGTTTTGTATGCGGCCTACACCTTAGAATGGCACTAGAAAAAAACACGTTTCGTAAGTGACCACTTGACTTGCCTCAGAAGAGTCTTACTTTCAAATATGGTGGCCATATATTCTAACTTATAGTCTTCGAGAACTGACGGACGGATAGACGGAGATATCTAGAAAGACCATCCTATCAATGCTGCTCAAGAATATACATACTTTATAGGGTCTACTATGCCAACTTCTGTCTGTTACCTACATTTGCTCAAACTTATTGCCAGGACAGCAAACCGGTTTTGAGCCGAACCGTTTTTTGAACCGAACCAGATCATTTTCGATAGTTTTATCCGAACCATGAACCGAACCAATTTTAATGAAAGAAAATGGTTTTGAACCAAAAACCGAACCATATAAAAGACAAAAGTGGTTCGGTTTCAACTGGTTCTCCATTATACTATATTTCTGTCGCTCTTTTTTCGATCGTTAGTTCATCTCAGCAAATAAAAAAAAAAAACAATAGTTCTAAGATTTTGCTCTATATTCGGCGTGTCAGAATTAAAGGAAAACCGATCAATCTGAATGTCAAGTTGGGATCGATGAAGTGTGCACTCAAGTACGATGATTTTACCAGAAGATGTAAGTAACACAGTTCGAGATTGCTGAATTTTTACGCAATCACAAATATTATACCTCCTATTGTGCACTAAAATAGGTGCTCATATTAAGTAGAAATTTTATTGGTTGATGTCAACTTAATTTTTTTTAACAAATTAAATTTTATTACTTGAACCATTTAAATCGATCGATGCAAACCGAACCATGGTCTACACTGACTAAAAACCAGCGGTTCAAAAGCATCGTGAGCCATTAAACCGAACCAGTGCTATTTTTTTTAGTAGTTTGCAACCCTGCTCAATATACCCTTTTACACTTTACATACATTTTGATGTGTTATTTGGTTTATTAGTTGGCTTTTCTTTTTTTGTGGCAATGAATTTCTCAGTTCCACGTTTAACTAAATTCAAAGCGTCTATTTCGCATATAGCGTATACCAACGTCGTTCATGGTCTATCATTAAGTTTTAAATACATTTTTCTACACTGTTGCGCTCTGTTTAATTGTAGACATTTCGATGAATGTTTAACTTGGCGCGGCTCGACATTCATGCCAATTGACATTTTGTGTGCAACTTCACGCCCCATGGTTGCCTTTCATATTTGTTTTTTTTTTTCTCTTCTTCCTTATTTTTTTTTCTGTGACTCCTTCCTAAAATGTCTAAAAACCAACAGATTTACTACTTCATTTTTTATTTTCTAATTTTTTTTTTTTTTTTTTGCTATGAATCAACAAATCCCTTTGTATAAGTTTATGTTTATGCGCAGTTTTGTGCTACATCATCTTCATTTCCGGGCAACAACTTCTTAAATAGAAGAAATAATTTTTATGTTACACTTGCGTGTGGCAAATGCATTAAATGTTGCCGCCGTGATACAATTTTGAATGGATGGAGTTGGAGAGTAAAGGAAATGTATTAATGTACATTTGAGCGAAGTTTAGGTGATGGTGAGGAGTTAGGAACAAAAAAAAAAATAAAAACTATGAAATACAAAGTGAAAAATACAAATCAGTTTTTTTTTTTTTTTTTTCAGTTTCAGAAACGCAAATGAACGACGTTGTACATTCACAAAGTGCGCCAAACGTTAGTCAAACGCCACAAATTATATAGAAGTTCCATACCATACCATACCATCATTCCATTTCTCATTCCATTCCATCATTGCTCCGCTCCATACACTTATTCATTTAGCTATTATATTGCAATGCCACGCCCTATATTAAGCAAACGCCCACTTTTTGTGCGGTGTGTGTGCACGTTTCCTGTTTTGTGTTTTTAGTTTTACACAATAAAACTTTAGTGAATTTTTTTTTTTGGGTAGCATGCAAAAAGTAAAAAAAAAAAAAAAAGTAGTAAAGTATTTACTATGTTTTTCCTCCTTTTTTCCCTTTTTTTTCCAGCAAATAAAACAATAAAATAAAACAAGCAAATAGTACTAATGATGTTTATCATGATTATGATGAAGTTGATGATGATGATGATGTATTGTGCGATATACTACAAGTCACCGCAACATTCCTCAGGTGGAAGTCATAAAAAGTTATTTAAAAAAAAAAATATATAGTAGCAACGTTTAATCTAAATGGCAACACTCACGCGTTAAGTCAACATGAAAATGCAAAAAAGAAAAACCAATTAGATGCGAAGGTGATTTTATTAAAAAGTTTCTAAATATCTCAGGCGTTGCCAGCGCAACGTTCTTGAAAGCTAGACAAAACATTCAGTCAGTCAGTCAGTCAGTTGGTGTTGCCATATTCCAAGCATACATCTCTCTTCTTTTAAACAAAACCTTTTCTCCTTTCTCTCACACATTCATTTATTCAAGTTTATGTAAAATTTTACTGTCTGACTGAGCGCACTTCGGCTTATTGACAAAGACATTTTTCACATGTGTTACTATTGTAAAAGGTCACCAGTTACCAATGATTTTAGTCTGGTTGAAGCTGTTTTTTTTTTAATGTTTTTTTTTTTTTTTCTTTTTTCACCGACACCATTCTTCTTATACACTTTTTTAATACATGCTCTGTGTGTGTGTGTGTGTGTGCGTCATACACTTCAATTTTTCATGTAATTGTCGTGTAATTATCATTAGTGTTTATTGCATTTATTCAAAATGTACCGAAGCAATAACAAACATAAATTTCAAAATGTTATGCGCTGCAGTAGGAGAAAAAAACATGTATTAAAGCTTGGCATTTCAGTTGGTAACACAGAAATGATTAAAAGAAAAATTAAAGTGCTTAATTATTATGTAAATATAAATAAAAGATTAAAAATAGTTCTATGTCCGCTATGCATGTTGAAACCATGCAACCGATGAATTCAAAACCGGTTTGATTTAAAAGAGAACAATGGAAATAAGATTATAGACTACTAAAATTATGCATTATTCACTCTCGGTTCATTCTTGAAATCGATTTTCAACATTTCCTATAGAAAATGTTTAACTTTTTAGAATGTCTTTATACTAGCTGCGATCAACAAAAAAACTGGTATTTTTTAGTGTTTTTTGTATGTTTTTATACCATGCGAAACGGTAAAGAGCCGAAGAAGGAACAACCAAAACGCCCGTAGTAGTTATTTAAAAAAAAAATAGGTGAAAATATTTTCTTGGACTTCTCAATTATGAGTTGTGCCCTCATTAAACAAGAAAAACAATCAAAAAGTGTCTGATCAGATTGAAAAAAAAAAAAAAAAAAAGCAGGAAGCGTTCTACAGCTTCGAAACTTTTTATTATTATTATTTATTTGGTATTAAAATTTGCTTTCTGCTATCATCAAATCGACAGCTTAATCAAATTGGTGGTTTAAAGGTACTAAGACTACATTTTTTTAACAATATAAAAAAGATAATAAAAAAATTAGATTATATGATACAATTATTTACAATACATTATTTACAAATTTTTGTTATGGTATTTATTATTATTTTTTTTTTTTTATTTTTAAAAAGATCGATCCACCAATTCATGAGGATAAATTCTGGTTTCGAAACTTTAAAAGTTTTCTCAAGACTTCTAGTCTTTGCATGTAGCGCATTGCAGCTTAGGTTTAATTAGAATTTTTTATGCTTTTAGTTTTTATTTAGCCACAATTTAACGTGTTTTTTTTTTCGTTAATTTCTTTGACACACGCCGCGTTTCTTTTATTTTTTTATGTGACTCTTGTAATCACACCTCATTTTTTGCACGCGTTTTCCGGTGCTCAATTTTTTGTTATTTTTTTTTTATTTTTTTTTTTTATTGGTATCCCTCTGCTATGTTTTAACGTTTTTTTTTTTTTGAAGGTTTTTTATGAGGCGTTACTTTTATTTGACACGCTATTTATAACAAGTCACGTTAAAACAACAACAATAACAATAAAAACAAAAAAAAAAAGCACCCATGGAGGTCTTCTGCTTTTTTTCGTTTAGGAAGTTTCGACTTTATTTAAAAAAAAAAAAATGGCTTACAAAAATAAATTTTAAAAGAATTTTTTAGTTAAAAAAAAAAAAAAGGTGCTTCTGAGTTAAAATATTTGAAAAAAAAAGAAAATCAAATTAACTGGACACTGAATTTGTATGTTTTCAATAGAAGCTAGCCTGCTGAGAATTTTTTTGTTACGAATCCTTTGACATTTGTATACGTATTTTTTTTTTTTACTACTGGCATTAGATTAAATAATTTCTGTTCTGGAATGAATTAAAGTTGTAGTTTTTATTTAATTTGCTTAAAATAATTATTTCTTTTTTCGGCGTAAGAAAAACAACATAAATATGTGGATAAACATGAGGCATATGAATAGAGCTAACAAAGAGCTAAAAACAAGAAGAAGAAGAAGAACAACAACAAAAACATGGAACATGGAACGGAACCTACAAAAACGATTCATCTTCGTCGCCACATGTGTGAGGAATTTCTTTTGAAATATGCATTTTATTGAGCATACTGACGCCTCTTCGTCATTTTGCGCTTGGCACCTGCTACATGTAAATGTAAGGCAAAAGCAGGGAACAGAAACATGGAGAGAAATGGAGAATAACGTTGAAGTTATAGCAGGCAGGGTCGTCAGGCCCGGGTTGCCCACTTTGAACATAATTAATTAGCGACAGTCACTTTGCGCTGATCTTTGCCGACGGATATAAACAAACAAGAGAACAACAACAACAACAACAACAACGACAACAACAACAACGAAGACGACAACGCGACGTTGGCAAATCGAGTGGGCGTAAATTTAAATGTGAAAAGAAGAAGCCACAAATGAAGACCTAAGTCAGTCAGCGGAGAGGTGTAAGTTTTTGTTTTTGGTATGAAGTAAATTAGTTTTGTTGTTGTTGTTGTTGCTTTATTTTCATATTTTGTGAACGAGTATTAACAATTTGTCGTAAAGTTTGTAACGCATTAAAAGAAATTTTGTAGAACCCATAAAGTATCCATGTCCGTCTGTCTGCATGTAGTTACACGTTTTATTCGCACAGTTTTAAAGATGTTAACCAGATGTTAACCAGAAAAGTTAGCACCAGTCTGCCACTTCCATTTAAAGATGTAGCCTCCATGCAGGTATAACCCCCAAATAATTTTATTTAAAAAGCGATTTTGGAAATGATCCTACGATTGAGATGGGACCAGCAAAGCATATTGTCCCCATACAAATCTACCGCCTATTTTTGAAAAGGGTATATTAAGTTTTTGCGAATGTATGTAACAGACAGAAGGAGGCTAGATAGACCCTATAAAGTGAATATCGTAATTCTTTATCAGCATTGGAAGGAGAGTCGAACTAGCAATGTCAATCTGTTCGTCCGTCTGTCCTTGGAGACTATAAGACATATAGCTTTCATATTTGAAACTCTGACTCTCCTAAGCCTTCAAGTGTGCACTTGCAAACGGTTTTTCGCAAACCTCATTTTAAGGGGTAAAAACGTCATTGTTTCTTATTCTAGGAAATCCTTATTTAGTATAAATCATGTCTATTACAGTCCCAATGTTTAGGTATACCCGCCATGCAAATTTAACCCATTTTTTTAGTTTTTATAGGAAAATCCAAAGCATTGAGAAATGGTTATAAGATAAGACTTAATTTTAGGTACATTAATTTTGGACGCAGGGTATCTTGCAGTCGAGCATACGCGACATTAGCGTTCTTTCTTGTTTATATTTTTTTGGTTGGAGGCGTTGTATGTCGTGCGTGCGTAGGCACAACGCATCGCAACTTTTGCCTTTGCCACATCGTAAAGTTTAGCGAGAAACTTAATTAATTGCTAAACAAATGTCTAATCTTTTAGCCATTATAAATTGTGTACAATAAACTAACTTCTCGCTCCATCATCGTCGTCGTCGTCGACATCGTCGTTGTCGCATAGACAAACAAACAAAGTCAACAGTGAATAAAATAAATAAAAAAATATAAAAAAAAATGAAGGAAAGAAAGGCTAATTTATTTTAAAATTCATGCATTTTGCATATTAGCGCCACAAACGTACAAAATAAAAAAACTGTCTAAACGCTCAAAATGCATAAAACGATTTATATGTATTTCCATACATCATTCCATCCATCCATCCACCAATCGCTTCAACAATTCGTAATGAAAATATGTATCTCTGCTCTGTCTCATTCGAAAACTTATCCATGATGTATGCACTCAACATGTGCGCCATACACTCTCGTTCGATGCTGTCGGGTCAGCGTTTCAAACGTTTTTCTTCTTCTTGGAATTTGCCTCATGAAATGAAATGTGTTATAAATTTAATTTTAAATAGAACAATTTCAAATGAATTGCTTATTATATTTGTTTTTTTTTTTTCTTCCAGTTAATTTGTAGCATCGAAGAATTCCAATTGGCAATTGCTCTCTCACACATTCACTCGTTTCAAGCCGCCATTCAAGGTATTATTTTTTTAATAAAAAAATTAGGTATTGCAGTTTTTTTAAAGCATTTATCTCCCTGTTTCAAAACGTATTTTCTTTTCTCTTAACTCTTTTTTTTTTAATTTTTTTTTATTACTTTTTTTTTTTTTTAGGAAATATTTCTCGTTTTAAATTTGTCTAAAAATTCATTAGCTTTCAGGCACTTCATAAGTTCTCGAAGTAATTATACAATTTAATAGCATAAAAAGTTTAACTTTTCCTCGTTTTTTTTTTTGTCTCGCTCTTACACTTTGCAACTTATAGTCCATTGTTTTTTTTCCATTTATTTTGTTTTTTTTTTTTTCACTTCTGATGTGACTTCCTTTATTTTTTTTTTTGTGCATTATTGTAACATTTTTCGCACCTTTTTATGACAGCAGCAGTTGCAGAACAAAAACAACAACAACAACAGTAAAAACAATAGCAACCAACGAGCCAACCAACGATATCATGGCAATGTAAAGAGCTAGCGAAGTCAACGGTGAAGTATTCAACCGTGACATAAAATGTAATAACTACAAAGTTTTTGACACTCACTACTTACACAAACACACTGTCCCGCATATACAATATAATTATCAAAACGCAGACACAGACACTTACAGCGAGAGACAGAGAGAGAGAAACAATTTTAACCCATTTAAGTTCAGAAGGACTATTTTTACAAATTAAAAAATGTTTAAAAAAAAACACATAAAATAAGTCGTTGAAATAAAAAAACTAAATAAATTTGTTAAATACCATAAAAAAAGATAAAAAACTAACAAAAAGCGTATAAGTGCCTCAAGGCACTGTTGTATTTTTTTATGAAAACGCCTATCATTTTCAATTAAAATTTAATATGTCTGCATAAAGTTTAAAAAAAATTGACTTTTAAGGCTATGCAGCGTTGCCATATTAGTAAAATTTTGAAGAACATATTTTCTTTTGTATATCTCAGACTCTGGTCGCATATTTGTTCTAATGTGCACTGCATTGCTATTCAAATAGAACTTAAGGCACTCTTTTTGTACAAAATGGGTTAAATAGAAAAAGAGAGCAAAAGTATGCGCTTCCTGTTGAAATGCAGCCAACCAAGTTGCAAAAGGAAACGACTCAAGGACTACGTTGACAACAATTCGAATTCAGTTTTCATAATTTAATGCAAAAAAAAAAAAAAAAAAAAACACTTAGGTGTGACCTTTGACTTAGCTCATGAAATATTAAATTCTTTCCGAGTCATAAATTTTACATCTTAATAATTTGTGAAATGCGTGTCAAAAATTATAAAAAAAAAAAAAAAAACGAAAGAAATATAAAAAGGCCAACTTGCAACGAAAACTTTGGACTTGAACGATAATGTCAATTAAGTCGTTGTTGTTGCAGAGGTCACGCACCTCAGCAATATACTTGTCGGTGTGTGTGTGTGTGTGCATATATGAGTGTGTTGCATATGATGCAATGTGTCAAGTGCAGCACAGCATTCATTTTCT
Organism: Leucophenga varia; assembly: GCA_018903435.1. Classification (NCBI taxonomy): domain Eukaryota; kingdom Metazoa; phylum Arthropoda; class Insecta; order Diptera; family Drosophilidae; genus Leucophenga; species Leucophenga varia. The sequence continues at coordinate 1,018,883 of JAEIFJ010002131.1, read as the reverse complement.
CTTTTACACACACACACAAACACAAAACACAATACGCAGTTACACTCATTTAACTATTTACTTATACTCATACTCTACTCACTCACACACACACTCATTCACTCACTCACTCACACACTCATTCACTCATTGCATTCATTCATTTTCACATTCATTCATTCATTCATTTTATCATTCATTCATTCCATTCATTCGCGCACTCAACTGCAAACGTCAACGAACTATCAAAGCGAAATGAATCTGCGCTCCATCAGCGTCAGCAACGACAACGGCAGCAGTTTGCAGTTTATTCTTACTAAAATTTTTTTGTTTTTTTTGTTTTCCGCAGCCTCCAACACTTTACTCTTTCATTAACACAATCTCTTCCGCTCATGCACTTTCTCATACTCTATGCATTGCATTCCGTTTGTGTGCTCAACACTTTTAATTACTACGTTTTTTTTTTTTGTTTTTTTTTTTTTTTTTTTTGCTCGAAACCATCCTCCCTCCCTTTCTCTTATTCATCCATCCATCCAATTTGCCTACTCCGATTGTGCGCACTTAGTTTTTACTACTATTTTTACTACTACCTACGCCGCGTTTCTTTTTTTTCACTTTTTATTTTTGCATTCATTAATTTTTTTTTTCCTCATTTTTTTTTTTTTTGCCTACATTGAGTGCATTCAATATGGACGCGAGGAGGCTTATCAAAAGGGCGTGGTACACTCTCTATTAATAAACAATATACATATCAGCTTTGCTCAATGAATATTTCCAGTTTATTAAAAATACAAAAAAAAAAAAAATTATTCAAATAATTACACTGAGAAAAAAATAGACTATCCGGAATGTCACACAAAATATCTTTGAAAAGTTAAAGCTTAAAAGAGTAAACGTTTCAAATACTATTAAATCATGTATTCTCGAACAGCTTTAATAGTTTAGCCCATGTTGCAAATATACAAGGTGTAGTATTCGGCCACTGTGTGCTTACATAATTTTAAGAGTGAATTAAACATAGATTTTCTATACTCTTTTCACCACTGTTTGATTTAATGCTGCATTAAACTCACCAAAATATGTCAGCAAAATAGAAAGAGACAATGTTGCAACTATTACACCATGCATAGGTGTAACATGGCTAAGAGCCTTTGTAGTTATTTTTAGTCATAGCATAAAAACTGGTGGCCTATTTAAATTTTTTGTTGTGTTTTCATTTTTTTTTCAGTGTACTATTGCGCTGATATCTATAATCTCAAACTAACCGCTAACTTCAACTCGCGCGCTATGACATGTTTACAGTGCAGTGCGCCTAGATTTATTTCTTTATGCGCCTACAAGCATGCTACAAAATTTATTTTTATAAATTATTTATTTTTTTTTAGTTTTATTTATTTTTATTTTTATTTTTTTTTTTTTTTTTTGCTATTTTTTCGCTCATTAAACTGCGCTTGACTTTGGAACGAACAAAAAATGTAAATGAAATACAAAAAAAAATTATACATATAAAAAACAAAATAAAGGCGTAAATAAATAAATAAAGTAAAATAAAGTCGAGGGAACGTATATAAAATAGAATTAAAAGGAAAAAAAAGAAAAACCAAAGCATACATTGTGGCGCGCAAGCAAGCAAACAAGCAAACAAGCAAGCAAGCAGTGTAGTACTTCGTACTCACTAAGTAGTAAATGATTGTTATTTGCGCTGTTATTTATACTCATGCTTTTCCCCCTTTAATTCCCTCCCACTGTGCTCCTACTCAGCCAAACAAACTTACACACACAACTGTGGGTTGGCGTACTTGATTATTTTGTACTGTAGTACAACTCTGCCTGTGTGTAATGTTAAATCCTTTATTTTTCGTTTTTTTTTTTTGTGCCTTAAGAGTCGTTGAACTCTGTTTTACATGAAAAATATAGAAGATTTAAGACGAGACCAGGATCAGCACAGTGCAGTGCATGACGACGAGGTATGCTTGCCGCAAGTCAAATTTACTTTTACTTGTGAAAAGGCACATTGAAGAAGAGAACGATGAATTGAAAAAAACGTACAAACGAAAGAACGAACGAAAAGAGAAAAAAAAACAAAAAAGATATCGACATTCGCGTAGAAAACTCACTTTTAACTTTCGTTTTGCATACTTTTATACAAATACAAAATAAATAGCGTACAAACAACACAAAAACTACAACTATGAATGTATGTGTGTACTATGACAGGACATGATGTAAACTGCATATGAGAATGCTTGTTGCAAACAATACTTTAACCAAAAGCAAAAACAACAACAACAACAAGAATTCGCTCTATTGCGCCTCGAAAGCGACTACGATTTTTTTGTTTTTGTTTAAGCTTCTTCTTTTTTTTGTTGTATATGCTTAAACTCCTTTGTTACCGTTTTAAGCTCCTGCGGCTGCTCTGCTGCTCTTCATTCATTCTTTCTGTGTTGCAAAGCCAAGTGCGCTATGGCAATTTTTCATGGAGGTCCTTGAGCGATGACGTCGCAGTCGACTGCTACGTTCCGTTACGTTACGTTACGTTTCGTTTTGCTGACTTTTTTCATTTGCATTTGCATATGTATGTGGGCGTACATATGTATGTGTGTGTGTGTGTGTGTGTGAGTTTTCTATGTCGTTATGAGATTAAGTAGACAAGTTGGCAAAACATTGCATACATTTAGTCGCTTTGCATTTGGCTTCTTCTGTTGCTGCTGCTTCTTCTTCTTCTTCTTTTTGGTTGCTTTACTTTATTCTTTTCACAAACATACGCAAAACACATCACATGTCATCATAACTTTGTCGTCGTTTTGGTTCTTAGCCATTTTTGTTCTTTGAGTTTTGATTCTTTTTTTTTTTTTTGTATGTTTTTTTTTTTTCACTCAACAACATTTCGTTTAGCCCTCTAATGCTGCTCATATGTGCATAAGCGCTGGCATGCAACATCAACAACAACAACAGCAACAAGAGCAACAATGACAGAACACAAATTTTTTAATATCCATTTTTACTATTATTTCTTTTTTTTTTTTCCTCCTTTTTTTCTTCTTCTACAACTGCGTTCTCTTTTAATAACAAAAACTCCATTTTTTTTCTCTACATACTTTGCCTGTCACTTTTTTTATTTGTGCTTTGTTGAATACTATTAAGTTAATACCCTACATTTAAAATCACGCTGCTGTTGTGTCATTTCGACTCTTCGATACGCTTTACTCAATATGTTTGGAGTAATTTGTCATTATTTTATTTCAGAACTTGAACTAAGCTATTTTTTTTTATGGAGTGTCAGGCCCAAAAGTTTTATTAGTATACAAATTTAATAAACTTAATCGGCAAAGGGTTCAGTTACTTATATTCATATCTGGGTCAGTGAGTAGAACAGACGAACATAACTAGTTCAACGCAGCTGTCGATGCTGTAAAAAGAGTTTGGTCTTTTTTAGTATGTTTTTTAAGTTAGCCCCAGCCCATTTTGGTTGCACTGCAAAAAATAACAAAAAAAAAAAACTTTTAAATTAGTATTTTACTTTTTACTTAAATTGGATTCTTATACTTCACTTTTTTTTTTTTTAAATATTTGTGTCCTTTTTTTCTCGTTGCTTTAACTAAAATATAAAATGACTTGAGCATGCAATTTAAGCTACTTGAAGTTTTCATTGTTGTTGTTGTTGTGCTGTTGTCAACACAGCTGCCACGCCTCCTACTTCAACAGCTAACGCCCTGAGGAGATTACTACTACAACAACAGTTCTGGTACTGGTAACTGCAACTGTTACTCTGTGAATATTTACTTATTTTATTGTTGCTGAATTTATTATAATATTTTTATTTTTATTTTATTTTTTTGTGTATGCGCTTTGGTTGCTACTTTTATTTTTGTATTTTTTCTTCTTATTATTCTGCTGCTTTTACCTCTTAATATTATATAAAGCCCCTTAACGCCCACAAACTAACTATAAGTATGTATATATGTGTATGTATGTGTATGTACCCTCTTAATGATTCGCTCTCTTTTTACTCTTCAATCGAAGACGCTTACATGCAGAAAATGTTGTTTGAAATTTTGCTGACATTCACTTCCTGTTGCTGTTCTCGTTCGTTCGTTCTTGTTCAGTTTGGTTCAGTTTGGTTTGCTTTTTTTTCTAACCAAAAGAACGCCAGAACGCCCCCTCTTATACGCTGTTGCCCCTTTTTATTTTTGTATATGTTACGTATGTGAATGTAGCATGCATACTGCTCCTCTTTTACTTTTTTAGAGTTACATGCACACTTCCCGCTGTTTTGCAAAAAACCAAAAAAAATAAAAAAAAATGAATAAAAAAATATTCACTTAGTCAGTTTAGCAAATAACTGAAGAGACGAAAGGCAAAGAAGTAGAAGAAGAAGAAAATTCTTCATACGCTACGTTGTACCAAAACAAATCTATTTGAATTGTTAAAGTTGTCGGGTGTGGCTAACAATATTTGTCGCTTTTGTTGTTGTTGTGTTGTTGTTGCTATCTTTTCTTTACATTTTGGTTGTCATTTGCAAACTACAACAACAACAACAGTCACAATCACAACAATATTATCTTATATAAGGTAGGTAGAAATATCAACAACAAAATAAAAAATATATATTGGCGTTAACAAAAGTTCTGAGAAATGTAATTCAAAATAATAAAAATCGCTGACTAAAGTGACTAAAGCCTATGCTCGACTGCCAGATACTCATTTGACCGGATTTTCATTCAAAAAAAAAGAAAAAACCTAAAAACTTTAAAAATGGATTATATTTGTAAGGTAGGTAGGTAGGTGTTGTCAGTTGACCCTATATGGGGTCATACATAGACCAATATGATCCAACAGCGGATGTCGTTTAGAGCTTACTATAGTCTCTTAATATTCCTGCGTGTTTGTCAAAGCCTATGCCCTCTTTACCAATAGCTGGATAGTTACAAATGAGGTGCTCCAGAGTCTCTTTGACTCCCTGTTCCTTACATTATCCAGCAAACGTCTGTGGGTGTTATACCTAGCTTTCTCGCATGAGCGGCTGCTAAGCAGTGACCTGTTAAGATGCTAACTAGTAGTCTGCAATCTCTCCTTTGGAGCTGCAGTAAGTAGTGAGCTAGTTTTTCATTTGGTCTTGTGCATATTATTTTAGATATTTTGCTATCATTTGTGTTCCTCCATCTCGTTCCAAAAATCCGTGAAGGCAATCTTCTCCAGATTGCTGTGTAGTGTACGTACGGAAATTGGTAGATTCATCGTTTCAATTTAAAACACGCCGAAAGCTTTTACTAGGCTGTCAGCTATTTCGTTTCCATCAATGCACCGATGACTGGGAATCCAGAAGATGAGTACTCTTTTAAAAATTACTACTCTTCTTAAAGTATTTCATTGGGACTATCATAGCCATAATTTATACTAAATTTAGGCTTCATAGAATTAGAAAAAAGTTTTTGGGTTAGATTTGTTTGGGAAATACTCCTTAAATTGGGGCCAGAGAAAAGTCGTTTGCAATTGTACACTTGACGGCTTAGAAGGAGTCTAAGTTTCAAATATCTCGTAAATTGTCCGAAATAATTGTTTTCTTACGGCAGACATGATGACAAACAGACGGACGGACAGACGAAGATAGCTAGTTCAGCTTATCTTCCAATGTTGATGAACAATATAGGGTCTATCTAGCCTCCTTCTGTCTGTTAAGCACTCTTTGGGTACAGAGTATAAAAATTTAAATTCTAAACAAGTCTTAAGCTTAGATTTGTGCTTGATTTGAATTGAATAAAAAAGTACTTTCCAAAATCGGTCATATACGCGGATGAACATACGAAAATATTGATAAAATAACTACTGAAACTATTGTTAGAACCTTCGTATGTAACTCAACTTAAGGTGAGGTCATTGCATTGCTTTTGAAGCGTCATAATGTGTGTGTTTTTTTTTTTTTTTTTTCTCCTTTTTTTTCTTGCTTACTAAGTAAATAATTCTGTACTTTTTGTTTATTTTTTTCATTGCTTAGAATATATCTTATCTCTTAGCTAAGCAACAATTTTTTAATATTACTCATACGCAGCGTGTCACAATACATACATATAAGCTGCATGGGGTGTTAACGTCAACGCTGACAAGTACAACAACAACACAAACAACATTGTTATAAATACTAGAAGCGTCCATTTTTTTTCTTTTTTTATGCAAATGGCAAACAGTAAGCTACTTTTTGACGTTGCAGAGTCACACTTAAATTTTCTTATCCCTAAAAAAAGAAGCGAAGCTACTTCGCTTGTTAACATTGTCAGCGCCCCAGTAAAAATGTTATACGACAGCCCCCAAATACATTTCTGTCTTTTCTTTTTTTTATTTTTGTTTTTCAATTTCCCATTATTTTATTATTATTTTTTTCTCATTTTTTTTTTTTGGCATAGGTGAATGCACTCTAGAGCCTTAAGTTCAAAGCAATCCTTATAGGCATCCATCGCATCCATCGCATCCAAAAAGACGCAAGCGTACATTGCACTCTGAAATGCAACTAAAGGGTTTACTTTGAGGCAAGCGAGTAGCGTAGTGGAGCAGTGGAGCAGTGGCAAGTTGCACCCTTTTGCATTTTCTTTTGTCATTTCAGTGCTTGCTGTATGCAAGTCTCAACCGCAGCAGCAGAAACGATTGCAAAAGACCAACTGACTGACTGACTGATTCTGAAAAAAATTCTATTTCCCAAAAAAAAAAAAAAAATTAAAAATGTTTTATTTGTACAATTTACTAAATTTGTATTTTCTCAGCTTTCATTTTTTTATTTTTATAGATAAATTTTTACATTCAATTGGAATGACAATTGGAATGTTGCGTTTGCGTGATGAAACGAACAACAGCAACAACAGCAACAACAACAAATCTGAGCGTACGCTGTGTTGCCAGCGGATTATCGTTAACTCTAAGTAATTTCCGTTACAACTTAAACAATGTGTACAACATCCTTAAGATACACTCGATATAAGATACATTCACTCGCCGCTTAACGCTACATTTACGCACGTTTCCTGTTACAACAAACAGACACGCAGCCAATAGACACACACACACACCAACAATAACGAGTCGCAATATAAAAGTTTCAAATAAAAAAAAAAATGAAAATAAAAATAAATTCTTTTGGTCAGCTAGCTACTTTGATTGTTGTTACAGCCCTCGTTAAATGCGTGCTTCTTGTTGTAACACATGCTAAATGCCATAATCGATATTCGAGCATGTCCCATATCTGTACGTACTATATCTGTCCATACGTCTAGGTCGTTCTTCAATTTCATAGCGTGGCGAACGTCATGTATATTTTTATATATACGCGTCGTATATGTACGAGTATGTATCTAGATACAAACCATTTAGCACTTTCAGCTACTTTTGTATCTATTCCCATGGCGCGGTTTTTTATCACTTCCATATTGAGTGTATGTGTGCGTATGTGTGTGTGTGTGTGAGTGTACATTTTATATACCTGCGTTGTGCACAAAATATTTTTTTATATTTTTTTTTCCCTCTGTCCTTCTTGTTTTTTTTTTTCTTGTGTCAAATGTCAAGCAAGCATTTTCAGGATTAGCAACTACATAGATGCTCGAAGCGACAACCAAAAATAAGTAGAAACATCTGAAATGCTGCAATCTTTCTTTTATTTTTTTTTCTTCCTCCCAATTTTTCTGTCAATTTATTTTTTTGTTAAGGTATTTTTTTCGTTTTCGTTCGTTCGCTCGTTTTGCCAAACCTGACGACGCCAAATTGGCATCATATGTCAGTGGAGAGCATTCATTGTCAAGCCACTTGAATTTATCGTTTTTATTTAGTTTGAAATATTTATTTGCAAAATTATTCTGTATATGATTTGGAATTTTTTTCTCTTTTTTTTTCATTTAAATGCATTTGTCTGTCCGTCTGTCCGTCTGTCCGTTGCTCAATTGAAATGAGTACGTTTGTGAACGACTTGTGTCGAGTGTCTATTGTCTGATTTATGCGCGCAACTTACTTTGCGGTCTTTCTTTCTTTTTTTTTTATTTAATTTTATTTCTTTGTATAAACGAAATATTTCTACGTGGGAATTTTAAAATGTGTTCCTTGATTTACTTTTCTCGTTTAAGTGTAATTTAATATTTTTTATTCAAAAAAAAAAAAAAAAAAAAATTATAAAAAGATAATCGAAAGAGATTAAATAAAATGAAAAAAAAAAAAAAACAAAATCAATTCACTGTAAAAATCAGAAAAACAATAAACTTACAATATAAATTTTGACATTTTTGGTTTTAGATTTCACATGATTAGCTGTTATAGTAGAACATTTTTGTGCAAATTACCTGAAAAGAAAAGAAATAAATTTTGTTAAAATTTTGTTTTTCTTTGGTTTTACAGAAAGTTACAAAGTTAATAAATATCAATCCTTTTTTTTTTTTTTTTGCTAATTTATACATTTGAGCTATTAAAAATTCTTGAAAAGCTTTTGAAAACTATTTCAGCATACAAAATTCTAAAAAAATAAAAGTTTTATTAAATACAAAAAAAACATAAAAACTAAAAACTTTCTATGACCGCTATGAACTTTCAAACCATCCAACCGATTTGTCCCAAAGCGGTTTCATTTAAAAGGCAATTATGTAAGAATGTTTACCTCTTTTTTCCCCCTTTTTTTAAGTAAAATATAAAAAATAATATATTATGTATCACCCCGCTAATAGGGAAGAGAAAAAAAAACTTCTTTTTTGGTTGTTGGGTTATTCTCTTTTTTTTGTTAAAAAAAATTCTCAAAACTTTTTTCCAGTTCCGCAATGGGATATTTGACTTACATGGGTTCCGAGTCACCAAAATATATTTGGTAATTGCGTAGAAGATAGATTGGCCAGAGAAGGTACAAATTACGCTATTCCTCCTGGGAGTAGTACGACAGAAATTTCCATGGCCTCTCCGAAGCTGCGAGTGAAAGAGAAAATAATCAGACTGGCAAAGACTAGGTGGACCACAAATTCCAAATGTAATATCTCGAAACTTACGTGGCCAGAGTATAACACTAAACGAACAGCTAAACTCATGCGCCATAATATGTAGACAGACTCTATCCATGATGGTTGGCGCTCTCACGGGACACTGTCTAGTGGGAAGACATGCCGTCCTACCATTTTCTCTGCCACTGCCCAGCTCTTGGAAGAAGAAGGTTTACCGCACTTGGTAGGCCTTTTCTCGACAGTCTCGCGTAGATTGCATCAGTCAAGATTGTTGCAGTAGCCGCCTTCATAAGGAAATCGAGCTGGTTCGAGTAGGAATAATTAAAAGAGGTATCATAAGGTTCCAATGAGCCCATCTGGCTTAGGTGACGTTGCGAGAATTTGCGTCGGCCATTCTAACCTAACCTTACCTATACTAGCCCCAAAAATATTTTGATCTCTTTGCAATCAAAAAGTACAAAGATGCCAACAAAAAGAGCTGCGAAAGAGCAGCCAAAACGCCTGTACAGCGTTTAGCGCCATTTTTGATCAAATTTGCTTCACCAGCACAATGCCACGGAACGGTTCATTACTCTCTCTCTCTCTCTCTCTCCAGAGTCTTTGCATTTCATTTATTGCACAAATATCAATTTAGAGTGCGCCAAATTAAAAGCTTCTTCAAAAAAGAGAGTTTATGCACAAATCGCTCATTCCGCGTTGCCAATGTAGCCAAAGCTTCAATAATTTCATTTAAGAAACCAAATTGAGCTATTTACCATGCGACTGACTGTCAATTTAAAGTGATTCATTTTAATTAATATTTTAAAAATGAACACAAACTTTCCAACTGTTTTTTTTTTGCATAGAAGATAGGAAAGGTGGGTAGGTCTACGCTTTTAAAAGAACGGAAAACAAATTATGATTAAAATAAGAAATGAAAAATATTTCTCAAGAATGCGCAAATATTATTTAGAAATTTATGTATATTTTCTTTTTTCTTTAATTTGAAAAAAAAAAAAAAAAAAAAAATGAAAAACGAAGAACTAAATTAAAATGAAATGAAATGGGGCGAAAAGTCAAGAGATGAATAATAAAATAAGCAACTTCTGCTTTTAGGACTGTTATTGTTGTTGTTGCTGTTGTTGCTGTTGTTTCAAAGGGATGCAGCAGCAAAACATAAATATAAAATTTATACAATATTTTTCTTTAACAAGTTGAACAGAAAAAAACAAAATGAAAAAAAAAAAAACGAAAACAAAAATATTCTAAAGAAATGAAAAATAAAAAATAAATAAATAAAAGAAACTTCTAAAAAAGCAGAAAAGTTTAATTGTGGTCACGAACAGTAACAGAATGAATGGTCTAAGATGGACCAACTACTCTAAGCGAAGACAGACAGACAGACATAGTCAGTTATATTTATAAAGGATGGCTTAAATGTAAATTCTTAAAAAACCAGAATGAACGCCAACGACAAACGGTAGCAATAACAATTATAGACGACTATGAAATACGCTGCACCAGATCTGAAGTCTGAAGCGTTGAGTTTAAAAATAAATAAAATAAAAAACAAAAAGAAAATTCCATTCTTTTTCATTTTGAGCGACAACAGCAGAACAACTTTTACGCTTTTCAAAATTGCAGCGCATAACAACAATGAAAAAAAAAATAAATAAAATAGACAACAAAATTCAACAAAAATATGCATAAAAATTTGCACAAGAAGTGTTAAAATTGTTTGCATGACTGCAACTCAAACAACGAAAGAGTCACGACGACGACGACGACGTTGGGAAAAAAATCAAAAAGTAAACTGCAAAACTGCTGCAGCAGACCATGAAGACTAGCAGCAGCAGCAACAGCAACAGCAGCAATAGTCGAAAGAAAAAGAAGCAGAAGTGTTGTAGCAGTGACCAAGCAACGAGCGAGTGCAAATATCTTCAACACCGCCGCAAACTTTGACAATGCAATGAAAATTGTCAAATAAATATTTGCAACAGTCGACAACAAGGCGACAAGCAACAGCAGCAACAGCAGCAGGAGCAACAGCAGCAACAGTAATAACAACAACAACAACAACAACAAGTACATGAAAATTGCCATAAGGAAACTTTTTGCCAAAGGGACCAAAAAAAAAAAAAAAAAAAAAAAAAAAATAAATAAATAAAAAGTATGACAAACGAAAATAAAAAAGAAGAAATTGCATAGAAATGAATGGAATAAACTGGACTCAAGTGCGTGAACGAGCGAAAAATGAAAGCAAGTTGTGCAGAAAAATTTGTTGACAATGATGAAGATGATGATCAAGGATGAAATGAGAAAGGACCAAAAACACCAAAATTGCATTAAAGAAAAAAAAAAAAAGAAAAACAAATAGAAACTTCCAAAGGCTTTAAGAAAGACTACCGAAAGAAAGAATGTACACACTTTTCTCGTAAAGTAAAACAATCTGCATAGAAAGAAAGAAAGAAAGAATGAAAGAAAGTAAGAAAATGGAAACAAAGAAAACCAAAGAGCAATCAAATCAAATTGATATCATTTCTTAACTACAAAAATGATACCGCAAAAAAAAAAAAAAAAAAAAAAGAGAAAAAAAGGAATCAGATGAAAAAAAAAATTATATAAAAAATTTGAAGAACAATAATAATCATGCCGAGCGATTCATGCTCAAAGCGTGAACTTTGGCAAGAAAGTTAAAAATAGTAAAAAAAAAACTAGTTGTAGTGACGCCGTAAGCTGCTATGTTGACATTGGGCGTATGAAAAGTCTTACAGCTGCAATATTTTTAAGCATTATGCGCCTCCGTTTGAATATTGCAAAATTCGAATAAAAAGAAAAGTATGCATTTTTTTCAGCTCTTTAAAGATTCGAGTGAATATGATTCCCAAAAGACGCTTACGCTTGATTTAAGAATCTAATTTCATCAAAATTTATATTAAAAATATGCAACAATTTTATGCAAATTTTTCTTGATTTTTTTTTTTTTTCAAATTATCATACAGCCCTCGTGGAATTTTTTTATACCAAAATGTAAGTTAGACAGAAAATGCCAATTTCATGAAATATTCCAGTGACATATAAATTTCCATTTCAAATCAAAAACAAACATTCAAAGACAGCAGCAGCAGCAGAACACGAAAAAAAAAACAAAAATAAATTGAAATAAAAAAGATGAAATAAGCAAAAGACACAAGCGAAATATATAAAAAGAAAAATGCAAAGTTTATATATTTTTTTTCATATAAATATATTTTTTTTTTTTATTGTATATTGTATATAAAATCATTTCAAACTTTTTTTTTCGTTATAAAAAAAAAAGATAATATAAAATAAAATAAAGAAAAGAAGAAAAAAAAAAACAGAAGCTGCACCAAATTCGTTGTGACACCAACAAAAAAATTCTAACGTCATCAAATGTAGCATAGATATGCAGATACAAAGATACATGTAGATGTATCTAAAGTCATAGATATGCAAATTGCTAGCGATATAGTGACACTTTGTACTACTATGTGTGGGCAATATCAAGACAGAACGCCAAAAGGAAATATATATTGAAAGGACATACACAGGAAAAAAAAAAACGAAATATAAAAACGAATATTTGAACAATATTTTTTGACTACAATATAAAATACATTTTTATTGAGTCAAATTCTGCAACAAATTGAAAGTAAATATAAAATGTCGCACAAAGTAGACAAAAAAACAAAGTTTTGGTACGCTACTAAAATTAAAGTAAGATAATCCAATATCGATAAAAAAAAATTAAATTAAATTTAAAAAATACTAAATTTGTCTTGAATATATATGCATATAGTAACTTAAATTTTATAATATTCCATATATTGTTCGAAAGTTTAAAGTTTTATCTTTCCAAAACTGTTTAAAAATTAAATTTCGACTCGTAGTTTACTGAGATATTGCCACATAAAGAAGTAGATTTTTTACCATAAGTTCAGATTTTGTTAATGTTCCGCAAATTTTAAACATGCAGTTTTATTTTTCTCGAACAGACCTACAATCCCTTCCATTTCAACTTTTTTAGCAATTTAATTGGAACCCGAAAATTTGAATATAAATTATCTTGGGAATACAATTATTGCAGTTGAAGCTTAAAATGTATACGAATCAAGAAGCAAGTCTATATTTTTCATGCTCACAGGTTTCACTTTTTTCCAAGATGTAGAGAGCATCTTGGGAAAAAAACTTTTGGTCGAAAATATCTCCAATGTAGATACAACATAAAATTTACACTTAAAGACGGTTTTATAGGAGCACAATTTGAAATGACCTCTGCAGAATCGCTGTGTGCGCTGCTTATAGAAGGCTTTGAGCTTAGGCAGACAGACAGACAGCTGATCGAGCATAATTCTTCTTCTCGACATAATCTGCAACTTTATCATTTACGCATGACAAACGCAGCAATAAAATTAATATACCACACAAATTATAAACGAAAAACATAAAAAAGTGAAAGCAGTACGTTGCTGTAGCTTGAACATTTTACTTCTATTTTTTTACTTTTACGTCAACGACTGCTGCTGCTGCTGGGTGGTGCTGTTGCTGCTCGATTCAAGTCAACTTGTCGTCTAAAAGAAATTGGCTTCGACTTGGTCTATAGTATTTCTACGTTTTTTTTTTTTTTTTAATAAAATTACATTTGATTATTTTATTTTCAAATGACATTTTGGGAGTTTGTGTCTGTCAGTCTGTCCGTCTGCATGCAAACTGTGCAGCAGCAGCATAGTTGTACAATTCGTTTTTGACTACGAAATGACTTGACTGACGTCGAAAGCATGAATTTTATGCATAGTTTATCTGCTTCAAATCTTATTAGATTGCCTTGACATGAACATTGGACTAAGAGAATTAAGGTACTTTCATTTGTATTTCAATTAAATAAAATGAAATATTTTTTCTGTATATTTTTTAAAGCTATGAAAAGTTGAAATTTTTGTTTGTATTTTTTAAGATAAAAAATTACTAATTGCTGCTTTGGTTTGCAAACAATTAACAATGTCAAAATATTTGCTAAGGCATACAAATTAATTTTACATTAAGCATTTTTGCTCATTTTTGCGCCTTTCTGCAAATTTAATGGTTTTTATTTCAAATCCGTCAAAAAAATTGACTTAAAATGAAATTGAATGCTATCAAATCGAAACGTTCCTTTTTTTTTTGTTTTTCAAAGACATTTTTAATGCTGCTCACTTTGATTACATATGTATTTACTTATGTACCATGTATCTTTATGTATCCCTTGAGCATATTTTTGGGCTCATGGGTGTTGTAAGCAATTATTGATTTTGGCTTTTAAAGACATTAGCAAAACAAAAACAAAACAAAAAATATTGTAAAATATATAAAGAAGAAGAAGAAGAAGCAGTCATTTTTTATTAAGAATGATAAAATGTGATAACCAAAGAAATCAGCAATGGAATGAGTGATAGGAAATGGAAGCAACACATACACACAACATAGACAGTACGCACCAAATTTCACAATTTTTGCAAAAAAAAAAAAATAGAATAAATATAAAAGATGATAAAATAAAACAAGAACAAACTAAAAAAAAGATACACACAATAAACAGACATGAAAAGTATTTTCAACTTTTCACCACATGTTTCATTTATCACAAATTCATTTATCATTTGTCGTCGCCATAAAACTTCATTTATTACGAAACGAAATGGTTATAATAGACAAAAAAGAGATAGTTAGATAGATTGCGAAAAAAGAGAGAGAAAGAGAGAGAGAGAGGACAATAATAAAGAAAAGCTAAAACTGGGTGAAACTTATTGTAGAAATGGGCGACAAACGTAGTCCTAGGAACAACAGGAAAAGCAACGGAAGGTGCTAGCTACAAAAGCGGAAGCAAAAGGACAACGATGAAACCGAACTGAACCGAAGCAAAGCAAAGCCAAAGCAAAAGTAAAAGCAAACCGAAGCGGTATGGCAAAGCGTGTGTTTCGTAACGCCAAAAGCGACAGGCAAGCTCTGTGGCAATCATTTACAATAAGTCGCTGCCGTTGCTGCCATTGTTGCTGTTGCTGCAACATTTAATAGCCAAGTTAGTAGCAGCAGCAGCAGCAGTAGCAGTAGCAGCCGGAAAGCAAGTTGCCTTAAGGCTACACAAAAGAAATAAGCAGTGGGTGAACTTAATGTCTGTCTGTCTGTCTGTCTGTCTGTCTGTCTGCCTTACTGAATGACTGAATGACTGGCTGCATGACTGACTGTTTAAGGCGTTGATGCTGGCAGCGACAACAGTTTAGCTAAAAGTTACACTTAATCTCTTTTTACGCTTCTGCCATACAAATGCTGCTACTGCTCCTTCTGATTCAATCTTCAACTTCTTTTACTTCTTCTGCGAAAATGTCGAAATATTTTAACAAAAAAAAAAATAAATAAATAAAAATAAAAACGAGATAAAGCAGTAGCAGCAGCACGTCATCATCACAAACAACAACAACAAGAGGTGAAAAACGAAACGATTTTTGCGCAAAAATTGTGCAAAATGAGACGTAGTAGAAGACGAAGAAGAAGCAGAAGAAAAGTAAAAACCAAAAGAAAAACATAGAAATGTATATAAAAATTTCAGCTAATGACAACAATTTCCGGTTTCATAGACGCCAAGAATGTTTAAATGGCTCAAAATGGCGACCGGACATGGGAGCAAGAGTAGCTCTGCAGCAAGAAAAAAAAAAAAAAAAGGAAAGGCAAGGCAACCTTTTCATATTGCCAAATGCCAACATTGAAAGCGTAGGAATCTAATAATAAAAAGTTCTCGTTTTAGGCACATTTCTGATAGAGTATCAAGTCATCATTGAAATTGGAACACAACAATGAGTTTGCACAACGTAATTTTTTTTTTTTTTTCATTATAAAATTAAGACTAAACATGAAATTAATGCTTTAATATGATATTTTAAATTAATAAATTAATTTTTTTTATTAAATAAGAAATTAATGAAAAAAAAAAAATCAGCTGTTGCAGCTCAACTTTGCATTCAGAGTATTCACGTCTGCTGCTGCATATTACGACATGAGTAACCTTTACAAAAAAAAATAAAAAATGAATTCATTGAATTACAAATGCAAATCTCGATTTCTGTAATTTTAAACAATAAAATTCAAAAATTAATCTTAAATCTTTTAAAGAAAAAAAAACAAAAAAACAAAAACTTTAATCACGCTTTTGATTTGGCAACCTTGGAAAATGGTTTAAACAAATTAAAGTATGAAGCCGTTTTCAGTCGATGAGAAAATAAAAGCTTTTATAAAGGCAACCTTAAGCAAAAAATATATTAACTGCTAAAATACAATAGAGACTTTACACACACACACACGCACAAGCACACTTGTTACTACGCATAACAAAAAAAAAAGAAACATACAAAATAAATCGAACATGTTTATTTAAAAGTAAATACAATATAGGCGTATTTCCTCTTTGAAGTTAAGAACTAATTAAAACTTATTAGATTTCCACTTGAGCGCGCATTACAAGCCACAACGGAAACAACAACAACAACAGCAACAAAAGTAAGCTAAAAGAAAACCAATGAAAAAAAATATGTTTAATTAAACTGAATATTTTATGCGCTTCACAGGAAAACTCCCAGATACACTATATAATTATAAATTATAGTAAAAGCCATACAACTTCCAATAAAAAAATGACAATATACTCTTAAGGCATCAACTTAATAAAATAAAGTAGCAAATGCGAATATTTTGCGAATGTCATGCGAATGTTATGCGAATGCCATGCGACTATCATGCAATGTCATGATCAAATGTCATGCAAATATTTGTCATGTAATGTTATGCGAATTTTACCTAAAGCGAATGTTATGCGAATCTAATGCGAATTTAATGCGAATCTTATGCGAATCTTATGCGAATCTAAATCTTATGCGAATCTTATGCGAATGTAATGCGAAGTCAATGCGAATCTTTTGCGAATCTTATGCAAATTTAATGAGAATATCAAGCGAAATTTTGCAAATGTCATACAAATCTTATGCAATGTAATGCGATTGTCATACGAATGCGAATATTTTGCGAATTTATCAAGTGCAAATTTTGCATATCTGCGAATAAAAAAACTTCAAAAAACATAAACAGCTTTGAAAGCTAGCAGAAATCGAAAAGTGAACGAAAGGTCTAGTGTTCTATTTAAAGCAAACGGACAGACGGACATGAGAACATATTAAGTCAAAATGTTGATCAGCATACATAAACTTCAAAGAAATCTTAAAATTTGCATACTCTAAATTTTGTACAAAGTGTTCTTTTTGGACAAAAAAAAAAAGGAAATAAAAAAAAATACAATAGGCAACCGCAAATCATTAAAAATGCAAAAAACTTTTGTGGTAATTTTTTAAGGAGGGTAAAAATCTTAAAAAAAAAAAAAAACAAACTGAAGCATAGCGAAAAGCTTAGACAAAAGTTAATTTGCAAGCGAGCGTTGCTAATAAAATTTTAAATTGTTTTTTTTTTTTTTTTTTTTTGTTATTGTCCGACATTTGTCTTTGTTGTAGCGGCAAAAACCTTTGAACTTGCAAATCTACACATAAACACCAATGCTGACGAAAAAAAAAACAAGAAAGCTATTTGCGCAAGGGTAAAATTGAAGTAAAGTGTTGAATGAAAAAAACAAAAAAAAACAAAGCATTGCTTTAAAATTAGTTCATCATTTCTAGGTTGCACCACCGCACAAACGCAACCCGTACTCCTTTTCTTCAAACGGTTTGACGCCACTCGATTGCACTTCAAAAAAAACAAAAAAATAAGCAAAGCCAGTTAATAAATTTAACGCTACGCTGTCATTTGGTGCGCTATTGTTTATTCCATGCATGCATGCAGTGAGCCAACAGCCAACAGCCAGCCTCCTGCTTCAGCTTCTGCTCCTGCAAACAACAATTCCTTCACCCACTCACTCACTCACACACACACACACAGTCACTCACTCATTTATTGTAGCTGTTGCATAAATTAAGTGTATACGACGACGTCGTTGTCGTTGTTGACGCTGCCGCCGCAAGCGAGTGGGCCGCACCCAGTGGGCTGCTGCCTGCCATATCAGTTGTAATATAGCAAAAAAATAAAACAGCTTCGATTTTGGTTACGGTGTGCGCAATTTTTCAAAGCTTATTGAATTTTATAATTGCTGTCGCATTTTTGCAGCTACCTAAAGAGTGGTCCATAGCACCCCACTCCCACTCCACCCCAATATCGCCATCATTTATTTATGCAAAACGCTCAGCATTTCGTGCTCTGTCAGCTTTTATTCAACATTAAGCTACGTCGGCGGCAAAGAACAAGCGATTTAATCATGTCCAGCTGCAATGCTGCTATGCAACGCCTGCAGTACTTACTCCACACCATTTGCAATGCTTTTCGATGAAAGGAATTTTTTTTCCCTCGTACAGCAGCGCATATCATATGCGCATATGTACTACACTTTAGCATTTTGTTAGCAGTAGCTGCGGTAGGTGGCAAGCTTTTATGTTTTCCAATTTTTTTACATATTTGAATTTCTCTAGAGAGTTTGATTGAATTCTGCAATTAAGAATGCATGCTTCGGTTTTTTTTTAATATGTATTTTTTTCTTTTAACTCAAACTGCAAAAATCATTAACAAATGCATATTTATCTATTTTTAAATATTTTTCGGCTCACCTAATTGCTAAGAACACACGCAAACAACAAACAAAAAAAGTCTTGCATAAATTGACAATTTAAAATCAAAACGTTTTCTGTTAGGCAATATGCATTTTGAAACCGTTTAATTGTCATTTAGGCTTAATATTATGATCAATATGCACCTACGCATGCGCAAAGATACACGCCCAAAAATAAAGAAACGAAAAAAAAAAAAAATACAAATGTATCTAAAAGCGTAAGATACAACACAACGCATAAAACGTACAAACAAAATATATGCATAAATATTTCGACGTTTAGATACATTTTTTTTTTTTTTTTTTTTTTTTTCTTTGGGTTACAAATCAACATTAATTTATGTTAAAGAAAAAATAAAATCGGGGAAACAAAAATACAAAAATTCCACAAACAAAAAAAAAAAAAAAAAAAATACGCAAAGAAATTTGAGCAACAACAGCAACTAAAGCAGTACCTAAGTGATCTTGGCCAGGACAGGACAGGCCAGGCCACGCCGGGGCCACCCGTTGACAATTAAATGCAACAAACAAGTAACTGAGCGGGCGGGCGGTCGGTTGTTCGGTCGGTGTATCTTTTGGTAAGTTCTTTCAATTTACTACGGGGTAAGGCGTTTCACTAAATGCAGCAGCAAACATACAATACCAAAAAAAAGAAACACGCAGTACCGATATGCGCTGCATGCTGCATTTTAAATTACTGTGCAGACAGGCAGACAGACAGACAGACAAATGGACGGACAGACAAACTGTTATATGCAGCACACTGTGCAACTCGTATAGAATAAAACCACAAAAGATACACACACACACAAAAGAAGTAAAAAAAAAAAGATACGTAAAGGCGTTGCAAGAAGATACACACACACACAACACACATGAAGGAAGAAAGGAGTTAAATAGAAAATTGTTGTTAAAATGAAAATAGATGAATGCATTTCTTTTTGCTCAAATTTTTTATCTTTTTAATTTTTTGTGCTGTATTATAATTTTGTGACACAGTTTAATAATGCATCATTTTGCAGACAGACGGACATAAAACATACAAAAGCGTATAAAATTGACGTAGGTTGGCTGCTAACTGCTCCAGTTGCTTCTTCACAGTTTCGTTTGCGTCGGCGTTTTGTCAAATACAAAAAAAAAAAAAATTTATCTTGAAAAGTTGACGCATGCGCAGCCGCGCAATAAGCTTTATTTTATGTCTTAAATTTTTTTTGTCTTAAATTTATGCAAAAGACTTTATGCTATAAAAATCGACTTTGTGAATTTAAATTAATTAAAACAACATAAAAATAGTCAATAATATGTTTATTTTTTTGTTGTTTTTATTTTTATTTTATTGTAAATGGCATTTTATGGCAACTTAAAAAAAAAATAAAAATAAAGAAAATAAAAAACAACAAAAGCCAAAAGTCGCAGTCAAAAAACAAAAAAAAAAAGACAAATAAATTTTTAAACAAAAAAAAAAAAAAAAAGTTGCGTATGCTATTAACATAAAATTATACTGTCCACTGCCACGCCTCTCGCTGCTATCTTCCCAAAAAAAAAAAGTTGTTGTCTCCAAGCAAATTTCAAGATGCTGACTCAATTTTCATTTACATAATTTATGTGAATTGTTCGAATTAAGTTGATTTTGTTTTTTTCTTTATTTTTTTTTTTTTTTTTGTTTTTCTTAAAAGTTTTTGGTACCAAAAATTTTCTACATGTTTTCTTTGATTTTTTTTTTTTTTTTTTTTCGGCAAAGAGAGCATTTTTGACATTTTTGTATTTTGGAATTGTAAACGAAACGCGCCCCATAAATTATATATTAAATGCAATTGAGCGGGGGAGATGGGCACAAGTGGGCGTGCAAGTGTGGCAGTCGTTAGGTATTTCTTCAAATTTTTAGTATTGGAAACTCAGCTCAGAAAGCATTTAATTTATTTTGCAAAGAATTTGCAACAATAAAAAAAAAATACAAAAAATAAGCGAAACTATTAAGTTGCAGATACATATTTCAGATACAAATAAAAGATACAAGCATATCTGTGAAATGAGCATCTGATATATTATATTTCTTTTTCCTTTTTTTTAGTTTATTTTTTATTTTGTAATTTTGTACTCGTTTGTCTTTATTTGTTTTCTCTGCAACGTTGAAGACGATGAAGACGATGAAGACGACGACGACGATGTCATTTAATTTATTGCCACAGCCTGGCGACGACATTTAATTGCAAATTTGTAGTTTATAAATTGTTATACACAGCTACAGATCCATGTATATTGTATGCATATATTATATACATATGAACACATGTATGTGTGTGTGGTGTGTGTAGATACTTTCATTTGTTCAAATGTTTGTTTCTGAATTTGTGTGGGCGTTCCTATAAATCATATGAAAATAAGCGCCATTGACAGTCTCATTTCAATACGTACGCATACAAACAAGCAAACAAATAAACACACACAGATACAATTGAGAGGGCAGCTACTAGCATTAGATGCAATGAAAATAATCTATGTACAAGTATCTTAAATTTAAATTATTATTTCAAGATACACATTTAATTTATTGCAGTATATGAAACAACAACAACAACAACAAAATTGTCGAAATTCATTCCAAGCAGCAAACGAAGAAATTAAAAAAAAAAAGTTTAAGTTTTTGAAAAAAAAATTCCACATCTACGACTAAAAAGTCAAAAAAAAAAATATATATTTCGTTGAGTTTTTTCACGGTGATTTTTTCACAGTGATTTTAAAATCGAGAGTGATTTGCGATTTTCTTGTTCGTACTGCTCTTCGCAAACAATGAAGCTGTTCAGTAATCAGTGATTGGAGCTTTAATCACTCTTCGCGAATCGTTCATATTCGCTTGAACAACGAAACTGTACAAATTTGTTGGTACCTTTGCTTGACACATGACTTGGTCAAAACGTGCAATTCACTGAAAGAGCGTTATTTTCAAATGATTCAGTGATGAAAGCGCAATTGCAACAAGAATACGAATAAAAAACGCAGTGAAATGTGATGTTTTCATACAAACAAGTACAATAAATGGCAAAACAAAGTAGTTTTTTTGGGCTGGTGTCGCGAAACAGTTGAGTTAGCGGCGATTTTGTGTATCACTGTTCGCGAATAGTGAACCTGTTCAGTAATCGCAGATGGTTATGCGCGAACTGTGATTTTATCACTGTTTGCAGTCACTGTGATTTTTAAGTCGCAGTTGCCAATTACACTGAAATAAAAATCACTCTTTTTGAGCAAACACAAGTTAATATCGCCTATAAAAGGAAAAAGAGCTATCAAACCTTATTTAAGAATATTAATTAACGCTGAGAGCAGTTCCTCCATGCTTACTCGGCTATGACCTTTGTGCAGATAGGTAGGCTTTATGTTACAAAAGTTAGTTACAAGGAACACGATTTACTCATCTTCTTTTGGAAAACATAAACATTTGACACTTCAAGTGCCAATTGCAAAGATACAAAGATTAAAATAATCAAAGCATAAGTTCATTCCAAGCCAAGGAATATCTACATCCCTAAAAAATCCCTACTTATGACCTCATTCATGTCCTTAGTACATTATTTTATTTAAGACTTGGCACAAAGCCAATTTCTTTTCAAAAACATTTCAATACTTTACAGTAAACACTCGTAAATACAAAAAAAAAAGGAAAAAACTGTTACCTCCTTGTTCTACTTAAGTCACTTAATAGCAGCAGCAGCAGCAGCAGCAGTAGGAGCAGCACAAAAGCAAATCATCGCACAATCGAAGTTGAATTCTTTGACTTTGGCAGGCAGCAGCGACTTAAACTCGTATTCGAAGGATGTCAATTTCTGGTCAATGACAGCTTTTAAGCTATTTTTGGGGTGCAATTTGCTAAAGTGGAAAATGAAATGAAAACAAATGCGTTGCTGCAGCTTTCGTTCGCTTGTTCATTCGTTCAAGTGCAACAAACGGAAATGAAAAGCGGAAAAAGTCGAGGGAAAAACTACTACAAACTATAGCAAAACGCCTACTGTCACTCAAGTGCAATCACAAAGAATAAATTCGAGTGTATTTTACTCCAATTTGTTTTTTTCCTCTGGTTTTGTGTTTTTGTGTTTTTTTTTTTTTTTGTGACCACTTTCCACAATAGTGACTAACTTTTCACGCTGCAGCGATATCTAAAAGAATTGTGCTAAAGTCTACAGCTTCGAGTGGGCGTGAAAAATCTTGAAATAAACGTACAAACGTTGACTGTTCACGTGTATAACTGTCAAATGAACGCAGATACACTCCAACAAAAACTTGTAAAAAAAAAAATTGAAAGGCGACAGCAAGTCGTTGCAGCAACATTAGTTGAAAGTATCTTAAAAACATAAAACTTTACCACAACAACAACAACAACAAGAAAATTGTTGGGTGGAAGAAATCTCAAAACGTATAAAATAGGTAACAAGTACCAAAAGTGGCAAATCAAATAAGCACTGAGTAAAAGTCACAGAAAAAAAAAAACAAAAGTAAAAAGTACAAGTTTTGCTTGGCGCAGTAAAAAAAGAAAAGAAAAACTTCAAAGTATCTACTTGCAACATCAAAGTGCAACAGTAGCAGCGGTAACAGCAGAAACTACAACAAAACTTTAAGTAGTCGTAACTTTACTCAAATAGCGTCTAGCGTCCAGTCAGCATCAGCATCATCAGCAGCATCAGATAGACAAGTGCGTCTGAGTGACTAACTTCGTTGCGATTGCCTACTTACACTCAACACAACTCTACTCATCTCATCTCAGGCATTTACCACTTAAACTATCTATGTATCTTCCTCTTTTTTTTCATTCATTCTGTCTTTCTTTCTATTTTTCAAGTGATAAGTTTGCACTACGCTTAAACTAATTTTAAACACGATGCGCATTCGGTACACAAACAAAAAAATACTTCAAAAAAAGCAAAAAAAAAAAAGAGGAACTGCAAGTGCAAACTTAGTAATTCTATTGTTGGCAGTGGCATTCATTTGTGGCATTCATAAGTAAAATGCATTTCATGCACTCGTCTCGTCTCGCCTCGTACGTATGTATGCACATAAAGAAAAAAGATAACAAAAAGTTTTGCAAGTAGTTTTGAAATGTACGTATTACAAAAATACATAAAAGTGCATAAAACTTTTAAATTTGTTGTAGTAAAATAATGCTTCAAATGTTACAAGTTGAGTTTTGAAAAAAAAAACAAGATAAAACAAATATAACATAAAAATTGTACACTTAAAAAAATTTCACTTAAAGGAAATTTTATAAAAACACTTTATGATGTGAAAATTTTAGTTTAAAAGCGAATGCTTTAAAATTCTGCTTAATTTACGTTAAAATAAAAAAATTTCCCAAAGGGAAATTTTTTTTTTATTAGTAAAAATATGTTTTACCAAAAAAACTTTGAAAATAGACACTTTTAAATATGTAAATTTTACTTTTAAGCAATTTCCTTTAAAGGGAAATTTTTAATAAATAAGCAAAATTTTTATTTTGAACAATAAAAACAATTTCAATTAAAGTTTGCTTTTAATCTAAAATTTTCTTTAGTAAAAAATCAGCAGCAGCTCATAAAATTCGGCACTAATCAAAATTAATTTTTAATTAAAGACTTCTATTGCGTAGCTACATATATAATTTTCAAATCGTTATAAAAATAAACTGCAAAGTATTAATTTATAAAAATTATAATCCGACAATACTGTCTATGGGCGCTGCTTTTTAGCATTGAGCCAACCCACTTTTTTTATCAAATTTATCATTAAAAATTACGCTAATAACAGATTCGGTGCGTGCCCCAGTCATAGTTTATTTTTTTTTTATTATTATTTTTACAAAAGCGCAACTCTTCGAGAAATTAAACAAAAAAAAACAAAAAAAAAGATACTCAAAATAAGCGCCAACAAAATAAAGAAGAAAGAAGCAGAAATAAAAATAAATAAACCCAAAATCAACTTGACTAGCGACGACAGCACGCATCAGTTCTGCACTCAAACCCAATCAGTTACGACCTCAATAAGTTTCTCAAATTCGACAAAATGTTCGAAAATGTTCGTAACAACAAAAGACAAATGAAAGAACATTTTTTTTTATCTTTTTTTTTTTTGGATTCGTTTGTTCAAAGACAACAAAGACGCACGAGGTGAGGTCAAAAGTTTGGTCTATTGGGCCATAGGCCTTGCCTGTTCAAATACAAAAAAAAAAAAATCGAAGAAAACAAAAACAAAAAAAAAACCAAATCAAATCAGAAATGTACAACAAGAAATTCGGTGATTTGTCTTTACATTTTTTTTTCTTCAATTTCGATTTTCGGTTTGAGGATGCTCCAAAACAATACAAAAAAAAAAAAAAAAAAAAACTTTGACTTTGAATATTCTCGGCAATTCGGACTCATTAATTATTTATTTTGATTTTCAATATAAACAGCAACAACAACAACAACAACGACGATAAATACACTGAAAGACATAACGAATTACTTTGATTTCATTTTGATTTGATTGTTTTTTTTTTTGTAGTTTTTGTTGTTGTTGTATCTCATTTTCTATCTTATTCACTTACGCAGACACAGAACACAGCACAACACAAGACATTCACTTGCTTTTTAGTTCTAATTGTGCTTACCTTGTTGTTTGTTACAAGACACGCAAATCGAGGGTAGTCTGTAAAGTTTTTTTTTTTTTTTTTTCAATTGGAATTTAAAAATTAAACTTTAAGGAATTTAATTTAAAAACAAGAAAGAACGCTGAAGTCGAGTATGCTCAACTACAAGATACCCTGTACCCCCCAATCTATATGTACCTTAAGTTAGGTTCTATTTGACTACCATACATCATTGAATTGGATTTTCATAGAAAAACTTAAAAAATCGGGTATATCTTTGATTGGGTTGGGCCTACCCATATTGGTCTATTTCATTGGGACAATCATAGACATAATTTATACTAAATTCAAATTTTCTAGAATAAAAAGCAATGACGTTTTTATGTAAAAACCCAATATTTTGGGGTAAATTTGTATGGGGGCTATACCTAAAATTTTGTTGGTCCCAACCATATTGGGATATTTTATTGGGACTATCATAGACATAATTTTTACTTAATTTGAACTTCCTAGAATAAAAAACAAAGACGTTTTTATGCAAAAACCCAAAATTTTGGGGTACATTTGTATGGGGGTACCCCTTAAAATGGGTCTAGAGAAAAACCGTTTGTAAGTGCACACTTGACGGCCTAGGAGAGTTTAAGTTTCAATTTTGAAAGCTCTACCTCTTATAGTCTCCGAAATAATCGTTTTCATACGGCGGACAGCATGACAGACGGACAGACGGACGGACGGACAGACAGACAAAGCTAGTTCGACTCCCCTTCTGATGCTGATCAAGAATATATATACTTTATAGGGTCTATCTTGCCTCCTTCTGTCTGTTACATACATTCGCACAAACTTAATATACCCTTTTACCCTTTGGGTACAGGGTATAAAAAAAAAAAAAACGGAATCAAAATTTTATTATTTTATTTTTTTGTAAATAAAAAAAAAAATAAAAACAAAACAGCTAAAGACTTCGATAAAAACATTACTCGATAAGTTTAAAAAAAGTATTAATTATTATAATAAAATGCAACTTACTCAGCAGACCAAGGTTACTAAAGCATAATTCAAAAATTACCTGTAATTAAAAAAAAATAAAAAAAAAAAAAAGATGATTAAAATTTTTATTATTTTAAGCCAAAAAAAAAAAAATATTATAACTAAATAAATATTTTTATCATAGAACTCAAACAGAAAGAATCAGAGACTTGGACCTTTCTGCAGACTAGACTAGGAGACCCTTATGAGGAATAATAAAAAGGAATGAGAAAAATAGAATTTCAATTCTTTCAAGAAAAAACCAAAATGATAACAGAATCTCTATAACCAGAAAAATACCAAAGTAAAAAGAGCATTAAGAGTGATAGCAATTTTAGGTTCTGTTAAGAGAATAAAGAATCATCGGAACATTTATTGGAAAAACTGTCCAGACATGTGCTGAGCGGTTGCGGCATTACAAACTAGTGCTGGCCAAAAGAGTGATTTTTGAATCACAGTGTGATAAGCGACTGCGACGCAGTGACTGCAAACAGTGATAAAATTTCAGTTTACGAAAAGTAATCGTTTCAATAGACCACGCATTCAGTGAATTGCATGTTTTTACAAATCAAGTGAATGGCAAATATAGCATCGAATTCAGTGTACAAGCGAATCTGAATAATTCGCGAAGAGTGATAAAAGCGCAAATCACTGTTAGATAAATAATAGTTTCACTATTAGCGAAGAACGATATACAAAAACGCCGATAACTGAACTGAATGTTCACTGAGGAACAAGAAAATCGTAAATTACTTGCAAACAGTTGCAGAGCGACGTTGCAATTTTGAATCACTGTGAAAAAATCACCGAATGTGATTTTTTTTTTTTGGCAACACTTTTACAAACTGCTAAGAAGGGCCGTGCATGTAGTTCAAATGAATTTCGATTTCAATCTAGATGCAATTCTAACGTTGGGATACAATAGATCTGATAAAAATCATGAAGAAGAAAAAAAACTTTACAAAACTTTATAAATGGCTCTCGCCTTCACAAAAGTTTTGTTCAACAAATAAAGAAAATAATATTTGAAAACAAGTAGAAAATAACGAAGGAAAAAGTTAAAAAAAAAAGAGTAAAACAAGAACAACAACAAAAAACATTTACAAATATTTTATTTATATTTTATTTCTGTGTGTCATTGTTGTTCTTGTACTTTTCGTTTTGTTGTTGTTGTTGTTTTTTTATCTATCGTTAAGCATTCTATTCCATTCAAATTTAAATCAATTTGATTCTGATTAGCCACACACGCAGTTTGCGCCTTTTTCAGAACAAACACACCAAAATTGAACTCTCAAACTGAAATTCAAACGTAACCAAAAAAAAAAAAAAAAACAGAATAAAAACAAAAACAACAAACAAACCAAAAGAGAGAGGGAGAGAGAAGAAAAAGAAAAGAATAAGGCAACTTAAATAAATAGTAAATAAATTAGTAGATATTCTTTTATTTGTATAGATACACAAACAAACAAATAAATAAACGAACGAACGAACGAACATACATGCAGATACATACATACATACTCATACATAGCTACAGATACATTTGGAAACAGGTTCTTCTTATTCCTTAAAAGCAATCAGGTAGTATACAAACCACGAAACATACCATACATACACACATAGATACTCTTTAAACTCTCAGCTAATGTGTTTGCATTTAAACAAGAATGACAAAAAAAAAAACACAACAAAAAAAATGTTTCAAAATCTTTGAACAGGTAAAAGTATCTACAATATTTTATTTGAATATTATGCTATGACAATGAGAGATACGCTGCTTAGCGTTGTTCTTAAAGCATTTCTGTAACTGCTACTTCGTTCCAGAGCGCACTGAATTCAACATCAAGCGGCAATTGCTCGTTATGTGTTGCAGATACTTTTGTACTTGAAGTACTTTTTTTTTTAATTTTCGAACTGAAAATTCTATAAAAAGTACAGCACAAAATTTTAATTATATTTTTATAAATTTTTAAACATTCTTTTCGTTTTTTTTTCTCTGCTGTCTGTTATCATGCTTATCAATCTTTGCGCTATTTATTCGCCTCTCCGTCTGTCTGTCTGTCTTTTAACTATTTTTTGTTTTTAAGCAGCGCATTAAATCTTAGCGCCATTTAATTCAGCTAATTACCAACAAGAAGCAAAAAAAAAAAACACAAAAAAACAACAACAAAAAAACCTTTAAAAATGAAGTAGCAAGAACAATGCCAAACCATATTACTTAAAAGTATCTCATAGATACATATTTTCTTGTGCAATTCTTTTTTTTTTTTTTTTTTATTCTGTATTAATGCTTGGTAATTTCATTTGTTTGCTTTTCTTACGGCTGTAAAGAACAAAAGCAAAATGCAATTACAAGAAAATAAAAGAAAAAAACAAAAAAATACAATAAAAGATAAACAAAAACAAAATTATAATGAAAGAAAAAGTTAAACAGTAAAAAAATTAAAAAATAAAAAAATTGTAGAACCGCGAGAAAGAAAAATAACAACAACAACAAAAACAACATAAAACAAACAATAGCATAAAATTGCAACAAAAAATTTTGCTCAAGCAAAAAGTAAAATAAGTGAACGAAGGCGTTGACTACCAAAAAAAAAAAAAAGAAATAGTTACTTACTAGAAAAGATATTTTTTAAAGAAAATAAAAAAAGATAAACCGTTGAAAAGTAATGCAAGCAGCGACAATAACAGGAAAAAAAATGACAACATTCTTGCCTTCCAAAAAAAATAAAAAAAAAATTAAATAAAATAAAACGAAAAAAAGGTGCCAAAAGATACATTCGCGCTTTCTGTCCGTCTGTCCGTCCGTCTTTTACTGTCTATCTTATTGTCTAACAGCCAACATGCAACATGAAACTTGATGGCGGTAAAACTTAGCACTCAACTATTGTTGCCGAGCATAGCATAAAAGAAAGATAGAAAGTATCTGTTAAGTATTTAAACATTGAAACTTTATACACTCTTCTACTGCGAATTGTAGTAAAACAATGCAACACTCTGCTTGCTTTCTTCGACTTTGCTTCGGTATCTTTTGTAACAATTTTCATTAATGTTGCATGCTGCTACCTTCTATTTTTTTTCTCCTTTTTTATCTTACTGCTACCCACAATACAGCACAGACATAGCAAAAAAAAAAATACTTTAACTAGATGTGATACTAGTATCTATTTTACTCCTTTTTAAATACTTTTGACAAACAAGAAAAAAAAAAAAAACTTAAAAATTTAAATTTTGAAAATAAAGCAGCAAGAGTTTTGAGAAAATGAAATATGCAGTATCTTTTAGATAAAGTAGAGAATTATCTGATATCAAAAAGGAAAAATTTAATGAAAATGCATTTAAATAGATACATGCCTACATACTTCCATGTCTGCTTCAACTTATACATTTAAATAAATTGAGATACTTTTGCGTTACTTAATTGCAAATGTAGCTGCACAAAGTTATTCAATATGTTTATAAACTAGTCTCGTAGCAAAAAGTAGCAAAAAGTAGCAAAAAAAAAAAAAAGAAAACATTGAAAATTCTCAACACTTTGAAAGTATTTAAATGCGATATATAGAAAAATTCAATTCAACTTGTATGTTGCTACGACATCTCAACTTAACTTGTCTCAACTTAACTCAAAGTCAAGTCATGCTATGCTTTGCTATGCTATGCTATGCCAAGTTAAAACCAAAACAAGTTGCATTGTGGCAAATAGAATCAAAGCCAACAAAAAGTAGGGAAAGAAAGACTAAACGAAACAAGGACTAAAGTAGCTGTAGAAGCAGCAGCATAAATGTGAAAGAGATACTTTGCAGCGCATTGAGATACAATTCGCAACGTTTTATTTTAAGCGATGACAACAACAACAACAACAAAAGCAACAACACAAAACAATGACAAAAGTCACACGAATGTAAAGTATAACACACTTTTCTGTTACACTTTACGAGCGAAGGGAATACAATAAAAAAAAAAAATAACAAGAAGAAAAGTTACAAAAAAAAAAAAAAAACAAAACGCTAAACGCTCTAAGATACAATTGTATCTTAACGCTACTTTTGTATCCATGACAGTATGCGAGCGTGTATGTGTTTGTGTAATGTAAAGATACTTTTGAGTAGTTGTTGTTTTTATTATTATTATTGTTGTTGTTGTTGTTGTTTTGCCTGCTTAATCGCTTCAGCGTACTGTATTTGACTTTTTTTTTTTCTTTTTTTTTTTGGTAGCAAAGTAGCTTCTTTATATTCATTTAAAAGACGTCGGCATCGCCGCCAATTCAAAAGTATCTATAAGTAATGAGTAGTAGAGACGATGCAAAGAAAATGCGGCAGCAAACAGGAAGAAACTTTAAGGCAGTCCGTCAGGCAGTGAGGCATACACAAGATACTACTTGCGCGCAAAGATAATCTGTTGCGACATAAAAATAATGTTTTATGTATATCTATAAGTAGCACACACACACACACACACACACACACAATACAAGCGACAGCATAAAATAGACTAAATGTAGAAGAACTCAAGACTGTGAGAGAAAAAAATAATTTTTTTTTTTTTTTTTTTTTTTTTTTTTTTTTTTTTTTTGCAACTACAACAGCAGCAGCATTTATACAGTTCAGTAAAGTTGTCGCGCTTATGCCAAATAAAACGGTTGCGCATAAAGACTTCCTTCTAGACTGATTTAAGTAGTTTGATTTAATTAGAAATTCTTAAGTGTTTTTATAAGAAGCGCAAAAAATAGTAAATAATTTTTTTATTTTATTTAAAAAAAAAAAAATTCATAAAAAAAATTTTTATTGTAAAAGTTTGTACAGAAAATGTAGCTTAATTAAGTAAGTATCTAATTGGCATATAAAGTATCTGAAGCTGTTGTAATCACTTGCAAAAAAAACTTTAATAATGCATAGCACTCAAATGTCCGTCTGTCCATTTATATGAAAATGATTATCTCAACCTGCAATTTATAGCTAATTTATATATTTTTATTTTTGCTTGGTTTTCGTTTTTTTTTTTTTTTTTTTTTGATACACAAATTAATTTTTTTAAATATTAATAATGCTTATCTGCCATACGTCCGTCCGTCTGTCCATTCCTTTGAACTTTACTTCAACCTGCAATTTATATATTTATATTTTGCTGCTATTACAAGTTAAATTGTTATGGTTTTCTTTTTTTTTTTTTTCTACTTTTTTTTTTTTTTTTTAATTTTGACAAATTAAATATTTTACATACTTCAGCGCATCGCTTTTCAAGAAATTTGCAACAAAAGTTGAATATGGAAGAAAAAAAAACGTAATAAAATTGTTACAATAATTTATATATTTGTTTAAGATGTCTGCAACATTTAAGAAATACAATTTCTAACTTTTTTTCCTTTCATTTTTGTTGTAAAAAGAATAACAAAAGTATTTATTTCCTTAGGTATTTTCAATAAAGAAAATAAAATAAAAGTAAAATACTTTAGAAAACTTTTGTGTTTTATTTTCATTTTTTTTTTTTTTTATTCGTTTATTATATAACATACTCCTACATGAATATAAATGAACCCCTCTCTCTCCTCTCTCTCTGTCTGTCTGTCTGTCTGTATAACTTTAGTTACGAAGGCAACGAAGCCAAGTAGAAAAAAAAAATTTATATCTAGAAGCAAACGCAAAATGTATCTTTTGCTAAATCTTGCAAAAAGCGCCGCAAAACATAAAATTGCAAAAGAAGCAAAAAAAAAAAAATAAGAAACAAAACAAAACAAAAAAAGAGCAAAAAGGACTAAACTTAATGTCATTCTAAAGTAAAGCTTTTCCTATACACTTTATAAATGATGTGTGAATTTAGGATAAAAACTTTGGAAAAAAAAAAAATATTTCAAAAATTTTATATTTCAAAGCCACAACTTGAAATCTTGAAGCTGATATTAAGTAACTACAAAGAAAAAAATCGGACTTTAGATTTGTTGAACTAGTTTGGCGCACAAGCAGCTCCTTTTTTTTTTTTAGTGTATTTTTTTCAAATATTTTTTGTTTCTTAGAAATGCAGAAATATTAACAAAAAAAAAAAAAAAACATTAAAAGAAGCAAAATCGCAGTTTAAAAAAAAAATCCAAAGGCAAGCAATCTGAGCATTTAATCATTTAATGGCATCTTCGCCAGAAAAAACGCCTAAAAACAGACAAAAAAAAATATAACAAAAGAACTTTTTTGCTTTATTACAAGCAAAGTTTTAATACCCTTCTACAATTTAAAAACAGGCTTAGCCAGAAAAAAAACTTTTAGATTTCGGAGAGTTTCAGCTAAATAAATAAGTGTCTCAAGGCAATTTTTATTTTTTAATTATTATAATAATAATTAAAAAAAAAAAAAATAAAGCATATTTATAAAAGTGCCTTTAGGCACTCTTAAGTTTAAATGCGTTACAAATATTATAAATCCCAAAAAAAAAATTTAAAAATTGCTAAGAAAGATGAAAAAAATCAACCAAAAAAAAAGAGAATAAAATAAATAAATTTTAAAAAGTCAAAAAAAAATTTAAGCAAAAAAAAAAAAAAAAGGCTGAAACTTTTTGGCAGATTGCTCATTTCTTATTATGGACAGCAGCAGCAGCAGAGCAGCATGTGTATCCTTTAACTCTTTTTTTATACATATTTTATATTTTATTTTTTTTTTTTTTATATTTAATACTTTTTTGCTGCGTCTTCGTTTTACAAAGAAATCAAAGTGGCAACAGTAAAACTTCAAAAGATCTGAATTGAGGTCAAATATTATTAAATGTGCTCAATAACACACCTTTTTCTGCACACACACACACAGATACACACAGAAGCCATTACAGTTGAAGTCCAACTTGAAGACAATTGTGTGGCATGGCAAAGATTACAAAGCTACAAAGCCACACCACCCGCTTTGATACTCTTTCGCATGCCACAATGAAACTCGTTGCTGACAACATTTCATGGCGCAAATTTTGACGTTGTCAAATGTTTGACTTGCCACATTTTTTTTTCACTTTTTTTTTTTTTTTTTTTGTAATATATCCTGCAGCGTACTTCATAAAAAATGATTATTATTTTTTTTTTTTTTTATATAAAATTTTTTTGTAGTTTTTTTTTTTTTTTGTTGTCACAGAAATCGCTTGCTGCTGTATACGCTTCAAAAGCGTTTTTGTAATTGCTGCGTTTTAATTTCACTGAAAACATTTTTTTTTATCTTTAAAAACAAAATCAAATTAACTAAAAAATATTTAAAATGCTCACACAAAAAGGTGTTTATTGAATTAATTAATTAATTTTTAATGCGCCAACGACGCCAACACCTGCTGCTGTTGCCATTCGATAATTATGTGAAAATAATATAATTTTGCATGCCATTTATTCCAACAGTTTATTATTATTATTATTTTTTTTTTTTTTTTTTGATTCGAGTATTTAGTCAGAATTTGACTTTTTAATTAGATATCGTCTCAGCGTCTTTGCGTTGTCATGGAGCTGCATTAAGCTCTTTTGTTGAAGTATTTCCAAAAAATAAGTTAAAATTAAAAAGGCCCAAGCTTTTTTTGAAAAGAAGCATTAAATAATTACTTAAATTCAGTTAACAACATTTTTTTTTTTTTTTTTTTTCAGATTTGTGGCCAATTTGCGGTCAATAAACTTTTAAGCCGAATTAATGATGAAGCTGCACAAATTTAATGAAACTATTTAACATATTTAATCAAATGTTTTAAATGCTGTAATTAAATAAAGTTGTAAAAAAAAAAATCAAAAATTAAAAAGAAAAATCAAATTTGTTGTAAATTAATCAACAAGTTTACTGGTAGACTAACAGACAGACGGACAGACAGATAGACAGAAGAACAGACATCTAAGAGACATTTAATTAAATATGAAAACCAAAAAAAAAAAAAAAATAAACTCGTATTGTATACCCTATAAATACAAATTAATCGAACATAAGCGGCAACAGATAATCTGTTTGTCCGTCTGTCCGCAAGTCAAATTGTCCGTCTGTCCTCAAATTTTATGTCCGTCTGTCCGCAAGTCTGTTACCTATAAATAAAGACTAGTTGAGTATTAGCGACAATAGATGATTTGTTTCTCTGTTTGACCGCAAGTCTATTTATACGTCTGTCCGCAAGTCAAATTGTCCCTCTGTCTGCAATTATATCTGTCCGTCTGTCCGCAAGTATATTTGTCCGTCTGTCCGCAAGTATTAGCGACAATAGATGATCTGTTTCTCTGTCTGTCCGCAAGCCCTTTTTTGTTCCTCTATCGAACTCAACTATAATATGCACTAATATTTCAAGACAAGATATTCAGTTAGTACATTTGGCACATCTCGAATAATGTTTAAAAAATTATTTTTTTTTAAAATGTTAATTTTCACATAACTCTCTTTCGATTTTTTGAATTTTTGTATAGATTCATTTTTTTTCCTTTTTTGGGTTACACGAAATTTTATATAAATAACATACAAGCTTCAATTTTAGGGTATTCAATAGTCGCATTAACTCAACTGCATGCAGCGTTCTTTTTAGTATTTGTATTTTCATTTAATTTTTTTTTTTTTTTTTTTTTTTTGCCAACAGCACTAAACATTTTTTTTTTTTTTTTTTTTTTTTCTCCAATCAACTAAATTGCTTTAACTATTTGAAGTTATTTTTTGTTTTATGTTGATGTTTTGTTTTGTTTTGTTTAATAAATTAATCGAAGAGATAAAACAAATTGAAAATTTTGCGGTTTTTGCGGTGTTGAAATACAGCCAAAGCT
The DNA here is from genome assembly GCA_018903435.1 of Leucophenga varia. Classification (NCBI taxonomy): domain Eukaryota; kingdom Metazoa; phylum Arthropoda; class Insecta; order Diptera; family Drosophilidae; genus Leucophenga; species Leucophenga varia. The sequence goes on along the minus strand of JAEIFJ010002131.1, from coordinate 983,916 downwards.
GCTGAAAATCAAAAATAGCAAAGAAAAAATAGAAAAAAAAAATATCAAATTTAAAGCAGAACATGATTCCGATACCGAATCGAATCGAAACCAAAAACCAAATTGCAGCAGCAAAATAAAGCAAATTGCTGTCGCAAAACGTAAAAACCAGAAAAACCCAAAACCCAAAACGCAAAACTGAAACTGAACGCGTTGAACACGAACCAAAATGACTAAACGAGCCAACTAAATCACATCAACGATTCATAAATTTTTCGAGTTTTTTTTTTTTTTTTTTTTGGTAAACTAAAACTCCCTAAAAAAATTTATAATAATAAAAAAAAAAAACGTAAAACAAAAGACATAAATACAAACCTAAAAAAAAAAAAAAAAAAAAAAAATTTACTTGAAGATATTTGATATCATTTTTTATATTTTTTCCAAAATAAAAAAAAATTTAAAGACCAAATTTGAATATGATTTTCAAAGAAAAATAAATAAATAAATTTTAATGTTTTAAAATAAAATAAAATTTTTTAGCAGCCAAATTTTTGAAGCTAATTGTTTTTTTTTTTTTTAAATTTATTATTTAATCAAAAATGCAGTACTTGGGGTCTTGAATATTTCGGAATTGAGCATTTTGTAAAACATTTTATTATTTACGTTAAACAAAATTGTTTTTGATTAATCTAAAACACGAGCAAGTTACTCATACTCTTAAGTCTGATATTAAATGGCTACATGGATAATTAAGATACTTTTTTTTTTTTTTTTTTTGTATCTTATTGTTGTCGTCGTCGTCAGTGGCTCTCCTTTATTTTATAATGACTTGTGTGTGTGTGTGTTTGTGTGTGTCTCATCACTTTTACAGCATAAAAATAATAATAATGATTATAATTATAATTTATACTTCTTGTTGTCTTTTCTATCTCTCTCGATGATAATGATTTGATGATGATGATGATGAAATGACGTTGTACAGCCCTCCAAAAACTGACTTGAAGCGCGCGCGCGCGCATAGTCACTAATTAATTTTAGTTCAAGTTCTACGGATGGCATACAACAACAACAACAACAAAAAATGAAATGAAATGAAACTCATACCGCTTAGCTCAATTTTCTTGACGCAGTTCTTCTTCTTCTTTGGTTTTCTGATTTCATTTCAGTACAAGGTTTTTCCTTTTATTATTATTTTATGTATTTTCTTAAATGAATTCTAATTTTTCTGACATGTTCGCATTTAATTTTAGATAGATTTTTTTTTTTTTTTAGAAAGAAAATGAAACGAAAAAATCAATCAAAATTAATTATGCGCCATGAATATCTGACATGTTTTGCTTGTGTTTTACATAAAAATGGAAGAGAAAAAAAATGCTCGAAGTGTGACATAAAAAATCTGTTTTTAAATTATGACAAAACACCACCAAAGTGGCTTGTGTCAAATTGTCTTCTTCAAGAACTTTTTCAGCATACACCTGCCTATTATTTTTTTTTTTTTTTAAGACATTTAACACGCTCAATTATTAATAAATAATTTTATTTAAATATTTATTTAATTAGTTGCTTGTTGTACAAATAAACATTTTTAAAGTATTTAGGGGAATTACCATGGAATTTTTTTTCTTCTTCTTCTTCTTTTTTTAAAGCATTTATAATATATTAATTTATTAGTTAATTGGCATAATATATTTGTTTTCTGAAGTAGCATATTTTTACTTTATTAGAAGCGTCACTTTAAAATAGAGACGGACGGACGGATGCACAAATTTATATGTGCTGCACCGGCACACCTGTAACTATTTGGATTTTGAAGCATTTTAAATTGTAGAGAAAAAAATGTTATCAATTCAGTTTCGATACAATTTTATAGGTTTTGCTCTGAAAGTGATTCGAAAGGAATTTAAATAAAAAACAAAAACAAAAAAAAGTCTGGAAATTCAAACTACGGCATTTTAAGAACTTTTAACTGAAACTCAATTTGAATTGTAGCCGAATTGATTACTGTGATCTGGATGGTTGGAAAAATTTAAAAAATAACATGGAATCTTGTTAATGTACAATCAGACAGAATAATACGACTGATTCTATTTCAAAGTGAATCGAGTGCAACGTTCATATCGCTCCATTTAGTATTATATCTGAAGACAACCAAAACGAAGTGATAGAATTTGAAAAGATTACGCAGGAATCAGATGGTAGAATTTTTTTATTGTTTCTATGTAATCTCTATGAAACAGAATTTTTGGTTAACCGTGATGATCTCAGTCCCGAAGTTCGAGTTCGGTTAATCGCGAGGTTCAACTTTATTTTTAGTTAAATTTTTATTTAAAAAAAAAAAAAATCATAATTATAATTATAAAGAAAAATAAAATTAATTAAATTCTTTTCTATTTTATTACAAACATTATTATTATTTTTTTTTTTTTTTTAAGTAGTTCGCGCTCAAGCAACTAATGACTTCAAGACAGGTTGTAATGTGTCTGTTTGCTGCTGTTGCACTTTTTTTTTTTTTTTTAAATATAATTTTTTTGGGTCAAAATAAAATCAGATTGTTTTGTTGAGCGACAACTGAACAACAATTATTATAACATGTCGACGACAAAATAGACGACGAGATATAAACTAGCAAACAAACAAACTGAAAAACAGACAGACGGACAGACAGACAGACGGACAGTTACCAAACCTGAAACCTGAACTAAAATAAATGAAAAAGAAAAAAAGCCTAAAATTATAAAATGAAAATTGGAAGTTAAGGTGCAATGAGATGTGTTGAGGTGAGGTGTGCTGTGCAGTGCAGTGCAGCGCTGCGGTTTGCTGTGGTTATGCGAGGGTTCAGTTCAGTTGGTTCTTTTTTTTTTTTTTGGTTTTTGTGGCTTCAGAGTTGACTGCAACGGCGGCGGCGGTTGATTGTAATGCGCTGATAATGAAATTCTTGTTAAATGGCAGCTTAATTTTTTTTTTTTTTTTTTTTTTTTCACATCGCCTACTACACCCCCCCTCTAAGCATTTATTTCATTTATTGTATTTATTTTTTATTTATTTTTTTTCTTGTATAAATTGTGTTCAGCGCGCACTCGATTCGATTTTATATGAGAATGTATAGAGTCAGCTGCGGTTAACTTCCGCCCTGTTCTGCCCCCGGTCTATGCTGTTTGGCCCTTTCGGTTACCTGTTCGATATACAGATACACTTAATAGGTGTTGTTTTTATAGCCTACAAACATAGTTACAACACAACACATCCATACATATAAAATATATCGTTTTTATTTTTTATAATTATTTTTATTTTTATTTTGATTATTTTTTTTTTTTTTTTTTTTTATTGCTTGTAATTGTTGCTATTATTTGTTTGTATTTTGTTCAAGTGTGACAATTATTTGGTTTTACATATTCTTTTGACTTTAATACCCTGCAATATGTTGTGCACATATTTTTAATTTTTTATTATAAAATTTGTAACATTTTAAAAATTGCATCTTGTTAATTTTATCTTTTCCAAAAAGTCAAAAAAAAAAATTAATAAAAAAAGATTGACAAAAAATGAGATTTTTTTTAATTTAAGCATCGGAATAGTTCTAGCTTTTAGATTTCTCATCGCTGACTGCGAAACTAGGTTCTAGATTTTGAGAGAATTGTGTTTAAAAACCAAAAATATCAAATGTAACTGAGGTGTAACTTAAATTGAAGCTTGAACCTTCCTTTACAAAAGCATGGTCGATAAATCACAGAATCATTCGAAAATTCTGATAAAATACAACTTTCTTTGTGTTCTAGAACCCATTTTCCTCAAAATCTCAAAATTTTAAATTCTTATACAGCAATGAAAATTCTATAAGATAAGCCTTGAATCATTTTCCCTGATTTTAATTTGTTTATTAAATGAAAAATCACAATTAATATTTTTCTTTCATCATATTTCAGTAACAGCAAAGCTATTCAAAGCTTGTAAAGCGTATTTAAATACTTTAAGCTTGTATTTTTATTTTTATAAACCAAAAACAAAAACAAAAAAATTTTTGTCAATTCATTCAAGGCTTAAAATTGATTTTTCTTGTTTTTTTTTTTTTTATTTTTTTTTTTTTTTTTAATTTTTTAAGGATTTTTCAGTTGTGTAATGTTTTTGTGTCTCTGTCATTTGTAAACTGATTTTGATCTCGAAACGTTTTACAAGAGCGGTGATATATAATTTACAAAAACAAAGCAAGAAAAAAGATCTACGAGTATGTTACAATTTTTTTTGTTTTTTTTTTTTTTTTCGATTTATTTCGTGTTTTTTCCACAACGCTTCATTCCAGTACAATGAGAACACTTTTATGGTTTGCACGTTTGAGCCACTTGTTAACGAATTAAATGTCATGACTTTGTAAGCGCCGAGCCGCGCCGCGGCGGCTTGAACTTTTAAATGAATATTTTATTTCATTTTGGATTATTTTTTATTTATTTATTTATTTTTTTTAGCATTCAAACTGTTGAGATTATTTTTTTTTATTTTATTTTTGTTTTTATACAAGTTGTGTATCTACTTAATTGGATGTTGTAAAAAAAAAAAAAAAATAAATAATGGTTTTATGTGATTATTTTTTTTTTTTTTTTTTGGTTTTTAAACTGACTCGTTTGTTTCGTTAAACGTTTAATTTTTTTTTTTTTTTAATTTTTACATTTAAAGTAGCTCAATTTTTTTTTTTTTCAGAAAATTTTCTTTAAAATATAAATTAGAAAAATATTGAAAATAATTTTGTATGCGTTGCGATGCGTTTTCATTTTTTTTTTTTTGGGAGCCAAATTTTATGAGATTCATTCAAATTGTTTCACTTTTCATATAAAACAACTTTCTCAATTGTAGAATTTTTAAAAATTTCTCGATTATCAAAATCCACAAAAGCTCGACTTAAAATAATTCTAGAAGAAAAATCTATGAGAAGTTTCAGTTGCAAGTTTCTGCGAATATGAAAATAATTTGTCCATAAAATCTCGTATAAAAAAAATCGAAGAAAATAGAGTAAACGTTTTTATTCTTTTATAGATCTATACAATTTATCAATATAAAACTATCGTATATTCTTTACTTATGGACAGACGAACAAATTTGTATGGGACTAAAAAAAAATGAGCAATTATGTAAAATAGCAAAAGAAAATATGGAAAGCATTTGCAATTTTTATGGAATTTGACATTGATCACTTTTTAGCACAAAACAGTTGGGACAGACAGACATACAAATAGGCTAAGCGTAAAATTTTTAGGCCTCTACGATTATATTTTCTCAAAAAATTAAAAATTAAAACACCGAAAACACTTTCACTAGAGTTTTGAGTTTTACATTTTAAATAGAGTTGTAGGGTTTCATTTTCAGAAATTAGAAAATTTATAAAAAAAAATGGCTAATCTATGGAATCAAAGAAAACATTAAAAGTTTCAATGTGTAGAATGGTGTAAATTTTCGAGTATTTACAACAAAACACTTAAACCAAAACTCTGAGATTTCGGTATCATCACTGAATATCTTTTCTTTGAGTCCATGAAAGGAAATACTCTCCTAGCACAATTTATTTTGTTATGGTTTCTATAAATATGAAATTCTTTTTTCTGGATATTGTTTCGATTTACATTCCGATTGAAATGTGTAACAAGAAAAATTTTAAAACAGAAAACTCCTTTTTTCACCTTTTTTTTGCAAAATTGAAAATTTCTTACCTTTTTTTAAATGTTTCAAATTGTTTTGTTTTTCTTTCTTGCAAATTCAATGCTAAAATGCAAATGATCAGCTTAGATTTTTATTGTAGCAGCAACAGCTTCAACGTTGAAAATTAGTGTAATATATTATTGATGTTTTACTGTATTTTGCTTAGAAACAAATGCAGAGTACTCAATATTCGTTTTTTTTTTTTTTTTTTTGAACACTTGTATTCAATTTTGACTTTCAATTAAATTCGTTTTCAAAAATGCCGTTCAATGCACAAAAACAAAAAAACACTTTTTTTCACTTGTTTTCTTGCTTTTTTATTTTTTTTTTTTTTTTGCTTTATTCTTATTTTTATTTGCTTACATTCTCATTGCAATTGCAGCAGCATTTCTAAATAAAAACACATGAAAAAAAAATATAGGAATATAAAAAAAAATTAGAATTAAACAATTACTTCTTTTGTTTGTTTATTTCTTTCTTTTTATTTATTGGCTTTTTCCTTTTCTATTTCATCAATCAACGACGAATTGCAAAATAACAACAACAACAACAAATTCACACACTGATAAGCAGAAAGAGAAAAAGAGTTGCAAAAATAAAACTTAAAATTAATAAAAGAAATTAATTGTAAACCACAAAACTCAAAAAAAAAAAAAAAAAACAATTTGAACTGTAAAATTATGCTATTTCACTCTTTCATATTGTAGCAGGATGCTGCTGTTTTGGGAGAGTAGATCAAAAGATCAAACGGTATAACTCAACTCTCTTGCTTGCGCTCTTGTTCTTCCTTTGAATGAGTTAAGGCAAAGCAGGTAGTGGAATGCAATTACAAAAAAAAAAACAAAAAAAAAATAACAGGAGTTAAATTCTATTGCTCTTTCTCGCTCTCTCTTTCAGCTCAACTCAATTGATCTACAGTGCAGCTGCATGCTTCTATTTGTTGTTGCTGTAATTGCATTTAAGGAGTTTTTCTTTATTATTTTTTTTATGTAAATAGAAATAGAAAAGCAGCGCAATAACGATGAATAATAACTACAAAGCAGATTGCTTACGATTTTTTGTTGTTTTTTTTTTTCTTATTTATTTCTTTCAAAAAATTTTTGAAGCTGCACTTTTTTTTTAATTGTATTAAATATTTTGTTTGCTTCTTTCTTACTTTTTTATTTCTTATTTTTTTTTTCCACTTTAGCCACAATTTTTAACTTTTTTGTTGCAGCGTTTTAACGCTTTTATTATTATTTTTTTTTTGCCAATTAGAAACTACAAAAAAAAAATATATTTAACACAAATAAAATGCACAATTTGATTTTTTTTTATTTTTAATATTTGCAACCGTCGAAAAAAAAAAAATTCGCGCGTATATAAAAAAATATTTTTTTTTTAAAAATTTTATTTTATTTAAAAAATAATTATTTTATTTTTTTTATATAAAATTTTTCAATTTAAATTCTTTTTTTTTCTGCTTTTTAGTTTGCATTTATTTTGTTTTTAGGAAATTTTTTTATTATTGCAATTTTTTTTAATACAAGTTTTCAGCTAAGATCATCAACGACGTCGTTTTGTCTTTTGCCTTTCGCGAAAGTATCTATGAAAACGCAGCACAATGAAAAAATCCGGAATAATTATTTTTCGCTTATGCGGTAACCGGTTTTTTCACCTCCAAACGTACGAAGTGCTCGATGTCAACTGTTTTCTTTTCTGAAAATTAACTTCAAAAACGCTGCTGCGAAATGTGGAAACTGTTTGACGTTCGCTTCGTTTGCCGGCAAAGCAAACGAGCATGCTTCGAACAGTTTCCACAGCAAAAATTTGTTCGAACGTGTTCGATGCTGTATGTTGGTCAATTTTTGCAAAAATTTTGTTCCACAAATTATTTTAAGTGCTTAATTTTGAAGTTATTTAAAAAAAAATTAAATTAAAAAAATAAATAAAAAAAGAAAAGAAATTATAATTAATAAAGCAATGAAATTATTAAAATAAATTTAAAAACTTAAAATACTGCATAAAATGTTGCAGCACAAATGAACAAATTTTTTTATTTAAATTAAATTTGGAAAAAAAAATAAAACTTTATTTGCTTTAGTAAAATAATTAAAAAAAAAAATTTAAATAAAATTAATAATTTAAAAATAATGCAATGTAGTTGTATTTGTTGCATTTGTCGCATGCAACATGTTGCAAGTAATCCAAAAAAAAAAAAATACCACAAATTCCAAAAACAAAAAAATCAAAAAAATTTAAAAAAAAAAAAAAAAAAAAAAACTGTTAAGAAATATTTTTATTCTCACAAAAAATAATACAAAAAAAACACTTGAACGCATTAAAACTTAAAACCGAAATTAATAACAAAAAAAGAAAAAGCGTTGAAACTGAACCAAAGGATTTCGCTAAAGTGGCAAGAAAAAACACGAAAAACAAGCAACTTGCTATCTCTTTCGCACAATTCTCATATATTGCACTCTGTCTACACTTTACTTTGCAGCTACTTTTTTATCTTTGTTTTTTTTTTTTTTTTTTGTTTTTTTTCTTTATTTTTTTTTATTTTTTTTTTTTTTATATGAAGGAGTTTCGGCGCAACCGGTTCAACAGGATAAACCGCTGCTAGCGTCGCTGTTGCAGTTAACGTCAATTTTACAACAACAACAAAAACAACAAAAACAACAACAAGTTGAAATTGGAACATGCAGCAGCAGCAATCGAATCGAACCAAAATTAAAGCAGCGCAGCCAGATTATTACTAGCTACAATAACAACAACAAAAACAACAACAACAAAAACAGCAACAAAAATCAAACAGTTTATTAACTGCGTCGCTGCCTCGATTTGCTTCCTTGTTTGCAGCAGCCGCAGCAGCAGCAGAAGAAACAGCATCTTGCAACAACTTTAAACTTGCAACATGCAGCACTTCTCTTGTCCCAGCTGATGCAGTCATGCAGCTTCAAGTAAAATATTTGATTTAGATTTTGAATTTTTTTTTCACATCATAAGACGAGGTTTGTTTAACAATTTTTATGTTTGCCTTAAAATTTGCAAAAACAAAAAAAAAAAAAATTAAGATTAAAAAAAATTATTTAATTAGAAAAAAAAAAAAAAAAACTAATTCAAATAGAAAATATCAAAAAAGAGAGAGAGAGAGAGAGGAATAGATAGAAATATTCAATATGTTGTTGCTGTTGTGCAACAGTTTATTTTTTTTTCAATTTTACTATTTTTTAATTAAAAAAATTTTTTTTTTTTTTTTCCCCTCTCTTTTTTTTTAAAAAAATTAAATTTAATTTTTAGGTTTTGTAAAGGGTTTTTTTTTTTTGGGGTAAAAAGCAGAACGAATTATTTATTTATTTTTTTTTTTTTTGTGTTTCAAAAACAAAAAATTTTGGTTTTCACACCCCACAGGATAAGGTCACAGTGCATATTGCCTAAAATAATGTATATGTACAAAATAATAATAATAATAATAATAGTTTTTGCAACTGACTGCACTTTGTTGTATTGTTTAAAGTCAACTAACAAACTTACTAACTGGCTTACTTACTAACTAACCTGACAACAATTTTCAACTTGAACTAAACTCAACTGAACTGCACCAAACTGCACCAAAAGCAATTCAATCCGTACCAAAGTGAATTGAACTTAAATAAACTGGACAGACGACTCGACTCGATTCGACTCAACTCAACGCAACGCAACTCAACTCACAAAAATTGCGCTTCAACAAAGACGGCGCCGTTTGAAAAGTGCTACGAAAAAAAAAAAACAGGTTTGTAGGGTATCGAAGGAATGTGGTAGGCACCAAAAACAAACAAAAACAAGAAAGAACGCTGAAGTCGAGTATGCTCGACTACAAGATACCCTAAGTTAGGTTCTATTTGACTACCATACATCATTGAATTGGATTTTCATAGAAAAACTTAAAAAATCGGGTATATCTTTGATTGGGTTTATACCTAAAATTTTGTTGGGCCTACCCATATTGGTCTATTTCATTGGGACTATCATAGACATAATTTATACTAAATTCAAATTTTCTAGAATAAAAAGCAATGACGTTTTTATGTAAAAACCCAATATTTTGGGGGTAAATTTGTATGGGGGCTATACCTAAAATTTTGTTGGTCCCTATCCATATTGGGATATTTTATTGGGACTATCATAGACATAATTTTTACTTAATTTGAACTTCCTAGAATAAAAAACAATGACGTTTTTATGCAAAAAAACCCAAAATTTTGGGGTACATTTGTATGGGGGGTACCCCTTAAAATGGGTCTAGAGAAAAACCGTTTGTAAGTGCACACTTGACGGCCTAGGAGAGTCTAAGTTTCAATTTTGAAAGCTCTACCTCTTATAGTCTCCGAAATAATCGTTTTCATACGGCAGACAGCATGACAGACGGACAGACGGACAGACGGACGGACGGACGGACGGACAGACAGACAAAGCTAGTTCGACTCCCCTTCCAATGCTGATCAAGAATATATATACTTTATAGGGTCTATCTTGCCTCCTTCTGTCTGTTACATACATTCGCACAAACTTAATATACCCTTTTACCCTTTGGGTACAGGGTATAAAAATAAGAATTTAAACAAAAAAAAAAAATAAATAATAAAAAATAATAAATAAAAATGATAACAAAACTGCATAAGAAAAAAAGAAACAAAAAATAAAAATAGAAGAAAATGTGCAAAAATTGCGATTATCCCATTTAAAATTGGGTTGATAATGACGATTGTGAACTTAATGGAATCTCTGGAATATTCTGTGAGATTAATGAATTCAGTACTAACTTTCCTTTAAGGTAGAACACGACAAGACGAGATATGACTTTAGAGCATAGATTTGATTCTTATATCAAGCAAAAGATGCAAACTTTAGTTATCTTCGAAGTATCTAGATACAAATGTACAATGGCAATTTTTTTTAAGCTAAAAGGTGAAATTGGGCCACTATAACATATAGAACCCATATAAACTCACCTTCAATTTTTTTATTTTTTCAAGAAAATGATTAAAGTTTCGTGTGGCGGATATTTAAGCCTCGGTGCAACCGAAGTTAACGTTTTTGCTTGTAAATTTAACAAAAAAAAATCTTTTTCGGTGATTTTTTCACAGTGATTTAAAAGTCGCAATGTCACACTGCGACTGAAAGTAGTGATGTGCGGTTTTTTTGTTTCTTTGTTAACATGTTTAGCTATGAACGATTTTGTATGTCGCTCTTCGCGAATCTAAAACTGTTCATTTATCTGTGATTGATGCTTTTATCACTCTTCGCGAATCATTCATATTAGCTTGAACACTAAACCTGTACAAATTCGTTAGTACATTTGCCAGTCAATTGATTCGTCGAAATGTGCAATTCACTAAACGCGAAATCTATCTAATTGCAACAAAAAATATATATAAAAAACAAAGTGATTTGTGACAGTTTTTTATACAAAAAAGTAAAACAAACGGCAGAATGCAAATATTTTCCCCCAAAATGTCGTCCAAAATGTCCAGCAATTGTAAAGGAAGCAACCAAGAACACAATTCTTGTTTCGCAAATATTAGTTTTTGTGTAATTTCAATATTTATTTTCAAACAAAAATCACTCTTCGCGAATACTGAATGCTAATTGTTTTTCGCCAGCTGTGATTTAGTCACTTTTGCAGTTACTGTGTTTTTCAAGCCGCAGTCGCTTTTCATACTGCTACTCAAAAAAGTTTTAGTACCTCAATTTTAGTCCTTGTTTGTCTTGATCACAGCACATGAACTGCCTAGAAACCTTACGATTATTATTCCCGAATTTTGAACCATATTTTCTTTTGGCTGAGTTTTTTAAGCTAAATAATAGGTTTAGCACTTTTAGGTAATATTTTTTTGTTGAGTGTAATTAAATGCTTTGTTTTATTTTATATATTTTTTTCTAATTATGTTTTTTAACATTGAAGCCATCAGACAGTCATCATAAGTCATAATTTTATTTAAAAAAGAAAAATGAACTGCAATTTAATACAATAAACAATCGAATCGAATATTGCCATCTAACTTCAAATTATGAGAAAAAAAATTTAAAAAAATATAAACAAATTAGAAATAATAAAAATAATTACTTTATTTATCAAATCAAAAAATTAAAATAAAAAATACAATAAACCAAAAAATACTGCATTGCATTCTAATAATAAAAATGTTAAAAAGTATTAAAAAAAAAAATAAAATAATAAAATTTTTAATATCAAAATGCCAAAATGTGAATTCATTCATTTTTGGTCAACAACAAAAAAATGCAATTAGATAAAAAAGAAAAAAAAAATAATAATTCAATATAAAAACAAAAAGGCCAAATGTACAACAACAACAACAAAAATCCACAATTGTTGAAATACAAATGATGCAGAAAAAGTTTTTCATTTAATTAAATCGAAACATAAATACACTACAGACATAATCGAGTAAATTTATATTTGAATGTACAAAGTGTAGGGTACACAAAAGTTATATATAAATTATACAATAATATGAATTAGCATAGTTACAGATACATACACGAATGAATGCATTCATATAACTACAAAATTCAGTAATAAAAATAATATGAAAAACTAGCGGTTGACCTTCGCATTGTTTTGTTTTGTTTGGTTTAAAGAAAAAAGCAACAAGAAAACACAAAAAAAAACTTCAACAATTCAAATTTAAGAAAAGCGACAGCAAAACTAACAACAACAACAAAAAACGATAGCAATTATAGAAGAAACAAAAAACCAAAACAAATAATTGACATTATGACCTATAAAAAAAAAAAACTAACTAAAAATAAAATAATAACAATACTAAAATGAAAAAAAAAACAAGGAAAAACGTTAACTTCGGTGGAACCGAAGCTGAAATACCCGTTACATGGGCGTGTCGTCTTGGTTTTGACCCTGGATGACCAAAAATGTTTTTACCCAATTGGGAGCGAGCACATTCATAAATAATTACTATTTAAAAAAAAAAAGCTTAAGTTTAAAATTTCAGCCCAATATCTTTATATCTTCATCGAAAAGATCGCATAGCAACAAACAGACGGACAGACGGACGGACAGACGGACATGGCTAGATCGATTCGTCTCATCGAGCTGATCAAGAATATATATACTTTATGGGGTCTCCGATGCCTCCTTCAATGCGTTACAAACTTTTGACAAACTGAATATACCCGTTCACACTATTTGTATACGGGTAAAAAAAAAAAAATGAAAACCAAAAAAAAAAAAATTTAACAAAATTTACCTCAAGACAAAAAAAAATTAAATTAAAAATACTAAATTAGCTAAAAAAAATTAGAATAGAAAATTTAAAAAAAAAAATAATAAAAAAGGAGCACCCTAAAAAATCTATTCAAAGCACTACCAAAGTTTGCCATTCATTTATATCAGAAGTATCAGGGAAATCTCAAACCAAACCAATTTTGATCATCAGTGACGTAGATCATATTCCGCAAAGGGGTTGGGTGGGAAAAACTCAACTCGAGGTTCAAATTAAAAAAACATATTTTTTTTTAAATTTCTAGGTTTAAATGAAGATATAACAATAATTTTGTTAGAAAAAAAAGGAAGGTAAGTTTGTATGGGGTCAGCAGGTATAGTGGCCCGATCCTTGTCATATCGGTAGTATATTAATAGGATGACAATAGAAGTGATTCTACACAGATTGGAGTGAATATATTTATAAATAAAAACTATTTTCATGCAAAATCAAAAAAATGGGCGCTAGGTTTGTATGAGGGCCATATGAAAAAATGGGCGTGGCACCTTTTCTATTGATATTGGATGCCATTAGAAGTGTTTTTACCCAATTTGTAATAAATACATTCTTAAATAATAACTACTTTCTTACAAAAAACGAAAAAAGTTTGTATAGGGGCTATACCCGGAAATGGACGTGTTCGCCTTAATGCAAATGAATCCATATTCCTACCAATTTTTTTTTTTTTTTGGTCGGTTTTTAATCATTTTAGGTTTTTTTTTTCAAAATTATTCCGTGGATCCATGGATCCTATGATTGAAAATGAAGAAATTTAGACTAGTTTTTCTTTCGGGAAAATTCAGAACTAAATCAAAATCCAATCCCGCTCAGTTCACCATTTTTCAAAATTGCACCGATGGTTCCGGTGTCTCGCATTCATCTCAAAAAAAGGAATATTATCGAAAACTTATAAAAATACCCTCGTATATTATGCTTTGAATCATTCAAAACACGCTACGTGTAATTGAGGGCGTTTGAAGTACGATGAATCAACAAACGTGATCGTCATCGTCGTCGTAGTCGTCATCGCCCGCAGTACACGATAAAAATCGCTTAAATCAAAAAAAAAAAAAAATTATAAAAAGTTAAAACTGAAACTGAAAAACACAGGCAAAACAAATGCATTAAGCTTTTATTTAAATTTAAATATTCATATTACCCATTTTTTTTTGTAACTTAAGAATTTTCGTTTCGATTGCGAAGTTGTCAAAATATTTAACTGGCTTCACACATTCCGTTCGGTGTGCTTCGTTTTGTTTCGGGTTTGTTTTGGTTTAATTGAACCAAATTGAACTTTATTTGGGAATAAAGTTGAACGCCACCAAATAATAAAAATATTGCACAATAATATTTTTCTGCTAAACGCTAAATAACTTTTTAACGCAAATTGAAACAGCAGCAAAAAAAAAAAAAAAACAGGGCGTGAGCAGCTACAATTTTGAAGCACTTCACTTCATTCCATTCCATTCCGTGCCATTTAGAGAAAGACTTTGTCGTCTTCGATGCTGATTGTCACGGAACTCGGTGTGGTGTTTGAATGTGAACGAACGCATCCCATTAACTGAAGGAAACAAGAGAGCAATTTTGTTCTGTTCTGCTAAATCTGCTTTCGGTAACAAAAAAAAAAATATATATTAAATTTTATACGAGGGCTGCACGAATATTTTTTTTTTATTATTTTATTGTTAGTTTTATTTAACCGTAGCCAACTTTCCGACGGTAGTAGAAACTGAATGGAGTGCACTTCTTGGAGGTTTATGATCAGACGAAAAGACATGCGTTTCTCATTCAGAAAAGGCTGAAACCTGCACCTGTACTAGAGACTTTCAAAAAACAAATTAAGTGTGAGCGTGCAATGCCATTCATTCGTCGTCTATGGTCTGAACTATGACGAAGCGAAACAGAAGTTTACCATATTTTTAAGGAACTCAACAACTTTTGATGACGTCAAAAATGTGTCAACTGGAAGCTATGTGTCGCAGTGTGATTACCGACTGTGACTTGAAGCAGTGATAAAATCACAGTTCTTGACAATCAGCGATTACTGAACGAACAGGTTCACTGTTCGATTTTTTTTTTTAAGACTGCAAAATAGATAAAATATTTGCGAAAAACAATTGTGTTCTTGGTTGTTCCCATTGCAACATTTAACTCGGATTCTATTGCACCTTTACCATTCAATCGCTCCCATCGACCGCACACACTTTCAGTAAATTACATATTTTGACGAATCAAGTGATTGACAAATGTACCAACGAACTCGTACAGGTTCGGTGTTGGAAGTGAATAAGAACGATTTGCATAGAAAGAAAAAATAAACGCACCAATCATAGATAAATGAAGTCGCTGATAACTGAACATGTTCACTGAGGAACAAGAAAATCGCGAGTTAGAAGCTAAAGGGTGTTCCAAAAATTAACGCAAGATTTAAATTAAATGGAAAACAAATTGTAATTTTTTTTTAAAGTGCATAGGACACTGTCGTGTAACGCTCTATTTTCACTAACCCTAAACTACCAACTGTCGATTTGATTTTATTTTAAGGTTGTCAACACTTTACTTTTTTTTTTTTTTTTTTGTACAGACTACTCGTGGAGTAGAGTTAGAGTAACCAAAAAACGATGCCCCATGTTTTGATGTTGTATAGTACCACAAAGTTAAAATTTTGACAAGAAAACGTAGCATCATCGTTACATGACAAGCACCAATTTATCTATTTGATTTAAACTGGGTATAAAAATAAGTTTACACTTAGTGATCAATATAAGTTTTGGGGTGGGTGTGTTGAGGTTCTAAATTAAAGTCTCTCGAAAGCTTTCTTTAACTGACTTTTTTTCTGGATGCAATTCTTTAATTGTTCCATGGCCAGGGTTGCATGTTTTGCAACAAAAATTATACTGCTTCGAGCCAAAAAGTTAACTAAGTTAAAAAAAAATTTTACTTGCTTCTATTTATGAGGGTATATCATAGCAATTGTTGTCAATTTAATAAATTAAATTCATACATCAAAATCAAAAGAAACGAGACAGCGTTCAAATAAAAAAAAATGAAAGAGAAATTAAAAACGAATCGAAAAATATTCTAAAAGTTATTTATGATGACAGAGCCATTTTCGTGTGGTAGCCAAAACGGAGAACGATCAGACCAATTATTTGCTGGCCAAAAGCTATTATCAGGCCAATTTGTTGCACCAAGCACATTCGTTGTTGAACGAGAAAAAATGCCAAAGCGTAGAATACCGTTTTTTGCATGCAAAATGCTTTTGAACTGCGCAATTATGCTGAAGCTGAGCATGTTTTAATTGCTGAAGCTGGTGGTGAGGGTGCTACGGCTGGTGGTGTTGGTGGTGATGGTGGTGGTGGTGCTGCTGGTGGTGATGGTGGTGCTGGTGGTGATTTGGTGGTGCTGGTGCTGGTGGTGATGGTGCTGCTGCTGGTGGTGTTGGTGGTGATGGTGCTGCTGTGGTGGTGGTGATGGTGCTGCTGGTGGTGGTGATGGTGCTGCTAGTGGTGGTGCTGGTGGTGGTGATGGTGCTGGTGCTGCTAGTGGTGGTGCTGGTGCTGCTGGTGGTGATGGTGTTGGTGGTGCTGGTGCTGGTGGTGATGGTGCTGCTGGTGGTTATGGTCTTATAGCAACTGAAGACTTGGATAAAATTGCAATCCATATGCAATCCACATAAAAGCATTGCATTTCAATGCAAACTTAAATACTTTCGCGGACATTTCTGTGCGCTTCGTTTTAATGCAAATTTCTCAAATTAATTCATAGACAGAGCAAGCCATATACAAATCTTTTGCAATTTTATCCAAGTCTTCAGCTGTTATCTCCGAATAACAATCAGGTAGGTAATTTTTGAACCCCTTTAAACTCAAAGAGAGTAGAACCGCATTAAATTAACGTTGCAGAGATTTTTAAGAGGTTTTTGGTTTTTGTTTTGGTATGACAAAGTTTTATTTGTATTCGTTTTAATAGGCTAAGCTGCTATGTCGAAATTCTCAAAAATAAATATTTTTAAATATTTATTTACAAATTTTAAAAAAAATAAACAAAAATACAAAATTCCAAAAAGTATTTTAATTCTCAAAAGTAACGCAAAACTTGAAAATGAGTCATAAAACTACAACAACAACATCGAATGAACAAAAACAATCGGCGCCATCTACAAGAAAACAATCACCAAATGACACAGTTGAACAAAAATTAGAAATATTGGATAATTCGGATGGTGATGGTGAGGTGGCATCAACCACGGAAACACCATGTGCATCCTATCAAGCGGTCACATTACGCACGAACGCATTGCATCCGTTTAAGCAGCCAGAGCCGCAATCCTCAGATGATGTACTGGGACAGACTCAAGATCAGAAGTATGAAACTGTGCTAAATGTGATTAAGTATACGGATCCGAAAACGGGCAAGTGCCGTTATACCTAAAAAATACCAAAGTGAAATACTATGATGTGACAAAATTGAGAATTAAATATTTAAAAAAAAAAAAAAAAAAAAATTTTAACTAAAATTTGGAAAATAAAATTCTTTTGTCTAAGCTCATTTATGAAACAGCCCTCGTGCATTGAAGCGGCATTAAAAATAAGGAAAAAATATTTTTTTAAAAAAATCTTCTGAAAAAATAAATAAATAAATATTTTGCAACAAAAAAGTTAAATAAATTTTTTCTTTATTTATTTTGTTTTTTTTTTTTTTTAAGAAGAAACGTGCAGAATCGACGCATTCCTTCAAATTCAAGTTACGACTGCGAAATTTTCAACGATCAAGATGCGGTTGAGGAGTAAATGCAGCAGCAGAACAACATAAACCATAAAAAAAAAAAAAAAAAAAAATGTTTTTAAATTTCGAATTTAAGTCTGAGCGGCGTCTGAAATTCGATTCACCAAGTCAAGTCAATTCGAGTCGAGCTCAGTTAAGTTGCGCAGTTCCCTCATATTTTTCATTGCGCATGCGCAAACAAAGTGTTTTCGTTGCAAACATGTTCATTATTATTATTACTACTGCACTTTATGTTTATGATTATTATTATTATTAATGTTTTTGTTGTTGTTGCTGTTGTTCTTATGCAAATCAAAAAAATATATCTGTGACACATTCTCGTTAAATTGGCAACCAAATCAAAGAGTTTTCGAGTCCAAAAACCAAAAAAAAAAAAAAAGTTACAATTGAGTACAGCTGTCAGCGAATGAACATTTTGCAATATTTTTTGTTGAATATTTACAAGAAATACATTTTCAAATTTTAATGGTTTTTATAATTTGCATTTTCCAAAAATCGTTTGCAAAATAAACGAAAGAACCAAGGCGGACGGTCGACGGACATACAAACGGAGGGACATACAGTTGGACGTACGAACGCACAAATATGACTTAATCCCATCAAAAATCGACCTTGTTCAAATAAATCGAAAGCGTTTTGCAGAATGCAACTTTTTCTAACTTCTTCCATTCCAGTCAAATTTATTAATTTCATTTACAAAAATTTTAGTCATCTAAAAAAAAAAAAAATGCTGTATTGACTTTAAGTGTTTATTTTTTCTTTTTTTTTTTCAAACTCATTTCTGGTTTTCATTAAGTGTTCTGTTTTCTTTTTTTCTTCTTCATCTTTCATTTAAGTATTTTGACAGACTTTTAAGAATGTTTTATGTTTTGTCAAAGGCAATTAATGCGTGCGCAAGTGTGTCTGTCTGTCTGCCTGTCTGTCTGTCTCTGTTATTGTTTTCTTTCAATTTCAATTGAATTTCATGAAGAATGTTTTTATAATTAAAATCATAAAAAAGAAGAAAAAAAATACTCAAATGCAAATTCCAAAGACATTGACTTCTATTGCAGCAATTCAAAATACAATTACTTAGTGTAGATGAGTTGTAAGTAGTTGAAGATGATTCTGTTTTGAGGCAAAGAACAAAAAACAAAAAAAAAGAGTGAAAAAAAGTGAATAAATGAATTATTGAATAAAATATCATCGATAGACGCGTTGATATAGCGCTATGACTTTACTTTCCTTCCTCCTCCTCCCTCCGACTCTTTCTCTGTCCTATAAGTGTCGATTTCAGAAACAACATGGAAAAAACGTTAACTTCGGTGGAAGCCAAGCTGAAATACCCGTTACACAACACTTTTAATAGGCTATACATAAAAATGGGCGTGGCGCCTTAGATTTGACATTGGATGACATAAAAAGTGTTCTTACCCTATTTGGATTAAATATATTCTTAAATAATACGTATTTTCATACAAAAAATTGAAAATAGTGGTAAGTTTGTATGGGGGCTATATCTAAAAATGGGCGTGGCACCTTGGTTCTGACATACAAACTACCTAGGAGTACAAAAAGTTTAAGTTTAAAATTTCAGCTCAAAATCTTTAAAACTTTCCGAGAAAATTGCATTGCAACAGACAGACGGACAGACGGAAAGACATGGTTAAATCGATTCGTCTCGTCGAGCTGATCAATAATATATATTCTTTATTGGGTCTCCGATGCATCCTTTAATGCGTTAAAAACTTTCCGACAAACTAATAGCTCCCTTCACACTAATGAAAAGTGTGAAGGGTATTATACGCTTAGCTGATGTCGATCGATGTCAAAAATACTTAGTACTTCTTGAAAAAAAATTCTGTGCAAATCGAGAATGTGTGTACCAGGGCTGCAATCACACACACACCCATACCAAAAATGGTATCGGTACGCTTGAAGCAGTTCGTGCTACTTTTAAGCCGCAGGTTTGGTTCTTTACTTCCACTAATTTATCTTCAACTTAAGACAAGCTTTACCTTGACATTTATATTGGGTTGTTCAATAAGTAACGTCGTATTTTTTCAATAGATGGCGACTCTTTAACATATCTTATGTTGTACTAATTGCATTGGGTCATCCTGTATGGCAATTTAAAGAGGACACCCAAAGCTACAAGGACACCCAGACTGTGTTGTGATCATATGTTTCAGTCTCAAGTTATAGCGCGCCAAAGATGGAGTCCACGAAGCAGTAAATTCGCCATATTTTACGTTTTTACTACCTGAGAGGTAAAAATCCAACGATGGCGGCCGAAAAAATTTGTAAAGTTTATGGGCCCGATGCTGTAACGATTCGCACAGCAAAGCGTTAGTTCAATCGATTTCGTTCTGGTGTAGTGGATGTCAAAGATGTACCCCGTACTGGTAGGCCAATCCTCGTAGAAACCGATAAAATAGTCGAAATCATCTAAGTGGACCGGCACGAGCAACTCGACCGATTGAAGCACTCGATTGACTAGGAAGCGGCCAGAATTGGCCAACAGGAAGGGTGTAGTGTTCCACCAGGACAACGCTCGCCCTCACACATCTTTGATGACCCGCAAGAAGCTACGGGAGCTCGGATATGATGTCCTATCGCACCCACCGTATAGTCCGGACCTGGCACCAAGTGATTACCATCTTATCCGGGCCATGCAAAACGCTCTTGATGGTACTACGTTGGCCTCAAAAAGGCTTGCAAAAACTGGTTGTCTGAGTTTTTGCAAATAAGGAGGGGCGTTTAATACGGGGGCACAATGAAGTTGCCTTCTAAATGGCAATAAGTTTGCGAACAAAAAGGTGCATATTTCACTTAAATCGGATAATTCTAAGTATGTTAAATAAAGCGTCAAAATTCGACCACAAATACGACAGTACTTATTGAACAACCCAATATATACAATTTGTGTAGTATTCAAAATCGTTAAAGCCATAAATTTTTACTTTTTCCCTTAAGAATCTCTGTTAGAATTTATTGAATAGAAATAAATACAAAATATTCTAAGAACTTTTAAGAAAAAAAAAGAAGAAAAAACAGCAATTGTTGTTGTTATTATTTTTGTTAGAGAAGTACTAAAAGAATTGATTAAGTTAAGTTATAAAAAATAAAAAAAAAAAGAACAAAATCTTTTCCCGATTGATTTCTAAATGTTGTTGGTAACTCTAAGAAAAACTTTGTAGATTTCGATTTCTGTACTTTTTATTTATTTTTTTCGTAATACAAAAAAAAAAACTTTTATATAACAAAGTAATGACACAAACACACTAATAAAAATTGCATAAAAATATTGTATATATTTGTACGATATGAATAAGAAAACAAGTCCTGCGGGCATCAATAACAACAACAGCAACAACAATTACAAGCAATAAGTAAAGTTTTTACTTTTTTTTTTTTTTTTTTTTGAATGCATTCAAAACTTTTCAAAATGAGTGAATGAGTCAAATAGTTAGACAGACAGACAGACAGACAGACGAATTGATAGATACAATATACTATGTAGATACATTTATAGTAATAGATACTCGTAGAATAGATACTTAGATAAAAGAATAGACAGTCAGACAGACGGAGAGGCAGACAAAACTAACTGCATAAAATGGGAATGGGAATTGATTGTAAATATTCGGATTGCCTTTGGTAATGCAAGTGGCAATCCGATTTCGATTTCAGCAACGACTTTTAAATGACGCGGAGGTATATAAAAGTAGCAATAACAAAATGTTAAAAAAGAGGTTGATCCTAAAAGTTTTTGAATGTACAAGAAGGCTTTTGAAATTGTCTCAAGTTTATACTTCGTTTAAAACTATTAAAATAGCCCAATTAAAATCTTGCCATATGAATGAGTCAATGAATGAGTTATGAGCCAAGTGTGCTGCTGTATGATTGTCTCTCTGTCCGTCTGTCCAATTGGCTAAAGTGTTGGCAATACGAATTTAAATATTTCGTTATTCAATCATTTTTCTTTCGCGCCGCATTTTGATTTGGATTTCAAATTGCTTGCTACTAGCAACAAAACAAAAAAAAAAAACAAAAACACATTCAAAGTCACAGCGAACGAGCCAAGTCAAATACACAGACCGACAGACAGACGGACAACAATTTCAAATCATAGAGTTTACATTTGCAACGAACACATTCGAGCGAGCAACGAATTCGTTGGTTGTGAACCATCGATTCGATTCGATTCGATACGATTTGGTTTGATTTGGTTGCTCAGTTTGGATTTGGATTTGAATTTGGATTAAGTTTACTTTTGGATTTAGCCAATGCCAGATTTTAGATTTGCAAAATGCTATCGGATGCGGTTATTTGGATTGACTTGATTCAACGTGCTTGCTTGCCTGTTTGCTTGCTTGAATTGCAACGGATTTGGTCATTTGACGAGAGGCGTTAGCTTTAGCGTTTGGATTTGCGTTCAGGTTTGCGTTTGCGTTTATTTTTATGCTGGCAGCTGTCACTCTGTCATTTAATCCGTCACTCAAACGCGCAATGCAACACAGTTGCGTTTCGTTGTGTTGCTGGCTGCATTTGCTTCATTAGACAAGATCTATGCGGCACTTAAGTCACATTCGTTTGTTTAAGACTTATGAATCAAAATCGTTGTCAATGAGCAGATCAGATCAGATCAAAGCAGAACGAGCAAAAACACAAACACACTCATTTGATTCGCTTTGGTTAATATTTTCTTGCTTTTATGATTGTTGTTGTTGTTACTTTAGCTCATTGTTGGCTTCTGTTGTTGACAATTGCAACTGTTGCATGGCAAATGGCAAATGGCTTTCTTGTTGAATAGCTTTGCTAGTTCGCTGGCTAACTGGCTGGCTTGGAGGATACACAACACAACACTTAGACTCGATTTGATTCGATTCGATTGAGTCGTCGTCGTTGTTGTATGCAATAAACGACATACGACACGCAGTCTCGTAGTGCATTGGCAGCGTCAGTGGATGATGATGAAGAAGCAGCAGCAACATGCCGTGCAACACTGTGTGTGTGGATTAGTCTTTTTCTATGTTGCTGCATTATTTTTTGTTTTTTTTTTTGCTGTAATGGGCAACCGGAAATGTCAATGACAGCAAAAATAGCAACAACAACAAGAACAAGAACAAAATATAATAAAACAAGAAACAATAAGTGCCGTTGTATCGCAACAATAAGAGCAAAACAAAAACAAAAACAAAATGGCGTCACAAGTGTTACAAAGTCATAATACATAGACTCCTTTTACAGGAGCGTACTCAGCGTGTCCTAATTCAAACGAAAGCTTAAATGTGCTAGTCCTAAGAATAAGAAAAATATTGATGGTGTACAACAACGGTGTGCTCATGCCGTAAATCTAACAACAAAACACAACAAACACACTGCAGCATATAGAAGTCATACAGCACACAAGCTCAAGTTATAAAACAACAAACACATCGCAGACATAGCATATTCAAAAAACAACAAAAAACATCGATTTTGAGTTTTATTTCTTCGTTGAATAACAAAGTGGGACAAACATGAAGCAAAAGCTACACAACATTCATGATACAATATTAAAAATGTGCCCATCATTGATTTAATTCGCATACACGGGTATTTTTTAGGTATAAATTTTGATTTTGTCAAAACTGTCCTCAAAAAAAAAAAGCTTTTTCCCACTTCTGAAATAGGTTTTACTTTTTAAAATTCATTCGAAAAAAATGTTATTTCAAGTTTTATTTTTGCCTTATCAAACTTATGGTTTCGATCAGCGCTCTTCGACTTAAAGAACAAGGCTTGTGGTCTTCGTTAAGCTTGAATCAGTTTTATTCAAAATCCCAAAAGATTAAGTTGCCCCAATGACTTTCTGATCCGAGACTTCAGATTTAAGTTAAATCCTTTAAAGCCACAATACCTTCTCGGAAAGACTGGATAGTGCGGCTGCAAGAAAGTAAAGCTGTTCTGTCGCACTAAACCGATGGTTCTAAAATAGATTGAGATGTGGTATCTGGGGTTACAATCGGATGACTTTCTTATGTAGAGTCTCTGCAGTGTAATTCAGGTAGAAGTCTATGCTTTACTAGTGGCGTTCAAGCTACTTGTGCAGCTGAAGATTCGGGACAGATCGGTTATCATTTTCTTAAACATCCAAGCTGCCATCAAAGCGCTGTATTACCAAAATATCAAATCAAAGCTAGTAAGGGTTTGTAGAAACCAACTCAATCTTGTTCATGGATTCCAGGGCATATTAATATTCCCGGAATCAAGCAAACTGAAATGCAGGGTAGAAGGGGTTCATTGTATGAATCACGGTTCAGATCACAATGAGTGCTAGGATCTCTCACATAAGGAACCACTTCACTTCTTAAGGCAGAAGAGCTAAGCTTAATTGGCCTACAACTGACCCTAAACGTGCCAGAACACTACTGTCAAACTCCCGTAAAGCCCTTGCGAGACTAACAGCTGCCAACACAGGGCATTGGTCAGCCAGATTAGATATATGCAACCAGTAACTGCAAAAGTTGTGAGGAAGAGGACATTCCAGAATCGTTAGAAAACTTTCTCTGTAACATATGTGTCCTGCACTTAGATCGAGAAGACTAAGACACTTTAAACGTTGGCAGCTAGAATCGCTAAGCGATCTATCTCTCTTATATCTCTCCAAACTAAGGTGCTTCCTCAACTATACTGGTTGGGTCTGATCCTACAGAGTCTATCACGTACAAAGGTTTCCCTGGAGTGTTCTAAATAGTTTCTGGCGAACAAAAAAAAAAATGTCTGTCCCAAAATTCATCATAATCAACGTCATATGAAGATGACAATGCTGGAAGCAAATGATTGAAAATTAAAAATATGCACACCGCTCCCTTATATTGTATGTTCCGCTCCTGTTTTACTCCCATTTGACATTTGTTCGATCGTTCATTTTTGTTCATTGAATGCAGTTTCTAATAAACATTTCTTTTTATGATTTTGAGCTTTGTTTTCTCAATTTATTTCCATCTTTTTTTCTTTTTTCAACTACTTAAGTATTTATTTTTATATATTTAGCTTAAGAAACGCGGCCATTTAAAATACAAAATGAACAATTGCATTGAAATGTATTTTGACTAAATTTAAAAATTGTATAAGTTCCTCGAATCTATAAAGTCTACAAAAGTGTTGAACATTGAAGTGAATTGAAACCTTTCAGCACTAGTTCGAGAGAGACTAGCAACGTCGTTGTTAAGTTTTAGTCTAATTAAACGCTAACGCATTATAATTCACATCTTGTTTATACATTTTAGTAAAATAGAAGAAAGCTTTTACTGTAGCTCGTATGGTTTTTTTTTTTCATTATTTACTTATTTATTTATTTATTTTTTTTTTTTGGTAAGAGTAATTTATAAAAGCTTTAAGTGACCATTCTGAGCTTGAAGTTTTTGTTGCTATTGCAAAACTCTTGTGGATTTCAAACCGATGGAAAATAAATCTTACAAACATAAAGAAAGGCGGACTTATAGCAAGCGCCTCACATTATTTAGTGTAGTATTTATTTCTCCAAAATCTTTTTGTTCTTTGTTTCCATCCAATTGAATTGAAGCATTTTCTTAATTTTTTTTTTTCATTTGTTATGGAATGACCTAGACTATCTATTGACTTTTTTTTTTTATTAAAAAATTTATATGATTAATCAATTATTTGTGCATTTAAAAAACATCTCTCTCACTTATTTCGATCTCTCTTATTTTTGTTGCAAGAGTTCAGTGTTTGCTCTCTTTCCAACAGTTTTGCATGTATGAGATGCAATATATGCATTACTTTTTTATGAGCAAATTTTATTTATAAATGCATAACATTAACCAAAACAATCTCTTCTAACAACTAACTGTATTTTCTAAGATATTAAACTATCATTAACCTATATCTCATATTCATACAATAACATCAATCTCAAGTTTATTATGTATGTTCTTACTGTATGTATATCAGTATTGTTTGAAACTTAGTTGCCAAGGTTTCACAGCCCTCATAAAATGTGCTGTTTCTCAGCAAAATACTTTAAAATCTTTTGTATCTGTATCTCTTTTTTTCTTTTTTGCATCCCGCACCATTCCAATAATAACTGCATTCAGGTCAAGAGCAGGCAAAAGAACTGACAAAGTTAAGAAAAAAAAAAAAAGAATAGATAAAAAGCTCAGCTAGATCATAGTATACGATAGTTTGATCAATACATTGACTGAAGCGTTGAGCCACCACATCATATTTCTTTTAGTCATACGAAAGCAAAAAAAAAAAAAAAAAACAAATTCAAATTCAAATAAAAGCCAAACACAGGCTCTGTGGTGACTTAAACTGAAAATAAGTACGAGCAAACGGTTTTCTAGTCTTGGTCATAATCGAATATTACGCGTTGGCTGAATCAGGCCAGTCGAGAAAAAAAAATGACCAAAACAATAAGTTTATGCATTGACAACGAATTTGTTAGGCGCTACAAATGCTAATAAATTAAGTAGTAAACCGATTTGTTTATTTAGGGTGTTCCAGAATTAATTAAAAGTGCTGACAACCCAGAAAAATTCTATAGTGTAACGCTTCATTTTTACTAACCCTAAACTGTCTTTTTAGGGTTGCCAGCACTTTACTACAAATCTTGTATTAATTTTGGAACATCCCCCTTATATGGCAACACCGAAAAGTGCGAGTGTGTGGACATCATTTTCTCAAAAAAAAAAAATTTAAAACGACTCTTTTAGCGGTGTCAGGAAAATGTCTGCTAACCCTACTCCCGATTCAAGCCAAAATAGATTTCGAGGTGTCACACAAATCTCTTTGGGTTGCTTTCAAATCTCTTATGCTTTCGCTAGAGATTTAGTTAAGTTGCATAGTACATTTACACTGGCACACATTTGTTATCGCGTTAACAATTGTTAACGCGATTAATTGCCAACGGATGCTGGTGTTGTTGCTTTAGTAACTACTGCCCAATACGAACATGAAAAAGGTAATTCAACTTTTCGATATTTGCAGCTGAAGCGTCTGGGTAGATATTTATTTTTGTGGTTATTTTGTCAGCTATTTTCATAAATATGGACAACTTACGATTGTCAATCTAATCGAAACGATAACAGAAATCGGTGTTAACGCGAGTTATCGAAAGTCAAGTTCACAGTGAACACAATTCCACTGTTTGTACATGATTTAAAGCAAGTTTGTCAAGTTTTGTTTTTGTACTATTAATAAAATATAGCTTTAAAGAAATATGTTTTCATTTTAGAAGTTATATTAGCAGAAACGTTATTCTTTCTCTGAGTTACCGAAATAAATGCGTATTTATGAGTAGTATTTGCGTAAAATATTAATGTTCTAAATTGCTAGTGATGGAACACATATAGTAAACTCAACAATCGATAACAGATTTTTGATGATATCGATAAACCATAATAAGACAAATCACTATCAAAATATGGGCTTGTATACCCTTATTATGAGTACATTGTGTAAAAACTTGTAAACTACTCCTTAACAAAACTGCTTTCGAACAATGAAATCTTTCAAAGTACTATGACAATGAGATTTTCTTTTGGAGATTTACAAAGCAACCGACGGTAGATTTACTAGTGATTTTTCTGACACCTGTGTTTGTGACTTTTGTTGTTGTTGTTGTTCTTGTTGTATTCGGTTTCAGTGTTTTTGTGTGTCACTAACAACATTCTGTGTGTTTAGTTATAAAAATCAGAGCTGCAAACCGGTTTTTGAACCGATTCACTGCATTTTCGATCGTTTGTTCCGAACTATAAACCGAACCAGTTCATCTTAAAGAAAATGGTTTTGAACCAAAATCCGAACCATATAAGAGGTAAAAGTTGTAAGGTTCAAACTGGTGCTCCATTTCTTTTAAAGAAATTTATATTAAATATTATTATATTTTTGTGAGGCAAAATGTTGCATAACCGTGGTTCGACGCAGACTAAAAATCGGTTCGTAAACCGAAACAACGGTTCAAAGACATCGTGAACCACTGAAACGAACGACTGCAAATTTTTTAGTGGTTTGCAGCGCTGATAAAAATTGGTTACAAGATCTTTAATAAATTTGCATATACCAATTACTTAGTTACTCGCAAAGGGCATTCTCAACTCAACAAATGAATTTTAGTGAGAGATAGAAACAATGTTCGCTGAGTGGGTTTAGCTAAGTCATAGAGGCAACAACAACAACAAAACAAGTACAACAAAAGGTAACAACAAAAACAACGATGACGTCCAGATGGATGAATAGATTTACAAGCAGTCAAGCTAAACTTATACAATACAAATGCAATGCAATGTAATGCAAAGTAAAGTGCAGTGCAGTGAGCGGTTAACTGAACTGACTAACTGACTGACTGAATGGAAGGGAGTGGAATGAAAATGGAATGGAATGGTTGATAGATGGTTGAATGGCTGGCTAGCTGGACGGGCTGCTGTGAACAGCATGATTCCATCAACGCAACATTGACCATTGAGCCGACTGCGATTGGAATTGCGACGACGACGACGACAACGACGACGACAGCAACGGCAACGACGACGATTGCAAAGCAGCATTAAAACACGAAAACGCTCCTACCGCTAAGTTGTTGTTTTTTTTTTTTTATTTTTTTTTATTATTTTTATATGAATGGGAAACAAACTATTTTCATCAGCATTGAAAAAAAAAAAAAAAAAAGAAAAACCATTTGCATATAACGCTCAACTGAACTGAACTCTACTCAGCACAGCAATGCGCAGCTTAATTCAACTGAATGCAGCGCAGCGCATATTTTCAGTTTATAGTCGCCGCACTGAGCTAAACTGAAATAGAACTGAATTGAATCGAATTGAATTGAATAAGTGAAAAAAAAAAAGCATATTTTTTTTTTCTTCATTAGAGTTGTGTGTGCTCCTTTCGAATTGGCCGCGCGCGCTACGCTTTGTACTTGGCTTTGTCCCTAATCTTTTGTAAGTTCAAGGTTGGTATGTGGTCCGGTATACAGCGTATACAGCGTACTCAGAGATTTACTTTTTCCACAGATATTGTCCAAAGTTGCAGTCGTCATCATCATCGTCGTCGTCGTCGTCGCGTTTCGTCGGCATTGAATGTAGTTTTTCTTTTAAGCTTCATTGCAATTTGTATAAGTAAATGAGGCGGCCATATATATTAAATTAGCTACACGCGGCGGCGCACTTGGAAACAAATTTAAAACTGAGAACGTCAATCTGCTGTGTTACTTGGGCTGCTTTTTTATTATTTGAATGTGGCATACTGCGTGCCTCATGCAGCTTTCGTTTATGCTAAAACAAATCAAAGCATGTCGAATCTGATAGAATTCAATTTCAATTTAAGAAAATATACTTTGATACACATACTACTAAGGCGATAGAAGTAACTAAGCGACTGCATAGATACAAAAATATAAAGAAGAAGAAGAAGAAGAAATAAAGAATCATCTGAAATTCTGTTGCTAAAATGAGAAACACTTCCTCAATTAGAAAATGTTTCTTGTCTGAATTCATCTTCATCCATTGCGTTTGGGTTTTTAATAAAATATAAGCTTTTTTTATAGATTTGTATTAGGACCGATTGCAGAAATTTAAAAAGTGCTCTTTACCGAAATCCATGGAATGTTGTTGTGCATCCCTACTGCTACTTTTTTTTTTTTTTTTTTTTTGGACTGAGCATCAACGATTAACCGCATATTGCAGAACCGAGTTATAAAAATATATATACTTTATGGGGTCTCCGATGCCTCCGTCAATGACCCATGTTTTGACCGGAATATTGCTGTAGCCCTAGGCTATAGTAATCGGCGATGCGATAGCACAGGGTGGGGTTGGTTTTATGATTTTCTATTCTTATGTAGCGAAATACAATTCTCTGCTAGGGCATTGCCTATTGCATCACTTTAAGCCTTTACTCTGTCTTCCAATATTGCATCGCTATTTGGACGCAGCAAGTAGTGCGGTTAATTTAGCAGTTAAGAAATAAGTTCACTAACTGTATCCCTCCCTTCGTTATTACCAGAAAACTCCATGTTTCTTTTTTTTTTTTTTTTTTTACTTTAAAATAGTAAAAACTTGGTAGGCTATTTTAATTTTTTTAAATACACACAGAGCCACACTCAAATCACACGCATAACACACAGTATCCGATCATCATCCTCAACCGATTCTCTCAATTGGAACAAAATGTGCATTTTAATTTACAAGATTATATTTTTTATTCTGGCTTACATTTATCCGGCAGTCGCGTCCTACCACGCATTGAGCAAATTAAATTACGAAAGATTGGTACGTTGGGTCAAATATTGGGTGGTGTTGGACCTATTTATAAGTTTGGATAGCGTTCTGGACTTGGCTCTTTGTGTGGCTTACCATGCATCACGTATGCAAGGTGTACCTCATTATTTGGCTCTTGCTGCCGTTTCCTGTTCTTAGCCGCATAGTTTGTGATAATTTACCCGGTTTTATCAAAGACGTGCAACAAAAATTGAAGTTATACCTTCGCGATCGATTACATTGGCTGCTGAATTGACTGATCCCGGCGGACGGAAGACGAAAAGCAGAAGAAGAAGTTCCTTAGTACATGCGACGGGTTTTTAAATATTTTGTGGATAGTAAAACTTAACAAAAATGCAACACAAATTAACAAATTTTGAAATGGGACAAAAGCAGAGATGCATAGTTTACGGATGACACAAAGCAGCATTTTATGAAAGAGTTTTTATGTTTTATGTTTTGTAACTAGTAGCCCGGTTTTTTTGGGCCAAATTATATTTTGTGAAATGATTTAAATTTTGTTTTCTTTTTTAATTTTTACGTCTTTTACGGAAACTTTCGAGTGACTTGCCAAAGCCGTATGAACAATGATGAGCTACGAGATAGGATGCAGCGGAATCTTTAGAGGGCTTAGTCAAGATAGACAGTAGACTGGCCATTGCGTACGTTTAAGGTTGAAGAACGATGATGACCCTTTTTATGTACATCAGATGGTACATTATCAGGACCTGAAGAATATCTAAGTTTAAGAAGGAGGGTGGTTAAGAAGTAAGTCTTTAGATATTATAGGGTCACAAATTGTATATACATACATATAGATATATATACACTTTCATTTGTACTGCCCATATGCAAAACATATGTGACCCTATAATATCTAAAGACTTACTTCTAAACACCTACCATATATATATATATATATATATATATATATATATATATACATATATATTACATCAAGAGATTATAAAAGTCACAAGTATCGGTTTGAATGTTTCTTAGAGTCAACATACAAAGACGAGAAATTTTTACTGCGATAACAATTTTCGTAAGTGCGTTGCACTTTAATCAAGGTTCTCAATTTTTTTTCTAACAATATAGCTAGAGAGCTGAGTTTTGGTGAAATTGATCATATTAGCACTTCAAGAAAGTGATAAAAATTTCATCGTTTCAGATCCGTTTTCTCCATAGCAACCGATAGGTAATGCCAAGAATACTTTTCTATATAATTTGATGCAGTTCCTTAGCAGAATTAACAGAATTTCGTAATATTTACGGGGAATTCACAGTATAGAGTCATTAAAATAATATAATAACATAATGCAAAAGGCCAAAAGTCGAAAATGGGCAAAAAATGTTAACAACAAATTTTAGATCAGAGTTAAGATTAAACATTTGCTTAATTTCTTTTTGGCACAAATAGCCAAAAATTTCGTTTTTGCTTCAAAATATACCAACACTTTGGTTAATTTTTTTCTAAAATATAACAGAGACCATTCACAACTACAACATTGAACGCAAAATGGGCATAACTTGACTTTTATTTTCCATTTTAACAACAAAACTTTGGATACCTGACGTTGCAGCTGACCAAACATCTGACTTTTTTTAGCACTTCAAAAATGCAGCGTTGCCACTTAATTTTTTTTATTTATTGTTTCGATGTACCCAATGTAAGCCCTATCCAAATATTAAGTTAAATTCAAAATATTTACAAAAATGTGCAAATTTATACAAAAATAAAAACTGGGGAGGCTGGCCCAATGTGCATCATAGAAGTTTGATTTTATTGATGAGTCGATTTGGGATTAACCATTTTTATTACGCAGTTCGATGAACTGAATTTGCGATTGAAAGGAGATTTATTTCGCTGAAATTTGGCCCTTTTTAAAAGTTGGCTAGGAATGTTTGGGCACCAAACTGTGAAGCTTCAAATTGTCATAAAAACTTACATTTCCACGCTTTCTCTCTCTCTCTCTCTCTCTCTCTCTCTATTTTTCACGCGAGGTGGCGCAACAAACTTAAAATGCATGTGCGTCAGCTGATAACGATTTTCAGCTGGCAATACTGTAAAAAAAAAGAGACAGTGTGCTTTTACAGTTAATTTGGTATTCAGAGTGAATATCATCGTTGTATTTGTTGCCTTTTCCTTTTATGTCAATTTCATAATTGGATTAAATATTTGAAATTTTTTATTCATTTTATTTCTGTGTATAACTCGATGTAGCCGTAAAGGTTAGAAATAAATAAATTTTTTATTTTTGTAACGTTTTCTTTCATACGCAAAAGTGAATCCAAAATTTGAAAAAATATTATTTTTAACATAAAAATCCGTGTACAACAGAAAACGCTTTTGCTTGAGTGGTCTCTAAATCGAAGAGCGTTTATTTTCATGATGAGCACTTGGTCCCCTTTCGAAATCACGGAAAATGATTTTCCTTTGCAAGATTGGAACAAACTAAACACCAAAGACACCAAAGACACCAAAGACATAAATAAGCTTAATGATCAATTAAAAATTCTCGAGGAACGCATTCAAATGCAACAATGGCAAATCGAACAGCTGCGCATGGAGGTTGCATCCTATCGTCTCGTATTGCACGATGCTGCAAAATTTTGCTATAATCTATTTCAGAACTGTCATGAGTCGAATGGCGGTTGTAGTGTTCACTGGCGTCGTGAAGCGATACGTATATATCGTGTTGTACGCAATGTTTTGCGTTCGTCAATGCGTTTAATCCATTTTGGTAATATTTCGGCGGAGGGCAGCACTGGAAGTGGATCAACGGTGGCAGCAGCAGCAGTAGCAGCAAACAATTAAATCAAAATGGCAACAAACCAAAAAAAAAAAAAAAATAATGAGAATTATCAAAAATATTTGCTGCTTCATATTTAGCTTCTGATCAAATTGTAACACCATATCTCTCTTTCTCTGTGCACAATATCTGTTTAGTATCTTTAAAACAAACAAAAAAAAAGTTACAGTTAAAACTTTTAAAGCCAAAATTTGTTTTTGTTATTTTAGTTCTTGTGGAAAAACGTTATATATAGTCGTGTCCATCTGTCTGTTGCACCATGGAGATTATAATCGTTATATCTTCCATTGAAACCATTAATTTCATATATCACTAGCCAATATATGTATAAGTAATACTCAGGAGTCCTTTTTAAATATTTTTGTGACACCAAACATCCAATCCATCATACTTTTCTTGTTCCGTAATACCCAGTTTCTGTATAATTTTATACCCTGTACCCTAACAGTAAAAAGGTTTATGTATCAAGTTTGTGCAAATGTTTGTAACAGGCAGAAGGAAGACATGACAGACAAGGTGGTGTATTCGTATTCTGTCTCTTTCTATTTTTCGCTCTTTTGTCTCTTTATGCTGTCAGTTTGCACGAAAATTTCTCTCTTGTGTTTTTTCTTTCAGCTGAGTTGACAATTTAAACAGACAGAGAGTAAGAGGGCACCACCTTGTCTAATTGCATTATGGACCTTGTAAAGAATATATATTCTTCATCAGCATTGAAAAGAGAGTCGATCTAGCTATGTCTGTCTGTCCGGAGACTATACACATAGTATATGTGCCCAATGGGACTAACGATGAATGAGAGCACGACTAAGTATTTGGTAACCACTAGGGCTGTGTGATTGTTGAAAATAATCGATTGTTGATGATTGTAAAAAAAATAAATCGATTGTTGCTGATTAATCATGATTATCAAAAAATATTTACGTATAACTTAAAAAAAGAGAGGCGTCCGCCGCTGCGTTGGGAGGACAAGGTTTTGGTGGACATCCGCAAAATCAGTTTCCCGAATTGTTATCGTCTGGCACTGGATTACAGATGCTGATGCCAAACCTTGCGTGCTGCCACCGCCGATAATCGGCAGTAGCGCAATTTATATATATGATCGTCAAACAGTATTTTCACGAAGACCCTTGCCAACGGATGCTACATTTTCATCTCAAATTTCTACGTTTGTGGCGCCACTTATTGTGAATACAAAAAAAAAAATGTTGACGGCGAAGTCTTAATATTAATGTGGACTCCATTAAAAAGCCAAAAAAAAAAACATTAATTTTAAAATTTGAACGAAATATAACTTTTTTTTTTTTATTTTAAGAACATTTTATAAATGAGTATTACTACCAAGAATACTGCATAATTAAAATCAAGAAATAGATCATTAAAATCATAGTGCGAGGCATGTAATCGTCTTCTTCAATATTAGGACTATAGGCCCTCATTTGCAATAATTGCAGTTCTCTGGCCAGCGGTCTTGTGCGTTCCATCGGCTGCGGCATTTGAATACGAACTGCAACGTAAAAAAAGGGTCAAAGGTGGCATTTGAAGACTTACACGAATTTCGAAGAACTCACCTGTGGCACGATTTAGCTGATCCTGTATTGAAACGCATTGTCTAAGTTGTAAGTTGTTAGCAAAAGGTTGTCTTCTCCGCGCACCGGAATAATCGTGTTCAGTCCGATTTTTGACCAACAAACTGGACACTCATGGCGACGGTGTTGCTCTCAATTCATCCATGTTATTATGCAAGAACCACAAAATATGTGACCGCAAAAAGTGACCACTGCGTTACACGCGGTACTCAAGCAAATGCAACATTTAAAAAATTCATTTTCATCATCGAAGTTTGCATCATTGTTCGAATAGGGATCGGGTTCTTGTCCGTTTTCGAAGTTAGAAGCCATGTTTTCACAAGAATTTTAAATACAATAATGAAAAACACTTTTTTCTTTAATAGTTTAATTGAAGTAACTAAAATGGCCTTCTATATGATTCAAATAAATTATTACTTTTTTCAAGGCCTACTTTAATTTACTTAAAGTCTCAAACAATTTTTATAGTAAATCTTTCGAGTTTGGCTTGGCTTAAAAGTTTTCTTCCCTTTATTTGTGTTGGTTTTTCTTAATTTTTTTAATTTCTATTGGATTATTCAATGGTGCCCACGGCCGTGTACATAATTTTTTTCTTTCAGTAATTGAAACGTCATTAGTTTTAGGTATTAACTTGGTATCTTTACTTAAAGTTAGTTAAATCATCTGGGTACAGATGTTAACAGCGTCAAAATTAAACGAATACGAATCCCGTTGCCATTTTGGCCACGGTAAACAAATGCGAAGTAGAGTTCCGTCCACAGAAACAAATATTAAACTCTACAAGACGCTGATAATACCTGTCCTGATGTATGGAGAATCTTTGGTTAAGATAGAATGGAAAATGATATTCGTATTCGCACGAACGATATATAATGACATCGCCATAGTCAGGAACATCAAATACAAAAGCAAGTCCTGGGCTGGTCACCTGTGTCGGTTGGATGCTCCGGCAAGAAAATTTTATGAGCAAGACGTGTTTTTGGAACTGGTTTCTTTTTATGTTTGAGATTATTTCTGGAATTCTTTATGGCACAGTTTTTTTTGTACTATAAGTTTTCTTTTCGAAGCAACCGTCTACAAAGATTTGATTTTATATACGAGTACACATATACAATATAATAGTTAATCGATATACAAATCACTAAACTAGATTTACAAAATATATTTCAGCAAAATTAATTGTAATGTAAAATTTTCATTATTAATTTCAAAATGAACAAGCAAACTTGCTCGCACTTAGAACTATGACAGCCGAGAGTAAATTTTCCATATAATTAAAACACCATTAAACGCAACAAAGTGTCAAAAATTGACAGTTTTCGAGATTTATGAACCGCATTCACTCGATCATATTTGACTTAATTGGCAGCATGCTGAACTGAGCCGAACCGAGCTGAGCTGAGCTAAACTAGACCAAACTCTGAACGAATTGAATTGAATCAAATGGAATGGAATGGAATAAAGTTGAGTTGAGTTGAAAGTCTAGTAATGTGCAGCATTTGGTTTGACTTTGGAGATGACGAATGTATGGAATGGAATGGTTGAATAGAGGGTGTGCAACATGCTTTGTAGTACAAAGTAGCCAAGCCAGTCTGCCTGTCGTGTCTGTCTGTCTGTCATTCGCTCGTTCGTTTGTTCGTTCATTGAATTAGTCAGTTGGCTTAGACAGTTTTCGCATAACTTTAACTTCACGTGGGCGTATTGAGTGACGCTTACACGAAGCTAAGCTGGCTCGTTTACTGGCTTACATTCCGTAAGCGTGAAAAAAAAAAAAAATAAAAATAAAGCTGAAAACAATAAAATTAAAATACAGCAAAATTATAATCGTTGTCGTCGTCGTCGTCGCTCTTTGCTGTCGTATAATTGCAAATACAGAAAATAATAAATGCGACTTTTACTACTACAAAACCGGCAAAGCGTCAAGTAAAGCCATGTCACTCTTTAAACCACATTCCGCGCTTTAGTTCCCTCACACCAAAAAAAAAAAAAATCTTAGCCACATTAGTTCATGGCATGCCGGGCCATTAGCGCGCAACTTTGTTCAATAAGCAGCAACAGCAGCGCAGCAGCAGCAGATCACATGAATTGCGACTTCGGCGGCAATAGTGGCGGCGGCTTCGTTGTCATTCACATCGTCATCAGCATTGAATTTTTACAACAACTACACCACTCCGGCAACCACAAAGTCCGACGCAATACAATGTAGCGCAAAAATAGTTACAAATTGAGATACAGATACAATGACAACAGCAACAACAACAACAAACAAACGGACTAGCCAATCAGTTCATGAACTGTAGCCCAGTTACATGAAAAAATTGTTAAAATTATTTTTAAAAAAAAATAAATATAAACCTTTTATTTTAGATTTTAATTAAAATACAAAAAAATACAAAAATTTGTTTACAACAAGATTCAACTGGAATAAAATCATTAAATAAAATTGCCATAAAAAAAAAAAAGATATTACAAAAGAACTACCACAACGCATATTCTGATTTTCGTCTTCGCCGGAACTAGCCTCAGTTCTGCAGTCCAGCGCGAATTTTACATTCCACGTCTTTGATGAAACATTTTGCATATTTCATAGCCTTTGGTAAATTATCACAAACCATGCAGCTAAGATCAGGAAACGGCAGCAAGAGCCAAATAATGAGGTACACCTTGCTAACGTGATACATGGTAAGCCACCAAAGAGCCAAGTCCAGAACGCTTTCCAAACTTATAAATAGGACCAACACCACCCAATATTTGGCCCAACGTACCAATCTTTCGTAATTTAATTTGCTCAATGTGTGGTCAGACGCGACTGCCGGATAAATGTAAGCAAGAATTAAATTTAAATTTTAATAATTTTTAAGTAAATAAAAAAAAAAAACATGGAGTTCTCTGGTAATAACGAAGGGAGGGATACAGTTAGTGAACTTATTTCTTAACTGCTAAATTGGCTGCACTAGTTGCTGCGTCCAAATTGCGATCCAATATTGGAAGACAGAGTAAAGGCTTAAAGTGATGCAATAGGCGATGCCATAGCAACGAATTGTATTTCGCTACATAAGAATAGAAAATCATAAAACCAACCCCAACCCTGTGCTATCGCATCCCCGATTGCTACAGCCTAGGGCTACAGCAGTATTTCGATGAAAATGGGCATTGAGTATCCAAAACTGGCAATTTCGACGTCATATAGTGGCTTTGCAAACAAGAGAAAGAAGTGTATCAAAGCATTTTGTAGATCATGAAACCAGAGGAAGAGACTCTAAACGGTAGGCGTTTTGATAGCTGCTTGGGTTAACAATCAAATGGTAATTTAAGACTCTCTTTGATTGATAACTCTCTGCTTTAATACTGTGTCGAAAAATAAGGTTACATTTAATTTATTTTGAAATTTATTTAATTATTTTTCCAAATCAGTTTCTTAACCTTTAAAGTAATTCTCTCGATGCAATAGCACTTATGCCACCGGATTTTCCAATCTTTGATACAGTCGAAAAAGTTGATTTCAGGGATTGTCTTCAGCTTCTTCTTCGCAGCAGCTTGAATCTGCTCTATCGTCACAAAACGGTGACCTTGAAGCGGTCTTTTGAGCTTACAACTTTCTGAACCCTAAAGTCACACGGCGTCAAATCAGGTGAATACGGCGGTTGTGGAACCAAATGAGTCGACTTTTTGTCGAAACCATCACGAAGAACTAAACCAAAACACCCTTAAATATTGTATTGACTGAGCCATTTGATACGCCAAATATCAATCAGAAAGTAGGTTATTAAATATAAAACAGTTTTTTTTTTTTTTTTTTTTTTTTTTTTTTTTTTTTTTTTTGTTTTGTTTTAATTTATTTCCCTCCCAGTTTCTTTTTCTTAATTTTTATTTTTTGTTGGGTGTTTTGGGTTGTTTTACGTGTTTATTTTATAATATATTTTGTTTTTTCTTAGGGTTTTTTTTGTTTGGTTGGTTGGTTAGTGTTAGGTTATTTATTTAATGATTTTTATTAATTTTTCTTAATTATAAAAAATTTTTAAAAAAAAAATTTTTGTGAAAACAAAGAAGACACACAAGACGTCATTGTAAGAAATGTCATGCAGGAAGTCCAACAACGACATGTCATCCAAGACCCTTGCAAGATTTGCATGAAATTGTCGTCAATGATTATCGTCGGTATGACATCGAGGAAAGAGACGAGTCCCTCAATGCAGTATTGATTGCTGCGTTGATGACTTATTCCGCTTGGGCTCTACGTAATTATGAAATATATATTTTCTTTCTTTCTTTAGAAGCTTTTTTTTTTCAATTTAAATAAAGCAGTCTTGCCCATAGTAACCGAAAATGTTTGACGACAACAACAACGACAACGACGACATCGATGAAGTTGATCATCAAATTGTGTTCCTTTACGATGCTCCAAAAGCTTTTTCGCGCATTTTGAGTGCCTGCGTAAAGGCGTCACATAGCGTCAAATAGCAGACGGAAATGAACTTTGAACCGGTTGTAAATGTGCAAAGGAAATAAAAATGCACTCACGAATTGCCTGCCTGCCTGCCTGCTGTCTGCTGGTCTACTGCTGCTGCCGCTGCCACTGCTGCCCATGTCCATTTTCGCTGTACGTACATATATGAGCTGTCCATTCATTTGTCTCTCCATCTCTCTGGCCGTCCATCCGTCCGTCCGTCCGTCCAATAGACATCTTTAGCTTATTGCTGTCGCGCGCAAAAAAAGGAAAGGAATGGAATGGAAGGAAATGAAGACAATCTGACAGACAGACAGACTGACTGACATGGGAAGGCGTAAAAAACATTTGCCAAGGATTATGTTTGTGCTTATTTGTTGCTATTGTTGTCATTTCATTCAATGTTCGCTTGCCAGCTCGCCAGTTCGCCAGCTCGTTTGCTGTTTGGTTATGTTGCAGTTTAATGCATTTTGCGGTCATAATATATTGTTGCATTTCATTTCCAAAGCGAAACGCGAAGCGCGAAACGAAGTGAAGTGAACCAAAGCAATTCGTAAACAATGTTCAAAACATAGCATAAGTACTTTGCTAAAAAAAAAAAAAAAGAAAAAAAAAAATGGAAAAATATTCTCCATATAATTCGTTTAACTATCTCCATTTTCGTTTTTTTTTTTTTGTCTGCCTCGCCCACTACGCTTTTCAAATATAAATACTAATAGACGCGTACTTTTCCTGTATAATACGTTGTATTTTTTCCTTTTTTCTTCCATTTTTATCCATTTACATTGAAACTTAACGTGTTTGTTGTTTTTATGAGGCTTATTCACGCCAAATGATGTTCTGCGATGTTAAGCTGCTTAAAATGTACTTTCGCTCTTCGACTCTTACTCTTACGTTGTCTCTTTTGCACTTAAATTTTTTTTGTTTTGTATTTTTTTTTATTTTTTTTTTTACGAAATTTTTTGTTTTTTATGTTTTCAAAACTCTTAAATCAACATCGAAAGCCAAGGCGTTTTATATGTAGTATCTTTGTATGCTATGTCCGTCTGTCCGTAAAGAGTATAATGGCTTTGGTTTAAGTTAGTTATTAAAAGATGAAAATGTGTAACAACTATTGGGACCTTGAAATAATAATGACCGTTGTACATAAGAGGTCGCCACGTGTATATGAACCAACATTTCAGTTTCCAAATTTCGAATATGTCGAACTTTGTACCAAATATATTTTTTTTTTTTTTTTGCGGTGAGTTCTTTTTCATTTCAGTAAAATGAAGAAAAATCCGTAGAAGTTTACGGCGAGTATGCTGGTCAAATCTTTCGGAAATGGTTTTGTCGCTTTGAAAAGTAGTTTTGAATGACAAAGAATGTTCAGGACAGCCGAAAATATTTGAAGATGAAGAATTAGAGGTATTACTCGATAAAGATCCATGTCAAACGCAGCAATAAGTTTAAGCTTCATTGAAAGTTGACCAAGCAATCATTTCCAGACGTTTTAATGGATTTGGGAATGATTCAAAAGCAGGAAATCGGGTGCCGTACGAATTGAAGTCGAGTGACGTTGGGAGGCGTTTTTTCAAAGGTAAACAGCTGCTTGAACGGCAGCAAATGAAGCTTGTTTATGCATTCAATTGTTATTGGCAATGAAAAGTGAGTACATTACGTTAACCCCAAGTGCAATAAGTCATCGGTTTTGCCCGACCAGACACCAACATTCTTCGCAGCCGTATGGGATCAGCGTGCCATGATCTACGACAATCTTTTCAAACCGAGTGAAACGATTACGGGGGAACTCTATCGAACTCAACTCGTGCGTTTGCGCCGCACTCTTAAGTGAAAAATACGGCTGGAATACGAAGAAAGGTACGAGAAGATTTTTCAGCATAACAACGCTCGGCCACTTGGAAACGCTGAAATGGAAATGGACCTACTTGAGATATTGCTCCTTCCGATTAATACCTTTTCCGATTGAAGAGTTCGAGAGATCGAAGAATTACATTTAAAATGGCGCAATGATATTTTGAGTGTTCAAATTAAAGTCGGTTGGATTCGATACTCGATATTTTCAAAAGTATTCGTCAAACAGTATTTTACACGAAGACCCTTGCCAAAGGATGCTACATTTTCATCTCAGATTTCTATGTTTGTGGCGCCACTTATTGTGAATACAAAAAAATGTTGACAGCGAAAATGTTGCACCACGTTCGCTGCTACGTTTACTAGTGCCTTGCGCTAGCGTTAGTCTTAATGTTAATGTGGACTCCATTAAAAAGCCAAAAAGAAACAAAATAATAATTAATTTTAAAATTTTAACTTAAATATGAATTTTTTTTTTATTTTAAAACATACTATGAGTGAGTATAACTAACCCACAAAAAGAGTACAGCATAATCAAAATCAATAAACAAATCATAAGAATCATAGTGCGACGCATGTAATCGTCTCCTTCAATAATAGGGCTATGGGCCCTCATTTGCAATAATTGCAGTTCTCTGGCCAGCGGCTTGGTGCGTTCCATTAGCTGTGGCTTTTGAATACGAACTACGTCAAAGGTGTTTGAAACCATTTTCTGATGAGCAGATCCTGTATTGAAACGCATTGTAAACAAGGAGCGTTGTTTTCTCCGCGCACCGCAATAATCGTGTTCAGCCCGATTTTGACTTACAAACTGACACTCAAGCAAATGCAGCATTTAAAAAATTCATTTGCATCATCGAAGTTTGCATCATTGTTCGAATAGGGATCGGATTCTTTGTCCGTTTTCGAAATTGGAAGACATGTTGCCACAATAAATTTAAATACAATAATGAAAAACACTTTTTTCTTTGATAATTTGAATGAAGTTACTAAAATGGCCTCCTATATGAATCAAATAAATTTTTACTACTTTCAAGGCTTACTTTAATTTATTTATAGTCTCAAACAATTTTTATAGTAAATCTTTCTGAGTTTGGCTTGCCTTCAGCCTTAAATAAAATAGTTCACCGTCATCGAAAGAAACTTTTAGATTTACCAATCAAATCGATCAACAAAACTCCAAAAGTTTTGAAACCGTCAAACTTTTTGGTCTGTTAAAATTTTTTATACCCGCCACACATAGTGTGAACGCATTAAAGGAGACATCGGAGACCCCATAAAGTATATATATTATTGATCAGCTCGACGAGACGAATCGATCTAGCCATGTCCGTCTGCCTGTCCGTCTGTCTGTCTGTCTGTCGGTCTGTCTGTCCGTCTGTTTATTTCGGTGAAGATATTAAGATATTGAGCTGAAATTTGAAACTTAAGGTTTTCTCGGGAACGACTACTTTGTATGTTAAAACCAAGGTGCCACGCCCATTTTTAGGTATAGCCCCCACTACGAACTTACCACTTTTTTTTTTAAGTTTTTATATGAAAATAGTTATAATTTATGAATGAATTCACTTCAAATAAGGTGAAAACACTTCTTAAGTCATCTAATGTCAAAATCAAGATGCCACGCCCATTTCCGGATATAGCCTCCCATACGAACTTACCACTTTTTTTCGATTTTTTATGAAAATAGTTATTATTTATGAATGTATTTGCTACGAATTGACTAAAAACACTTCGAATGTCATCCAATATCAATACCAAGATGCTACGCCCATTTATAGGTAAAGTCCCCATACAAATATACCGCCTATTTTTGTGTTTTTGTAAGAAAATAGTTCTTATTTATGAAAATATTCACTCCAATCTTAAGAAAATTAGAAAACACTTTGGCGACATTGCATCTTTTGAAAATGGGGTCTTTTTGGAATTCGTCCGTGGTTGCAGCAAACGTGGTCCAAAGAACATGATAATTTTATTGGCTGTCTTTTTCTAAAGTTGTTCACCATAATTTTATTTTCAAATACTACATTTTGTCATGGGTTTCTCTTCGGCTCAAGCAAAAAACCTCGTTAAATATATTTTGAAGAGCGTAAACCAATATTTTTGGCTAAGCATTAAAGGGCCTTGAAAATTGACTACGCGTATCAAGACACCATTTAAACTATTGGGTTGTGCTTATGCTTTCAAAGATGATGCGTCTCGACGTACTGATCAAAAATATATATTTATACTTGACAAAATATCTAAAATATCTGCTTTATTGCGTGACAAACTTTCTGACAAAATGATAATACCCTTTAAGCCATGTGTAACGAGTATAAAAAAAGGAAGAGCTTTTATGTATCTTTTGTTCCAAAAAAATTTCACAGATACATATTTTTTTTGTATCTAAGCTTCAGCAAAATATACATAAATCATTATTGTATTTTAAATGCAGCTTGCGTTAAAGCCCAAAAATACAAATTTTATATTTAAAGATAACTGAACAATCAATAACTATCAGCCTAATACGTTATACATATAAATCGGTTTTATGTATGTTCCAAAAAAAAACTACCTGAAAAGTCACATTAGATGACAGCATAGAGCGTATAACAACGTATACAAAATCAATAAAATTTTGTAAAATTTATGTTTTACAACAATTGATTTATGACTTTAATGCGTTTGAAAGCGGGCACAGATACACAACAGATACATTTGTAGCTACAACATAAAAATATTGTTGCTATACATACACGCATACTCGTACTATATTGGATCGTATAATATATTAGACATATATGAACTATATGATGATCTTAACGAAAGCAAAATTAATTCGAGAAGCAAATAATAACAACAACAAAATATG
The DNA here is from genome assembly GCA_018903435.1 of Leucophenga varia. Lineage (NCBI taxonomy): Eukaryota > Metazoa > Arthropoda > Insecta > Diptera > Drosophilidae > Leucophenga > Leucophenga varia. The sequence continues at coordinate 940,391 of JAEIFJ010002131.1, read as the reverse complement.
TAAGCCAGCGTTTTTTTTAAGTATTTCAATATGCAATGTTAAATTTGTATCTTAAAGATACTTTTTTTCTTTTTGGCTACGTTTCGTTTCGTTTGGTCGCGTGTAAAAGTAAAATGCGCACATTCAGTTCGTTTTTTTGTTTTTTCTTCTTAAGCCTTTGCTTTTAACATGGCTAATACCTTTTTTTACAACCGCAACCATGAATGTTTCTGTGTATCTGTAGTATGCGTGTTTTTTTTTTCTTAGTTTTTATGGCAGCTCTTAAACTTTATTTTCTGTTTTTTTTTTTCATGCATTTTCTGTCATTTAATTTTATTTCAGTTGAAGCAAAAAAAAAACTATATTCCTTTGCAGTCATTCGTTTGTGTCTTAAGAACTCAAAACACATCTAATATATTTATGCTGATCTCAATTTATGACTTTTTAAATAATATTAAAAAAACAAAACTGTTTAGTGCTATTGCTATTGCGAGGGTAGTTTATTTAGTTGTAGCTAAGCTTTCATTAACTTTAACATTTGTAACTGCTGCGCCCCCCTTAACAGTCACGCTGCATCTATTGTCGCTGACTAACGCGCGTATTTTGTATGCACAACTGACGACCACACATTTTTCGAATTCAAGAGCATTAATATTCTTTGTATGATTTTGGACTTTGAATTTCTTTTGTTATTTCGTATTTTGTGTGTGTGTGTGTGTGTTCAACGCATTTATTTGCCATAAATTAAATTAAATATATTTCTTCTTTGAATATAAAAACCGCACTGATATTCTTATTTAAAATACACAAAGAGAGAAAAGAAATAAAACCCATCAAATCATATTTTTATGACTTTAATTTCCACTCAAAACTGTCAAAATTTTTCTGTTTATTTTTGCTAATAAATTATTTTTATGCAATACGAATTTTGAATGTTCACAAATTTGTATTTTTTTTTTTGTTTTTGCCAAAAAGAATATTAATTTTGTATAAATTTTTTGAAGTCACAATAAAATTTCTAAATATGAACAAAAGAAGCGAACAGCGGGTGCTGATAACCGCTCGTATACGCTACATTTTAACCAAGCTATGTGAGTAATGGTTGCTTGGTTTTGAGATTGTTTGGCTTCTATGATTTTACGAGGTACTCGCAATACCATTAACATTTATAAGACAACAATGCACCTACCTATTAAACAAGAAAGAACGCAGCAGTCCAGTATGCTTAGCTTCGTTTTCACTTCGTAAATGTTTCATAAAAACTTCAAATATTGCTAAAAGTTTTTATAGGAGTTCCGTAATTGTGAACCAAATTCTGAAATTTTGTTGTTTTTAGCATTAAAATAGGCCTAAGTAAATTTGGAATTTTTAGTATTAAAAATAAAACAGAAAAGATTTTCATACAAAAAGTTAAAAAAAAAAAACAAGGAAAATCGTTAACTTCGGTGGAACCGAAGCTTAAATACCCGTCACACGAATCTTTGAATAGTTTATGTGCGATCATCAGTGGCCTATACACATTTATAAAAGTACTTTTTCATACAAAAGTTCGGAAATAATCGGTAAGTTTGAATGGGGGCTATACATAAAAATGGGCGTGGCATCCTGGCTTTGGAACTGGATGATGTAAGAGGTGTTTTTATGCAATTTTGAGTGAAAACATTCATAAATAATACCTATTTTTATACAAAAATTCGAAATGGGCGGTAAATTTATATGGGGGCTACACCTAAAAATGGGCGTGGCTCGTAAGTTTTGACATTGGAAGACATAAGAAGTATTTTCACCCAATTTGGAGTGAATACATTCATGAATAAAAGCTATTTTCATACAAATAACCGAAAAAAGGTAAGATTGTATGGGGGCTATACCTTAAAATGGGCGTGGCACTTTTATTTTCATATTTGTTTTAGTCGTTCGCGAGAAAAGCTTAAGTTCTGAATTTCAGCTTAATATCTTTTAAACTGACCGAAAAAACTGCGAAGAAACAAACAGACGGACGGACATGGCTTAATCGATTCGTCTCGTCGAGCTGATCATGAATATATACACTTTATGGGGTCGCCGATGCCTCCTTTAATGCGTTACAAACTTTCTGACAAACTGATAATACACTTCACATTATATGTGGCGGGTCTAATAAAAAAGGAAAAACGTTAAATTCGGTAGTTCCGAAGGTTTGATACCCGTCACACGAAATTTTGGGTTCAAAAACTGAAGCAATTAACCTAATAAGTTACCATTTTGAATACTCTGTTGCCAAGGGCTAAAAGGGTGTATTAAGTTCGAGCGGAGTGTGTAACAGACAGAAGAATAACCTCCTAACAGATCCTACATAGTATATATAGTATATTCTTGAACATCATCGATAAGGGTGTCGATCCAGCTATGTCCGTCTGTTCGTTCGTCCGTCTGTCATGCTGTCTGCCGTATAAAAACGATTATCTCGGAGACTATAAGAGATAGGGCCAACATAATTAAAATTTTAATTTTCCTGAGAATTTTTGGCCAAAAATTGTTCGAAATCATTTTATTTGATGGAAAATTTTATGCCATTTATGATTTAAACAAAATACCATTCAGGTGAACACCACAACTTTTCTTGCACTGCTTCATGCGATACTTCCAATTTTCGATGACTCGGTACAACATTTTCGTTGGAATAGCAGCAATAGTGGCTCGAGTGTTGGCCTCAAGCTCATCGATTGTTGCTGATTTGCTGGCGACATTCCGAACGATTATTATTTCACACAAAAGATTTGAAGCAATAAAATATTTCTTGGGCAAAAGTTGGGGCTTTCAGATACCAAAACCAGAAAAGTACTTGAATTGCATATAATTTATTTATATAGTTTTACGCTTTAGTATAAAAACTTAGATTTTTTTTTGTTTTTCTGCTAAAGTAGACCAAAAATTCGGTTCGGATAACAAAAAATAAAAAACGTTTCAGTTTTATCTGTGCACATTACTCATTTTACGAAAAAAAAAAAAATATTTATTGACTACCTTTTCTCCAGATGCCACTCGGTGCTCCAACACCAAACCACCAAGCAACAAACAACACCAAACATTTCACTCTTCTCAATGGTAATTCTGATATTCTGGTTGGCTTTTATGTTTCGTTTCGTTGTCATTTAACTGATAACATTTTCGTTACTTGCAACAAGTCAAAAGCTGCAAAGAAACGTAAGATACGTCCAACTCCATGACCAACCGACCCAACGAACGAACGAAAGAACGACCAATCGACCAGAAGTATCTTTAAGTTTATGGGTCAGGCTCAAATGTAGTTGGTGGTCGGAGTAGAGTAAAAAGAACAAAAAAAAATAAATTTAAGAAAATAAAGAAAAATTGGACCTTGACGTGTGTCAGCTTTGTCAGCGCGCTTTGTCACCTCGCCACCTCGCCAACTCGCTGGTCGAAGTGAAGCATCTTCTGTGAATGAATGCAAGTTGCTGTTGCTGTTGTCTCTTTTTCTTCTAACTTTTTTAGTTTGTCACGTGCATTTTTCTTTGTTGCATTCATTTTATCTATTTTTTTTTTAATATAACTTTTCGATTTTCTTTTTTTTTTTTCCATGACACGAAAAAATTGATTTCATCATAATTGATTTTTGTCGTTGCACGCTTTTTAACGCAATCTTGTTACTTGAATTGATGAGCGACGACGCCGTAGTGTATGGCTTTGTTGTGTTTGGAAAGGTGTCTTAAAGAGCTGATTTTACAATTTTTCTAATAATCCAAAAAACTTTTTGCAAGTAATTTTGAAACTTTTGTTTTGAACCTGGCAAATTTAATCATTTTTTTCTTCCAATATACTTTCTGAAGCTACTCATTTTTTATTTATTTTTTTATATTTTTTTATTTTGTCACATCGTTGACATTTTATTCATAATATTGACGCTGGTGGTCTGTCGTTCGGTCGCTCGGTCGGTCCACCACTTCGATTCGGTCTCTAGTCACACTTCGACTTCGAGTTCCATTTTTGTTTACTATATCATCATCATTCCAATTGCCACTGCTCTATTTGATCGATCATCAGGGAAAATGTGTTAAATGAAAATCACATAAAATGTCACATAAAAAAAACAACAACAAAACTTAGAGCTGCGGGAAAATTTTTCATTTTCATTTTTTTTTTTTTTTTTTTATAAAAAGCATAAAAATTAATGCGTATCCGTATCCATTCAAGTTTTTTGTATCTTATTCGTGACAGATTATTGTGGTGGCGATGATTTTATTGTTTTCTTGTTTTATTTAGCTTATCAATTTAACTAAAAAATTATTTCAATGCATTAGAAAATCTTCCACTTCACCATCTTTCTCTTTCTTTTGAACATTTTTATTTTCTATTTTTAAAGTGAGTTAAGATTTTATAACTCTTAAAGTTAAGCTTTAAGTGAATTTGCAAAGCGTAATTGTCATAATTATCCGTTTGGAACTTATGGAATACTGAGTGGAGTGCAAAGTCGCCTTCTGGGTAATTAAATATTTTTTTAAAGGCCTGCAAATTTCTCCTAAGCTGCGTCGATGATTTCCTCCCGTGAGCTGAATTTTTGAGGTTTGGGTGCCAAATCGAAAGAATACGTTGATGGTTTTTACTTTTTCGAGGTAGTCCACGAAGAGCATACCATGACAATCCCAGAAAACCGTCGCTATAACATTTTCGACCCATCGAGCTTCTTTCGGTCGTTTCGGAGCACTCGTGCTGGCTTCGGTCCAATGCCGGGCACTCGTTCTATTTTCTGTTGTGTAAAAGTGGATTCAGGTTTCATTAGCAGTTATCAATCTAGGTTAAAATTTTACCCGATTCCGCATCGGCAAGTCCAAACACTCTTTTGAAGCGCTCTCGCGTTTGTGTTTTTTGGTTCGGAGTGAGCATGCGCAGCACCCAACGGTAGCATAATTTTTTCATATGAAGAATCTTGCACAAAATATTTATGGCATCTGCTAGCTTCGCACCTTCACTTTCCCTCTGTAACCGCATCGGAAAGCTTGCAGAGTTCATCGTTAGTGGATTTGCGGCCACCACGAAACTCACGAAACCAATATATGACGGTGTAATATAAACGGACTACAAAGCACCATAACCTTTTTTCCAGTAGCAGCGCATTCTGGCGGTCAAGAAGGCTACTTTTCACTCCCCTAGTACAAGTATTATGCTAAACTGGTTTTTACCCAAAACGCAAGTGTACTATAGAACTCTGATCCGATCCAGAGATTTCACCAAAAAATTTGCCAGTTTAATGTAAGGTATTCGGGCGCTACTCGTCGGATTTGTGTGGGGTAAATTTGTATGGGGGCTATATCTAAAATTATTTTGTTCCTATCCATATTGGGATATTTCATTGGGACTACCATAGGCATAATTTATACTAAATTTTGACTTTCAAGAATACAAGTGCACAGTTGACGGGCTAGGAGAGTCTTTATTTCAAATATGGCTGCTGTTTCTCTTGTAGTCTCCGAGGTAATCGTTTTCATACGGCAGACAGCATGACGGAAAGACAGGCGGACAGACGGACGGACATAGCTAGTTCGACTCCCCTTAAAATGCTGATCAAGATATATATATATATATATATATATATATATATGGGATTTCCATGAAAAAAAAGATTTCCTGTATGACATACCTCAGAAAAAATTTAAATTTTCTTTTTTAAGTATTTTTTGAGGTTATCTCACAAAAGTGGCTATATCTTCGGTTCTAGTTATCCGATCATTTTGACCAAAGGCGCAAAATACGCGTAAAAGATGCAGCTTCAACATATTTTCATGAATATTGAAATATGGGTTTTTTTTGTTATTCTAAGATTTCTGAGGAAAAACGATGTTTTTTTAAATTTTTGTTTAAATTTTTTTTTTCAAAATTCTTTTTTGAAAGGTCCTTTTGCCTTCTGTATTCATGCAAATGTTCAAGATTTTATCTCAAACCGTTTTCGAGATATTATGGGGGTCCCACTTATTTTCAAAGGCTCATAAAGTCCACAAAAAAAGCTCCGATTAAGCTTAAATTTTGGATTTGAGAATTTCGCTTAGTAAGCTTCCTCTCCACCAAATTTGATCGAATTCTGAAGTATGTCGTACAGGAAATCTTTTTTTATTAATGGAAATCCCCATATCTATATAACATATATACATATATATATATATATATATATATATATATACACACAATATATACTTATCTAGCCTTCTTCTGTTACATACATTCGCACAAACTTAATAAACCCTTTTTTCCTTTGGGTTTAGGGTAGGGTATACAAAATATACAGAAACTGTTTTATAAGGAGCAGAGAAAGTTGAAGATTGATTGGAATTGTGAGAGAAGCTGTATTGGATTGGATTGTGGGAGAAGTTGCTTGGTGTCACAAAAAAATAGGCCGGGTATTAAATCTTGTAGGTATTTACTTTCTTTTTTAATAAAATATTTTTTTTGATTTTAATTTTAAAAATAAAAATTGTTTGATACATTCGCTGCATTCTCATTATTAAATTTAACAAAAATATCTTTGTGGTATGTCCAATAATAATAATAATAATAATAATGTCGGCGCTATGCGTTCTTCCGTTCGTGTTTATAAAGGCGTTAAAAAATTTGTTACAATTTTTTTTTTTTTACCAAAATGTTTCAAAGAATACTAAACATCAACAACAACATCTGCTATTTATGAGGCGTCGCCAAGTAACTCCAAAAAAATGAATTTTAAGCGACAGCAGCAGCCTGTGAAAAAAAAATTTTTGAAAAAAGTAACATCATTTTAGCTTCATAAAAAATATAAAAAAAAAAAAAGTTTAAATAAAATCAACAAATACATGCGTACGATACACAGATTGTACACACATACATATATAATAATGTATTTTAAGCCCAGCAACAATCAAACAAAATTCACAAATTTACGCATTTAAGGTGCAAAGAAAAAAAAAACTGAAAAAGGAGAATAAAAAAAAAAATATAACATCAGCCATAAGTCGCGTCGTCGTCGTCGTCGTCCATTGTTGTTTGCCTTTCTACCCGCCCAACTGTATTATGTCCATCCGTCTGTCTGTCTGTCTGTCTGTCTCCATTCATTCGTATGCTTGTCCGGCAGCCACAGGTCCATTATAAAATCCCAAATCATCCTGCTGCTGTGCAAAGCTGCCGCAAACGGCACGTTCTTTACTTCTTCAACTGCTCACACTCGGACCGGCTTCGTCCCGCCCTATACCGCACCGCTCTTCATCGCCTTCCTCTACAAGTAGTAGAATAAAATACAATACAATCTTGTACAAACGCTCGTGCTGCTCCAATGTTTGGTTTCGTTTCAGTTTGGTTTGGTTTGGATTGGTTTGGTTTGGTTTAGTGTACACCAGCAGTACTGCTTGGCGACTGCTGCTCCAAATGCTACACTTTGCATTTAATTTAGCTGCCTCGCTTTATGGTGTATGTTTAGTCCGTCTATTCTGTCTGTCCCTGCCTCTGTCTGTAGCTTTAGCTGTATCTGTGCGTTTGTCTACCGTGCCGTGTGGCAGGTGCTACCATTAGGCATCATTAACGTTTTATCGCTGACACTTTGTTGAGTTAAGTTTTGACATTTTTCTTTTTCTTTTTTCTTTTTTTTTTTTTTGTTTTTTTTTTTTGTTCCCTGGTTTGCAATCCAATGCTGCTGCTCCCTCTCTAGTCATCATCGACAACATCATCGTCGTCATCGTCATCATCGTTGGCAATCTGTTACCAACAACCTCTGACGCAGCCTCCACACAAAATCATTTAAAAAAAAAAAAAAAAAAAGAGAAAAAATTTGTTCCTGAAATTGATATTCAAAAGCCACAACGTGCCAGAATGAAATTCATATGAATTTTATACAAAAATTTCATTTTGATTTTATGACATCATGTTGTGTTGAATTTAGTTAAATTTGAATCGAATAGCTTTGGTGGTCAGGCGGTGTTCTCGTTCTCGACTTTTTTTTTTTTTTTTTCGTACAGTGGAATATTTTGAAAAAAAAAAAATACTTTAAGCCTTAACAAATGCTTTAAGAATGAGGTATCTCTTTTATAATGTACATCCTGTACGCTTTTGGAAAAAAAAAAATTTTGTATTAAACTTGCTTTGAAAATCAAGCTTGAAACAATAAACTCCATTAAAAGATATTGTGATCTCAGAGTGAACATTTACATTTTTTTTTTTTGATGACTTGGTCACTAATGACTGATTGGTGACATGACATCGTTCATGTATTTCTCATAATTAAAATCAATCTGTTCAGTATATTTAGATCAGTTAGCAAATTGTATTTTAAGTGACAGAGTAAAGTATATAAAGTGTGTCCCAGAATTAAGGCAAGTCCCTGAATTAACGCAAGATTTGCAATAAAGTGTTGGCAACCCTAACAAAATTCTATCGTGTTCAATCGTGTAACACTGCATTTCTACTTGACCTAAACTTTTCAGCTGTCAAATTGTTAGTTTTTAGAGTTGCCAGCACTTTCTGGGACACACTTTATCACAAATTTTTATACTTTATTTTGCGATAAAACATATCTGTACAGTATATTCTGAACAGGTAGTTAAAATGTGTAGTAAGAATGAATAATAACACAGCCCTGCATCAGTTTTGCAAATAAGATGGGACCTAGTGTTTCCGAAGGTAATTTTCGTGCTGAACACAAATCTGGGCTCAAAAATTTTCCATCACGTCAGGTTTTCGAGAAAAGCGTTTTTGGCCATTTTAAAAAATTATAGAGTATAACCCTGACGTGCTACGATATCCGTTATTGTCTGTACTTGAAGGTTGAACTTTGCTCTTTGAAATGAAGCCTATCCCAAAATATTCGCATGCACCCTTAGAGTAAGGGGTTCACTTATTCCCTGCGGAAACACTAGGTCCCATTTTATTCGCATTCGAAAAATGGAAATTTGCAGGGCTGTGTAGTCAATTAAACAAAAATAAAATAAAAAAAGAAATTTATAATGTGTATACAATATATGAAAAGCTGCAAAACATGTCATCTAAGTAGTCTTGCAAGACATGTCATCAAAGACAAGTGCGACATTTGTATGAAAATGTCTTCAACGACTTGTATGGGGCTGTCCTCAGTATATCATAATGGAAAGAGACGCTAAGTGCTGCGTTATGACTTTCCCGCACGGATATAACTAGCTAAACTATCCGGCCTTGCTCAGGTCATGTACATATACAAAATTTCATTTGTCTAGTTCGTTTATTTGCAAAAATACGATGAATTTGTTTTTAGACCACTTTTTGGTGGGCCACGCACACCACCCATTTTTTAACTTTGCTGGCCCTAGTAACATGTACACCACATTTTATTATACTCGTCGTAGTACGATGAATATCTGTATCAATTCTATGAGCATCACGCCCACCAACCCACTCAGAGGTATGAATATACACACAAAATTTCTACCAAAGGTCTAGCCGTTTCGGAGGCTGTGACACGAGAATTTTATATATTAAAAGATTTTAGACTGAGTACATACAGGCTATCTCGTTGTCGAAATTCCGCACGACTACAGATTTATTTATTTATTTTTTTAATATTTGTACCCAACACAGTGTCACTAGCCATGTCCGTCTGTCTGTCCGTCTGTTTGCTTGCCTCGCTATTGTGAGGTGATTATTTCGCTTAGTTTAAAAGATATTGAGCTGAAACTCGAAACTAAAGCTTTTCTCGGTCCAGAGTAGTTTGAATGTTAAAAAAAAATGCCACGCCCACTCTAACTTGTACCTCCCATACGAATCTACCGCTTATTTTTGAGTTTCTTTTTTTAATTACTTATGACTTCTTCTTTTTGATCCTAAATAGTTTGAATATCAGAACCATGATGCCACTCCCATTTTTGGACATGGGACCATAAAAACTTATTATTTTTTTGTTGCTTAATTTTTATTTTTTATGAATCTATTCAATTCAATTTGGCTAAAACACTTTTAATTCATCCAAGTCAGATCCATGGTCTCACGCCCATTTTAGGTATGACACCTATAAAAACGTAAAGCCCATTTTCGAGTTTTTGTATAAGAATCGTTATTATTTATGAATGTATTCACTTCAAATTGAATAAATATGCTTCTAATGTGAACACTTATCTACACAAGAGATTTGGTGAGGATCAGTTCACTAAAGAATATAGCCACCACACAAACCCAGAGCTTATTTTCGAGTTTTTTATACAAAAAAAATGTTATTTATTAAGCTGATTGCTTCAAATACGGTGAAAAACTCTTATTAGATATTATAAGTGTACAGTAAAGACTTGATAAGAATCTGGTTACTATATACATATTGAATTAAGATTAGATCACTATACCATATAGTCCCTATACAAAGTGACGACAAATTTATTTTTTTTTTTTTACGAAAATTTCATTTGATGAGTATCAAAACTTCGTTGCTACCCAAATTAAAGTTTTTCCTTATTTTAATTTATTGATAGTTTTTTTGTTCTTTTTGTTTTTCAGAAATTTGCCATAATTTACGCTTGATGATATTCAAAAATACTCTTTTTGCGGCTTTTTGGCTCTTTAGAAATGTCAAAACAAATGTCCCATCTATTTGGATTACGATTAAACTTAAATAAATTTACTCCATTAAAAAAAAAAAAAAAATATGCAAAAATGTTCATTATAAAATCATTTTTTTTTTTTTTTTATCATTTATCTAAATGACAAGTTGTATCTATAAAGAAATAAATATGACTGTATAGTGAGTCTGTTTGTAGGTATGTACCGGAAGTGTTTGGCATTTAAGAATGTTTGTAGTTTCTCACTTTGGCCATAAATGCAAACATTAAACAACATTTAATTGCTACATCAACAACATCATCAACAACAACAATAACAACAAAAGAGGCAGCAGCAACAACAGAACATCAGCTGAAGCTGAAGTTGAAGAGAAAACAAGAATCAGTACAGACAGACAGACAGACAATCTGGCTAAAAATTTAGACATTATTTTATTTATTTGTATTTTTTTTTTTTTTTTTTTTGCTTCCAATAAAAGTCAATGCAACACATAAATCTCAACTTCATTGACCATAAATGTATTAAGTTACAAGATACAATTGTATCTATTTACACTAAACAGAACAGAACAGAACAAAATAAACTAAACTAAACTGTTGTTCTTGATGTTTTATAGTCTACGGCCGGTTTGAGCATTACATACAATATGCATCATCATTGAAGTGGAGTGGAGTGAAGTGAAGTGGAGTTCGAGAACTTTATAAATGATATTTTAAATGAGTATTCACAATAATTTACACTTAAACGCATAAATGTATTTTTTTTGAGATACTTTTATTGTTAAGCGCTACTGCAGATACATTTATGTGTTTGTGTATTTTGCGCAGCTTCAACCTTTAAATAGTTTTTTTTTTTTTCTTTTTTTTGTTTTGCATTTTGCATTTCTTTTTCCTTTTTGTTATTTTATTTTTTTTTTTTTATTGGCGTTGGTGTTGCTGATCCCGTCATTGCCGGATGAGCATAATAGTCATTTCCCGTTTATAGCTCCTTAACTGTTGTGCGCTGTTGTTGTGAATTTTTTATTTATTTATTTTTTTTTATTTATTTTTTATTCTATAGCCATCAGCAACTCGTCGCTTTCATTTGATTACATTTTGCATTGAATTTCAATATTGTTTTTTTTTTTTTTTGCAACAGAAAATATTGAAACACTTGTTTAACCAATTCGCTGCGTTCGTATGCAACGGGTAATGCGTTACATCGAAAATACTTCACGGAACTTCGAGCGGTCATAGGAGTGATAAAAATTTCGAACAAAAAAAAACCAGGCTTGGTTCTTGATTCGTAAACGTTTCAAACTTCCAAAATTGCAACAATTCAAATCCTGTTTATATTGCAGAGAAAATGTAAAGTCAAATTTTTTGGTTATCAATTTTATTCCTAAAAGACAAAAGTTGTAAAAGCTTGGAAGCCTTTTGGTACAGGTTGTAGGTCTTGTCGAAAGCACTCCGGCAATCTTTGCTTACATAAATATGACAACTTAGCTTGTGGTGAATTTGTATATAATTTCACCACGACAAGAAATTTTGTAAAAGAGATAGTACTATGCGCAAATTTAATATTTTCAGTATTTTTGCTACGGCTGCTTTGGTGTTTTTAAAAAACATTTATTTTTAAATTAATTAAGAAGCAGAAAATGTGATATTTCTAAGTTGAAATTATTTAATTTCACCATAACATGCATACTCAACAAAATATGTAAGCAAATTAGAAAGAAACAGTGGCGGATTACTTCAGCTGGTATAATAGACAATAATTGGCAAAGTTTTTAAACTGTTTCAAAAACTACTATTTTTACAAAGAATTCCCCATCAAAAGAATTTGTAGATTTGTCCTAGTACCGAACCGAAATTTGTATCTCCAAAAGATTGCTCGCCTCTGTATGATGACGCTAAGAAACACCCAAAACGTTGTCAGGGTCGGTAAAAAATCTCTACGACCCCTTCTGATCGATTTGATTGGTAAATCTAAAAAGTTTCCTTCGATGACGATGAACTATTTTATTTAAGACGTAAGCCAAGCCAAACTTGAAAGATTTACTATAAAAATTGTTTGAGACTTTAAGTAAATTAAAGTAGGCCTTGAAAGTAGTAAAAATTTAGTTACTTCAATCAAATTATCAAAGAAAAAATAATATTCCTAATTGTATTTAAATTTTTGTGGAAACATGTCTTCTAATTTCGAAAACGGACAAGAACCCGATCCCTATTCGAACAATGATGCAAACTTCGGTGATGCAAAACAATTTTTTAAATGCTGCATTTGTTTGAGTACCGCGTGTAACGCAGTGGTCACTTTTTGTGGTCACATATTTTGTGGTTCTTGTATTTTTACATGGATGAATTCAGAGCAACACCGTCGTCGCCATGAGTGTCCAGTTTTTCATTCAAAAATCGGTCTGAACACGATTATTCCGGTGCGCAGAGAAAACAACGTTCCTTCTTTACCGCTGTCTGCTCATCCAGAAAATGGTTTACAACTTAGGCGTATTCGTATTCAAAAGCCGCAGCCAATGGAACGCACCAAGCCGCTGGCCAGAGAACTGCAATTATTGCAAATGAGGGCCCATAGAAATATTATTGAAGGAGACGATTACATGCGTCGCACTATGATTCTTATGATTTGTTTAATGATTTTGATTATGATGTACTCTTTTTTGATGGAGTTAGTTATACTCCTCATAAATATATTTAAAATAAAACAAAATTCAAAATTAAAACTTAAAAATTAATTATTCTATTTGTTTTTTCTATTTTTTTGCTCTTTAATGGAGTCCACAATAACATTAAGACTAACGCAAGCGCAAAAGCTGACACTAGTGGAAACATAGCATGCGAACGTGATGCAACATTTTCGCCGTCAACATTTTTTTGTATTCACAATAAGTGGCGCCACAAACGTAGAAATCTGAGATGAAAATGTAGCATCCTTTGGCAAGGGTCTTCGTGTAAAATACTGTTTGACGAATACTTTTGGTAATATCGATTAGTATCGAACCCAACCGACTTTAATTTGAACACTCAAAATATCATTGCTCCATTTTAAATGTAATTCTTCGATCTCTCGACCATGACTCTTCAAACGGAAAAGGTGTTAATCGGAAGGAGCAATATCTCGAGTAGGTCCATTTCCATTTCAGCGTTTCCAAGTGGCCGAGCGTTGTTATGCTGAAAAATCACTTTGTCGTAGCTTTCTTCGTATTCCAGCCGTATTTTTCACTTTATAGCGCGGCGCAAACGCACGAGTTGAGTTCGATAGAGTTCCCCCGTAATCGTTTCACACGGTTTGAGAAGTTTGTCGTAGATCATGCCACGCTGATCGCAACAAATACGGCATTGCGAAGAATGTTAGTGTCTGGTCGGGCAAAACCGATGACTTTTTGCGCTTGGGGTTAACGTAATCTACCCACTTTTCATCGCCATTAACAGTTGAATGTAAAAATAACCTTCCTTGATGAGCTGAGTCAGGAACATCCAATATGAAAGGTTGTGCTGGGCTGGTCAACAGTGTCGAAGAGATACAGAGGCTCCGGCAAGAACATTTTTGAGCAAAACGTGAATCAAATCGAGGCATGCGGCAGAGAAGACGTAGACTACAACCACTGCTTCGAAACCCTACGTGGTGGCAAGGTCAATAATCGGTTGTAGCGCAAAAAATAAATATGAACTTTGTATGGAGACCAAGTAAAGAGCTTTGCAATGGTTTCAAGAACGTAAGACCCCAAAAAACATTCAAATGTAAAAGCTATGTTGACTTTACAACCAGTTACAAGTCTTTGGAGTCTGTCGTAGCATTACAGAAGTTTATTTTGGCGAGAGACGCGTTTACAGTACCACAAAGCTATGGTGAACTGCTTAATTTTTTTTTTTTTTTTATAGTGGAATTGCCAATTAAATCTTTTATTCAAAATTAGAACCAGAAAATAATTGACTTCAACAGAAAAACTTTTTAATAATTTTTAAAATAAAAATAATTCCGATTTTCTTTTTTTTTATTTAACTTGAATTTTACAAATCTTTTATGTATCTTTTCTATTGCCGCATTAAAAAATTCACACCCTTTGTGAATATATGCATGTGTATGTGTATGCGCATACATATATGCAATTCAATTCGTTACAAATCTCGTCACATTTACGCAAAAATACGCATACATATACAGCGTTTGTAAATGTGTGTATAAAATGTTCAGATGGTGTGTTATAAAATTTTAAAACGGTCATCTGTAAATGCACTTAATGCACACACAAAAAACACAAACATACACAAAGCGGGCGTAAGTAAAAAATGTATCTAGATACATAAAAGCTGTAGTAGTGTATTGGGTATGGAACGTTTTAATGTACAAAGTAGCGCGCTGTCAGGGAGTAATTGCAAGAAATTCTATTAAAAAATGAACATTTCAACATTTCAATGTGATTTTTTTTTTTCTGAATGCATAAAAAAGTGCATTATACAAACTCACTTTATGGTCATAGAAGCGCTAACAGATAGAATGGGTAAAGTTATAAAAGTGCATTTTCACAATTCGATTACCGTAGTTCAGTTGCAGTTGCAGTACGCTACCTAAATGTGAAAATGTGTAAAAATGTATAAAAATGTAAAAAATAAAATAATCATTAATTACGTCTTACGTCTTGGACACTTGTAGCAATTTGCATATTGAATGGGAAAATATTTAAAGATGAACACACACACACATACACATACACACAGATACTATTTATAGTGAATCATACCACTCCATTCGATTCGATTCGATTCGAGTCGATTCAATTTAATTCAATACAATTCAAATGCACACAAAACTGCACTTTCAGTTTCAATAAAAATCGCATAAAGTATAAAATTAATGACTTTGAATTGTGAGAAACTTCAAAGAGGTAAATAGTTATGGGCATGTGTGTATGTGTATGTATTGTATCTAGATACATATTTATTGTATATTTAAATGCAGTTAGTAGCGGCTCATTGAGCTCTGCGGTTGTGTCTATTGCTGTGACTGTAGCTGCGGCAGCGGCACTTGTTGTCTTCGTTGAATAAATATTTTTTTTTTCTTTGCGGCGGCATTTAAATGATTTGAATGTTCAATTGACCAAAATGTTTTCTTAAGTTTTTCCAATAAAATATTTTTCAAACTTAAAGTTTTCAGTTGTTTTTTTTTTTCTTTAAAAATACCCTACAAATATTATATGAAAATCAGTATAAGAATTTTGTTATGCAGTTTGTAACCATCACAGATATTAAGCTGCTTATGAGTGGAAAGCAAAATTAGCCATGATAGTTGATTTGGATTTGCTTTGCTCAGAAAGATATTATTCTGAAATATTGAACTTAACCTTTTTCAGGTCCTAGGCAATGTGTGTTTCAGCACCAAACGGCCACGCCCACTTTAAGTCACAGCTTCCATAGTTTTTTGTATGAAGACACTTATTTTTTCTGAACGAATTGAATTAAAATTAAGTGAAATCACTTCTTATGTACACCTTAGTGAACAAGAATCGATATGATAAGGATCGGACTAATATAACATACAGCCCCAATACAAACTTGACTAAATCCATCGCGAAATTTTATCTATACCTTTGGTGAACATATAAACTATTAAAAGTGTAGGGTATATCATATTTGACTGGTTTCCGAAGTGTTTTTGTGTACTGAATAGGATTCTGGTTCCAAACACGTCATGATTTTGAAAAAGAATGCATTTTGGGAGGTCTGTACCTACTTTTCTCGAAAACCCAACGTGATGGGTATTTTTGGGCAACAGAATCGTTTCCCCCAGAATCGTTTCCCAGAATCGTTTCCCACCAATTTATTTATTTTTTTTTTACTATATACCCTTTTACCCAAAGGGTATATTAACTTTGTGCGAAAGTATGTAACAGACAGAAGGAGGCTAGTTAGACCCTATAAAGTATATATATTCTTGATCAGCATTGGAAGGGAAGTCAAACAAGCTATGTCCGTCTTTCATGCTGTCTGCCGTATGCAAGATAGAGCTTCCATATTTGAAACTTAGCCCCATTTTAAAGGGCACCCCCCATACAAATCCACCTCAAAAATTTAGGGGTTGTTGCATAAAAATGTCATTTTTTATACCTGTCATAAATGGTGTGAAACAGGTGTATTCAGTTTGTCGGAAAGTTTGTAACGCACTTAAGGAGACGTCGTAGACTCCATTAAGTATTTTTATTATTGATCAGCTTGACGAGATGAGTCGATCAAGCTCTGTCCGTCTGTCTGTTTGTCCGTCTGTTTATTTCATCGCGATTTACTCGGAGACTACTGGGCAATACTTAGCTGAAATTGAAGCTAAAGCTTTTCGCGGCAACGACCAGATCAAGTTTGAATATAAAAGACACCATTAAAGGTATAGCCCCCATACAAACTGACAGCAATTTTAAATTTTTTTTATGAAAATTGGTATTATTCACGTATGTATTCACTCCAAATTGGGTAAAAATACTTTCAATGTCACCAGCAAAAAAATGTGCCACACCCATTTCTGAATATATCCGCCATACAAACAAACCGCCCATTTTCGAATTTTTGTATGAAAATGGTTATTAGTTAGCAGTGTATGCCAAATTTGGTAAAAATACTTAAAACTCATCCAATATCACAACCAAGAAGCCACGCCCATTTTTAGGCACAGGGCCCCATACAAACTTATCGATTATTTTCGAATATCTTCTGAATATCTGTATTTTTAGCTTAAAACTTGGTACTAATATTTTGTCTAAACTTGAGTTGACCCATTAACCAACTCCCATCCCATCTCGAAGTTTTATCTAAGTCACTAATGATTACACATTAACTACACAGGCCTGCATCAATTTTGCGAATAAGACGGGACGTAGTGTTTCCGAATAGAATTTTCGCGCTGAACACGAATCTGGGCTTAAAAATAGCGTTTTTGGCCATTTTTAAAGAGTTGTAGAGCAGGACCCTGACGTGCTATGATCTCCGTTTTTGTCTTTAATTGAAGGTTGAACTTTGCTCTTTAAAACGAGCCCTATTCCAAATTATTCGCACGCACCCTTAGAGTGGGGGTCCACAAATTATGTTTTAGGAAGGGTCTGATAAATGCGTCAGAAAAAATTGACATCAAACAGGCCTCTCTAAAAAAAAACCAAAAACAATTTTTAACTAATCTCATCGAGCGAAAATTCCATTCGGAAACACTGGGACCCATTTTATTCGCATCCCAAAAATGGAAATTTGCAGGGCTGTGCTATTAAACAATGCGTGTGACGGGTATTTAAGCTTTGTTTCCACCGAAGTCAACGTTTTTCCTTGTTTTTTAACTTAATATCGACTATCATTTTGCATATAAGTCTAATTTTTTGTTATTTTTGTTTATTTGTTTATTTATTTACATTTTTTTTTTTTGGTTGTTGGTATTTATTGTCGTCATTTTTCGGTTGGCCTGTCTAATCACAAAAGTGTCACATAAATTTGTCGCATTTCGGGTTTGAAGTGAGCCAAGTCTGTGTCTCTGTCTGTGTCTGCGTCCAGTCCAGTTCAGTGCAGTCCAGTCTATCTAACTTTGTATTGACTCAACTCGATTGCCTGGGTTTCGCTTTGGTTTGGTTTGGATTGGCTCGGTGCTTGGTGCTTGGCTTGGCTGCTTTGCTGCTTTTTGGACGAAAGGGGTTAATTTGTTATCGTTTTTATGATGTTGAACGAATCGTATGAATTTATATGGTAAATAAAATAAATAAAAAAAACAAAATATAACTCTCGCTCACTCGCAACGTCTGTGGTCGGATTTCCCTTTAAAAAAAAAATAAAAATTATAGATATTTGCTTTTTTTCTTTTCTTTTCAAGTCAATGCGCCTCAAGAGTCGAACAATATATTAAAAATTTGTCAACTTGAAAAAAAAAAAAAAACATTTAATTTAAAGTTAAAGAAGCTAAAAGCTGTTACACACACAGACACACACAGGCACAAATTGCTTCAACTGATTTCAATTAATCGACAAATTGCTTTTAAATTAATATTTGCACTTCAATTAAAGTCTATCTACAATTTTTTATGATCTTCAAACAAAAAGTTTCATTTCGAAATCAATGAAGAAAACAAAAAAAAAACCGAAGAAAAAAAACACGAAGAAAAAAAACTTCATAAAAGTATCAATTTTTGCCTTTTGCTTTTCCATTGTTGTTGCTGTTGTTGTCGCCGTTGTCGATGATAGCACAGCGTACATACATACACACGTACACACATTGAAGGTGTAATTTTTTTTTTTTTAAGTGTGACAAAAAAATACACGCTTAAAATAAAAGATACGAAAACAACAACAACAAAAAAAACGGAAAAAATTGAGCAACACTAAAACACAAAGAGAAGCCGCCACCATCGAAGTTATACGCCAACTCTCCGCTTCTCACTTCGATTGCTCATCAAGTCGCTTCATGGTGCTATTTATGCGTCTCGTTAAGCCAAACACTTCGAAGCAGCCGAAACCGAAACCGAAGCCGTTGAGACGAGTTGGGCTCATCATAAATTATTTCCTTAAAGCCAAGAACGAGCGTTGATGACAACACACGACACCATCGAAGATTAATTTTTCAGAAGCAAAACGAAAAAACCGCCATAATCAAAGAGGTAAAAAAAAAAAAAAACATATAAAAACAGAAAAAAATTTTTTTCCCCACTTTCGCCTCAAACTTCAATAAAGAAATACTCTATTCTGTAGAAATTGTATATAAAATATATTACGAAAGTTCTACAAGTTCCAAGTTTCTCTCGTTTCAAAAGACTATCTACAGGATCTTTCAAATCTTCTTCTGCATGTCTACTACAGAGCGTACAATTACAGTACATATTAAGCCCTATTTTTCGAAATTATCTTATACATCAATGGGTGCATAACTCAAATTTTTTCTTTTTTAGTGCTTAATATACGCTTTTACCCTTTTTTGAACAAATTTTAACGAAAACTTATTTTTATACCCGCCACATATAATGTGAACGGGTATTATCAGTTTTTCAGAAAGTTTCCACGCATAAAAAGAGACTTAGTAAACTCTATAAAGTATATATATTCTTGATCAGCTTGACGAGATGAGTCATATCTATCTGTCTGTCTTTAGTTACACGCTTCATGTGCTCAGTTTTAAAGATACTCACCTGAAATTCGAAACACAACACTTCTCAGCTTTGCGTATATAGCACCCATACAAGCTTACCTTTTTCTCCAATTTTTGTTTAAAATTGGTATTATTTATGACATTATTCACTCCAAATGGGGTAAAAACACTTCTAATAGCTACCTATGTAACACTGCTTATATTATATGGATCGGGCAACTATAATGTTTGTTATATCTGTCCTAGGAGCCTTCCTAGACATCTCAGGCGCTTTTAATTACGCGTCTATAGGAGCAATAATGCGAAGCCTCTTGGATTCAAAACCTGCTGATCTGCAGAAGAGTTCAAGCCAAGTGGGGAGCCGCGACGATGACCAGTGACGCACACGGAGGCACACCGTATGGTGAAGTCCTGTCACCTCAAACAATTCAGCAGGAAAGCTTCCATGATAACTGCGTATGGTGACGATATAAGCATAATTATCATGGAAAATGGTCCAATGACCCTTAGCTCTGAATCGACTGAATTTGCGGCCAATCGTGCCTCATGGTGTTCTGGTATGGTGGCAGGCCTCGAAGAAATACGCATACCTAAAGTTCATGGAAAAAGCGCAACGACAGGCACTAGTCTGTATAACAGGGGCGTCGCGAACCACTCCAACAAAGACATTAGAAACAATCATGGGAGTTCTGAACATACACGCCCTGAACATACACGTCTGTTTGTTTTTTTTTTTTTTCTCTCTCTCTCCCTCTTTTCACGTATCAAAACACCATTTCAATGTGGTCCGTAATTTCAGCCAATGATCTCCATTATTCGAAATTTAATATTTTTAGACTTTTCCTTTTCCTAATTAGCTCAGGTCCAATTGCTTATGATCGAAAATATTAATAACAAAAATACCATATATACATATCATCTTTCTCGAATGTTTATTTTTACAATAGTTAACGTTTTATAAAATTTCTTTCTTAAAAAAAAACAAATCGATTCGAGGTAATCAAAACAACGAAGCGAAACAAAGCAAGCTTTTTGCGTTAAGTTGAGGCGCGAAGAATGTGAGAATTTGACACCTTTTTTAAGCAAAAAGCCGCTTACAAAAACGTCTTCCGTTCTTCCTTCAAACAAAGACGACATCGCTGACTTTAAATTTTGACTTTAGTAAACTTCATGAAACAAAATAAATTCATCGAATGAACGACTTTGATTGGAATCACGAGTGCAGCTGTTTTTTTTTTTTTCTTTGCTTAAACGAAGAAGGTGCATAAGAGTCTTTGATAAACATTAACATTATTTTTAATAAATTGGCGTCGCAGTCGTACGCTTTGGTACTCATCATCATCATCATCATCATTATTATTATTAAATCATCATCGTTGATATTGATTATCATCATCACGTTTAATTGAAATTCAATAAAATTTTATAAATAATGCCGACATCGTTTATATTGCATGCATTGATGACAAACGGACAGACGGACGGTCGGACGAATGGACGGATAAGTTGCATGCATAAATATTTATTTAAAAAAAAATAAATATTTTTACTGCTGGCATAACGAAATTTAGACGATCAAATGATCGATTATATTGAAAAAAAATAATAAACTCACATATATCATAAATCACAAAAAAATGTGTGATAATTATATTTGAAAAAAAAAAATCAACAAAAAAAAAAATTTAAGTCTAAATATGTACTTGATATGTACAGTTTATTTTAATAAAATAATAAAATATTTTAATGGAATTTTGAAACCTTGAAACAAATCAACAAATTTATCGAATGATTAGTTTAAAAACTTTGTCATTGTCGAAGGTTCTGGATTCTCATGGATCTATTCTCATGTAAGTTGGGCCGTAGAGCCAAAAAATGGACCAAAAAACCTTTTTCTTAAGAATCGTTCTCAAAAAGGTAACAACTTCATTATTATTTTTATTTTATTAATAATTGCTTATACCATCACTAGCTAAAGCAAACTTTTATCTCTATACCAAAAGTACCCTTGATTGGCAAAAAACATTTCGAAATGCCAAAGGAATACATATAAGCAAAATTGCTTAGCTAAAAAGCGTGGAACTCAAGGCTAGGATTCGCGAAGATGATAGATGAAACAGAAATTAAACATCTTCGAAACGGACGGCATTGAGAAACATGCGGATACAACTTTGATAGATCCGCAGAACCTTTAAATATCACCTAACAATAAAAAAAATTATAAAACTATGTAAACAGCCATGTAAACAGCTTTTTCTGAAACGATTCAGCTTTTTCTTCCCGTATTCGTGGCCATTTTTGAAATCTACGGCCCAAAATTCAAGGGAATAGATCTATAAGAACCCAGAATTTTCTGGGTGTAAATTAGTAATATTTTTCTTAACCATTGCATAAATTTCGGTTAGTTTATGTATTCCAAAATTAAATTGAATTATGGAATCTATTCTACTTTCTTCTGCTTGAACAAACTTAAAATTTCTTTTCATTTTAGGTAAAATATTGAGCGGGAGTCAATGGTCTGATACAAGCCAAGTTTAGATACAATAATGTGGTCAAAGAAAAGCTAAAATTACAGATATAATATTAATGTTATATGCTATATGTTATAGTGGCTCGATCCTTATCATAACGGTGGTGTATACATAGGATGATGTTTTTAACCAATTTTACATAACTAATAACAATTTTAATACAAAAACTCGAAAATGGGCGATAGATTAGTATGGAGCTATTTCTAAAAATGGGCGTGGCAGCTTGGTATTTTTATTGGATTGCATTAGAAGTGTTATCACCCAGTTTAATATATATTCATAATTAATAATTTGTATGAGGGTTATACCTAGAAATGGGCGTGGCACCATGGATCTAACAAACAAACTATTCAAATAAGTATTTTCATACAAAAACTTGAAAATGGGCGATTGATTTGTATGGAGGCTACAACTAAGAGTGTTCGTGGCATTCTAATTTTAACACACAAACTACTTAGGATCGAGAAAAGCTTAAGTTTCGAATTTCAGCTTACCAGACATCAACAGACAGACGGACATGGCTAGATCGGTACGTCTCATCGAGCTGAATCAAGAATTTATTTGCTTTAATGATGTTTCTAATATTTCTCTTTTAATGCTTTACAAACTTAAGGATAAAATGATAATACCCTCCACATCGATCGGGACAAAAAAATTTACATCAGTGTGTGCAGAATCGGGATCAAATACTTCGATTCGCGCCCATTTCTACTATGTAGTAACCATGAAACGATTGAAGAAAGAATGACTTGCAGTCGGTGTTTTATGAATAATAAATTTTATTTTATATGCCTCGAAAAAAAAAAATGGAAATCCTTCAATTACCATTTAATTTTCAAAATAATCAATTATGAGCATTAAAACAGCGACAACTCAGCTATTAAAATCATAAAGAAACATGCTGTTATCTTCTTCTTACACAGACACACACTTAAGGATGCATTGATTAAAAGACCGAGAAAGGCTTAATGGCGCCCAATGATAAAAACGATTAAACCCAAAAATGGAAAAAATAAAAAATAAAAGAAATGTCATTAAAAATGTGTCATAAACATTGATACAACGAAGTATTTAAGGCAACAATTTAACTTTTTATCAGTAATGTAAAAAAAGTATCTGTGTATTTTTATTATTACACACATATGTGTGTGTGTGTGTTGGTTGTAAGTTGCCTATTTATGTACATTTTAACAACAACAACAACGACAACAACTCCAAAAAGCAATATAAAGTCAAGTACAGCGGTGCAAGATTTTTAATTGCCAACATAAAGTTAAAAGTTTTACAGCCAAAAACCAAAAAAAAAAAAAAAAAAGATATAAAGTAAAGAAGTAAAAAAAAAAAAAAAAAAAAAAGATACTATTTACAAGAACAAATCAGAGCTAAATGGCCACTGTTGCCATGTAGTTATTCAGGGCTTAAAACAACACACACACAAACACACATACGCACCACATGGGTTAAACAAAAACAACAACAACAACAGCAAACCAGGCAACTGAACAAGCTTCACATTTGATGGGATTTTTTCGTTGTTGTTGTTGTTGCTGCTGTGACTGCTCGACTTATGATTCTCTCTCTGCTTCTGCTTCATCTCAGCCAGCAAACGAACGAACGAACGAAAGAACGAATGAACGACATCAAATGCGTCCATACATATGCGAATCCGTTGAGCTTATAAACAAGTCAACGAATAGCATTACTACCACTTCACTTTGCGCCAACACCAATCCTCTCTAGAGCTGCTGCTGCTGCTGCGGCTGCTGATTTTGTTACCGTTTGCCGTTTCCAATGCTTACTACTTGCAGTCCGCGTTAATTACGCCTTTTATGGGCGATGATATCTCAGCCCAGATGTCTGCGCCGAACCAAACCAAACCGAACCGAACTAAACTGAACTGAATAGCGTAAAGCAAAATGATGCAGGCGGCTGGAAAAATGCTTAAGGCGCGCTCAATGGCACCATAACATGGCAGCATCAGCAACAGCAAAAGCAACAACGTGTAAAGTGGCAAGTAGTTGCGCGGTAAGGGATTAAACGCTGGAACTGGATTTGAACAACTCTAATACCTAAAGTAGATTTGGACATTGCAAATTTGTTATTGTTTTTCTTGTTGTTGTAGCCATTACACAGCGTAATATAATCGACAGACAGACTAGACGAACAAAGCAACATAGCAAACAGAGAGAGAGAGAGAGAGAAAAGAAAAGGAGAGAGAGTAATCGTAAGACATAAAATTTGAAAACAGATTGTTTCTCTATCAATGCAGCCTATTTGGCTTTTTTTCCCGTCAATTCTGGCTATTTTCTTAAGGCCATTAGCTGGAAAATATTTTGGGAATTGTGATAAGCGGGAATTTTGAATCTAAATTCCGAACTGAGCAACATTGCAGACTGAGGGAGAGAGTAATAGAGATCGGGCGGAAGTGTAGTCGTTAGATATAAAATTTTTAAAACAGATTGTCTCTTCATCAGTAGTGCCAATTCCACTTTTTCCCCGCTAATTCTGTCTTTTTTAAGGCCATCAGCGTTTAAAATTTGGAAATTGCGGGAAATTCGAAATTCGGTTTGGCTTTTTTTTTCGCTTATTTTTATGTTGTCACCGATTACGAAAAAAATATGAAAAAAGTGGCAGGCTCAACATTATTTTTTTATCAATATTTGCCCATACCAACACTAGTAATAAGGCTGAGAGGCTTGGCTTATATTCTGTAAAATAATTACCCGGAAACCGTTTTCTTTGATTATCGTGGTGTGATTCATTGGAGTTGCTCCCGTATGGTCTAACGGTTAATAAAAGAATATTATTTGTCCGTTTTGAGCCCAGGAGAGCATACACAGAAAACGGCCGGAATTGTGGAAGGACAACTCGTAGATTTTGCACTACGTCAAAGCGCCATTTCATCGAGACATAATTTTACAGGAATATGTACAACGCCAAAAACTCAATAAATATCACATAGCAACCACCGTATTCTCCAGAATTGGCTCACTGTAACTTTTCCAGTTCCCAAAACTTAAATTGGCTCTTTGAGAAAGATGTTTGAAGTCGATCGATGCCATCAAACAAAATTCGAAGGAGAAGCTGAAGGACATACTCACGGCGGCCTATTAGTGGGCCATGGACAGATTTGGTTAGTTCCCGCTGGCGTCTTTGCATCGGCTCAAATGAGGTCTTTTTTAAAGGCGATACAATAAATTCCGATAATTAAATTTAAAAAAAAAAAGAAACTGTGTTGTTTCTAATAATTTTAATAGTTTTACAGAATAAAAGTGAGGAATTCAAGGCTTGGATATACCGACAAGCCTACTCATTCCATCTGAAACAGAAATTAACATCTTCGCAACGCACGAAATTGAGAAAAATGTGAATCAAAAGCTAGTTCCGCAGAACTATTAACTATTATCACCAAACCAAAAAATATTGGTAAAAGCGTAAAGACAGCTTTTGTTGGCTTTTTTTCTGAAATTTGACAGCTATTTCTGTCTTTTCTTCCCGTTAGAAACAGCTTATTTCCAGAACAAAAGTTGGCAGCACTGCGCTTCATAGCCATTCATTTTAGTTAGTCAATGCGACTATACGAGTAGCTGAAACCCTTTATACAATACATTTACTATGACGACGACACCCTGTATCGTTATAACGAAAACGCTCTTTACAACATGTCACTCGCAAAGTTCAACGCTTAAGAAAAGTCTAAAGTCTGGCATTGTAGCTAAAGCTAAACTGAATCTGCTGCAAAGTAAGCAAAAGTTTAGCCCACTCTTCTGCCAACTACGGCAGCCAGCTGGCGGCTTTTGATGAAGCTAATCTACATTTTAAAATCGGTGGCTGTCATAAATAAATGCGTTAATTTTATATGTTTATGTTAAATTTGCTGTGACTGTGAATAAAAAAAAAAAAAAGAAATGAAAAAAACACAAAAATCGACTGTAAGAATGCATCAGGAATATGCATTTCAACTATGTTCTCCTTACTCCGTACTCCATTCGCTCGCTCGTTCGTTGGTTCGATTGCTTTAGCAGATGTTTGATATGCTGTAGAGTGAAAAATAAACTAAAAATAACGAAAAAAAAAAAAAAAAAAAAAAAGGAATGAAATCTAAAGCACACTTTGCCATATTGATAAGGACTTGTTCCGCGCTGCGGTTAACACAAGTTATTACACAAACCGCAAAAAGCAAAAACTTCAAATGCAAAGGATGCATACAGCATGCGAAGACGAGTTTTTAGAGTCTCTCTCTCTCTCTTTTCTCTCACTGCCTGCCTCTTCTCTCTTTCTCTCGCTGTATCTAAAAATAAAATGCATTGGGTTGTTTTGGAGCCAATATTATTTTATATTGAAGTTATAAATGGCGGATAGAGAGAGAGAGAAACACAGGCAGAGCAGACATTGACGACTACAACAGCGTTGCGATGCGATGCGATGAGGACGACGCGACGACGACGACTACGACGTGGCTGGTGTCAAAGCAAACACCTCAAGACATGACACGACTCATTGCTAGGCTACAACTGCAACACAACGTAACGCAACGCAATGCAATGAAATGCGCGACGCACGATGCGATGCTCTCCGTGCCTTCGGTCCGTATTCATGCCACGCAAAGATCGCATATCTACGCGATAAGCGTGACGTTTACAAATAACGCGCAACCAGCACACACAGACAACACTGACACAGAACAGAACAGAAACAGCAAGTATAACATTGCATTGCATAGCATTGTAGGG
Organism: Leucophenga varia; assembly: GCA_018903435.1. Lineage (NCBI taxonomy): Eukaryota > Metazoa > Arthropoda > Insecta > Diptera > Drosophilidae > Leucophenga > Leucophenga varia. The sequence continues at coordinate 913,516 of JAEIFJ010002131.1, read as the reverse complement.
CGACGTTGAGGATATGAATGTAGAACTACGTAGACGCCGCATTCCGATTGGCACAAGGAGTACACATTGATAGACAGTTGGCAAGACACACGGACAGACAGAAAGACAGGCAGATAGACAGATAGACAGACAGAATGGGCAGAAGAACGTTTCATGTGCGCACGTAGCAAGCGTAAAAGACAAACTGGAAGGACATACGCATATGCGGAGAACTACGCAGATACAAAGCTACAGACTGGCGAAACTGGAATACAAGATGCTTATGAATATACAAGTTGCGTTCTAAAAATAAAAAAAAAAAATGCAAAAAACATCAAATGGGGGTTGTGGATACACTCAAAATGACAAACAAAGTAGTGGTTGCCGTGAAAAGCGTAAGTTTAAAATTTCTGCACAATATCTTCAATACTAAGCGCAGACAAATCGAAAGACGGACGCAAATGTCCAGCACGATTCGTCGTTGCCGTTGTCGTCTTCGTCGTTTTTTATGAGTTCTAAAAAATGTCTGCTTTAATGCGTAAAATCTGAAAAACTTTAAAATCAAGTGTCGCTTTAAACCAGTGTTGCAAGGCACTAACAAATTGGGCTGGAGTTCGTACCGTTAGAGTATGGTTCGAATCGTGAATCGGGTTTGAATAAGAGTTAAAAGGCGGTTCGTTTCGGATTCAAGCGAAATAATTTTTTTTGCTTTGGTTACTGGTTCCTATTTTCTTTTAGAACAACTGATCGAAGAACACATCGAAGCAAACAGTCAAAAGGTATTGAGATTCGGCTCAAAACCGGGTTTCAACACTGGAATAAACTCTGGTCTTAGTTAAAAAATAGATACACCGTTTCTACTTTTTAAAGGGTAACAAGGCAGTTGCCTATCAAAAATGATACGAAGATTTAACAGAAAATATATTTTAAAAATTGTCTCAAGTCCAATGTTTAAGTTTGAACCATCAAGATTATACCTATTTTCTCAGATAAACAAGCCGCAAAAAAAGCACTGAAGTGCTATTCAGTCAAACCATTAAGTCAGTCAGGCATTAAGCAACTTCATACTGGCATCCAAGGTAATGAGAAAGCAGACGAACTAGTTCAACTGAGAGCAGCCAGTTCAATGATTGGTTCAGAACTTTTATTTTTCTAGGCTGGGTCCAGTTACGCTGAACATTTGGAGAGAAGATATATACTGACAATGTTGTGGCGAGTTAATAAGGCAGAGTAAAACACTGAACAAAAGTGTTAAGAACTGGGTCCCTAATAGGTCACTGCAGACTTAAGACGCATTTACATGGGATGAGAATTGAAGAGGATAAACAGTTGTATATTCTCTCTAGAAAATGATGAAATCCCGGCTGAACATCTCTTGTAGAACTGTTCAGTCTTAACTTCCACGAGGCTTGAGTAGCTAAGTTACCAGTAAGCAACTGACTAAGTCCAAGGAATCTGATAGCCTGCTTTAGAGCTACAAGGCGGTATGACGCGTTGCTGTAGAAAGAAATCGACAGTCGGAACGCAAAAGAGATCTGACATGGTTGCATTGTCTTCTTTCCTATAATAATTATATTGTATCAACCCAGTTAGTATGACATTTTAGTATCATTTTGCACCACTGTGCTGCCAACTGCTGCGCATGCCATGCAATGCAAATCTTTGACAGCTGGCAAAGTGCGGGCAGACACAGTTTAACCAAGCAAAAGGATACAAACTAAGAAATCGACTCGACTCGTCAAAACGCAAAGAACTTGAGCACATCTGAACGTCGAATGTCGAATGTCAGCTGAGATAGTGTAAAGAAAGAAAGAAAGCGATTTACTGCTGATTTTGATTGTATTTAATCAATGCGAAAAAAAAAGAAAGAAAGAAAATTTTACTTCATTGTGTTGTTAGCTTTAGAATTTACCAAAGCGGTAAATACGCTACATACTCTCAAGTCCTTTTTTATTTAAATTATTTTAATTGCTAATGGCTTACATTCAATAGGAAGGAATTTGCTACTTAAAAACAATGAAGTGCGTACGTTTTGGCTAATGATAGCCTTCAGCAGAAGCATAAACAGAAGCAAAGGCAAAGATTTTACGGCATGACCCAGTGAAATGTTTGCCTGATGATGTTTTCGTCGCATCTTAGGCCGTCGTCGTCGTTCGTCGGGCAGAATGCTACTTGAAGTTAAGTGTAGTGCAAACAGCAAAGAAACGTGCTACTGCCACACACACACACACACACACACACACTCATACTTGCACACATATATCTAAGTATTCCCTTTCTACGACATTTATGTATGTACGTAGTACTTCCTCATTAGGCGTTCAACAAATGTTGTCACATCATTTAATGTTCATGCATGGCGCGTGTACTGTGACTGCTTCCGAGTGTCATCGTAGCGCCCATACTATATGGCATAGAATATAGTACCATCATGTACCATATCATCATGTTGTATATGCCACACATTCAATGTTGTTGCTTCTTCAATGGTCTGTCAGGCGGTCGGTCGGTCGGTTGGTCGTTCGTGTTGAATGTCACGCGTTCATATGAATGCATGATGCTGACAACATGTTGCCAATATTGCCGTTGGCATCCTTTATTGTTGTTCTTGTTCAGCTTCTTCTTCTTCTTCTTGTTGTTATTATTATTGGTGTTGTTCTTGTTGTTGTTGTGGCTGCACTCACTGACACATTCACTGTGAGCACTCACACCCTTCCATGACTTCCCTTCACTTCTCTTTTGCATTGCTTTGCGTTGTGTTGATTGTGGTTCTTCTCTTTTCACTTGATGCGCTGCTTTTGGCATTGAAGGATGCCAGTTTGTCTGCATATTCTGCTACAGCATACTCTCTCTCTCTCGCTCGCTCTCTCGCTTTCGCAATAGTATGTTGGCAGCAAAGAAAGGATATGTATGGCATTCCATTCACCATGCATGTAATGTGAAGTTCATATTGTGCACATTAAATCAAGTGAATTGTTAGTTTCATAGTCTCGCATCGTATGTCTCATTGTGATAACAGAGAATACACAAGTCATTCTACAATGATAAAAATACATTTTTTTGCCTCATCTTCCTTCTTTTCTTCTTCTTCTTTGTATTGATAACGTTTAGTCGGAAATTCGGTTACTTTTCGCCAAAAAAAAAAAAAAATAATTACAAAAGCATAAAGTGTTAAGTGTTTCTGAAGCATTTACTAATTATCGAATGAGTTTTTTTTCTATTTAGTTTAAGATTTTAGTGCTGCAATCATATCGATAACTTAGGTAAAACCGAAGTCACACGAATTTTGAGTTGACTTTGTATAGGGACCATATGATATAGTGATTTATTATGGCTTTAATGTGTATGAACTACCATAACAAAATTTTCCTCATATTTGCAGCAATTAGCTTAAGAAACAACAATCGAAAATAAGCTTCGGGTTTGTATGGGGGCTATATTCGAAATCGAAGTCAAACGGTTTCGGAGATGTTGTTGTCTAAAATTGGAGGTTTTTTTAAAAAAATACTATAATTATTCAATGTATCTTTTTAATGTTATCAACCTTCAATAGATGGCGTTACGTGTTCCATAATTTAAATAAAAAGTCGCAAAAGCATAAAAAGCTTTGTTGCAGCCCTCGTTATTACACGACGCGTCGTGATGCTTTGTATCCCTGTGCAGCAAAACATGTGGTCTGGTCGGGTGCAAGAGTTTTGCTTATTATTTTTATTTTTTTAATGAGTTAACTATTTAAACGCTAATAAGGTAAAACTTTTTTTATTAAATTAATTAAATAAAGTAAGCAGCAAGGCGTGGCAGTATATGTTTGCGAAACATTCAGAATGCGCGCACTTTATGTAAGTCAAATAAAGTAAATAGTTGGATTAAAGATACACATTTTCTAGGCAATTTAGTTCGAGACACTTTGTACATCATTTGGAGCCGCTCGCTCGCAAAATTGAACAAAGCAGGCTTTTCTAAAAAAAAAAAAAAAAAAAATTTAAATTAAATTGAATCAAGTAGTTTTCTTTTTAAAACTCAGCACAAAAATTTATTTTATTTAAATACACACAGAGTCACATTCAAATCACACGCATTTTTTTTTTAATGCTGTAATCTTTATTTGCAATCAGTCCCTAAAGGGACTATCAGCGAATTGTAATGCATAACATTGACTTTCTATATAATATGTTGTACTCCATAACTTAGGAGTTGTAGTATGGCCTTGTAAATGAGGAGTTTGACCCATAGTTTGATGGTGGACCTTCTATCTAGCAGCCACAGTTGCTTGCGCAACCTCTCGTTCAACTGGGAACGTTTTTAAACCAATTACATTTCGAAGGATTGGTACGTTGGGTCAAATATTGGGTGGTGTTGGACCTATTTATAAGTTTGGAAAGCGTTTTTGATTTGGCTCTTTGGTGGCTTACCATGTACCAAGCTTTGAAAGTGTACCTCATCATTCTCCTCTTGCTGCCATTTACGGATTTAAGCTGCATGGTTTGTGATAATTTACCCGTGGCTATAAATTATGCCAAAGGTTTGATCAAAGACGTGCAACAAAAAATGAAGTTATACATTCGCGATCGATTACGTTGGCTGCTGAATTGACTGATTCCGGCGGACGGAAGGCAAAAGCAGAAGAAGAAGTTAAGAAGTTCCTTAGTACATGCGACGGGGTTTTTAAAATATTTTTTGGATAGTAAAACGTAACAAAAATGCAGAGAAATTAAAAAATTTTGAAATGGGACAAAAGCAAAGATGCCAATTTTAAGGATGACACAAAGCAGCGTTTTATGAAAGAATTTATATGTTTCATGTTTTGTAACTAGTAGCCCGGTTTTTTTGGGCCAAATTATATTTTGTCAAATAATTTACATTTTGTTTTCTTTTTAATTTTTACGTTTTTTACCGAAACTTTCGAGTGACTTGCCAAAGCCGTATGAACGATGATGAGCTACGAGATAAGATGAAGTGGAGTCTTTAGAGGGCTTCGTCAAACAGACAGTAGACTGGCCATTGCGTACGTTTTAAGGTTGAAGATACAAAAAAAACATACAAAATTCTTTAGAATATGATTTGACAATTTCGAGTAGGTCCTGTTTCAAATTAAAAAGTCCAGATTGATATATTTTTTTTTTTTTTGTTTAGATTACGCAGACCGACAAAAAATTTGACGAAAGACCCGAACCAGAGACTGGCAAATGTACATCAGAAGCATTTTGACACGCTGATTTCCGACTTGTATTAAGAATTGTCTCATCTTCTATGGTTCCCGATATAAAACTTGAAAAGAATTGAAAAGAAAAGAATTTGTTATCTCGAAAACTCTTTGTGATGTAATAATTCTTGAGCTCCAGATACGTAATCAGCGCACCAAAAGTAGTCCTTCTTACACACAACTACTGCTTCTGAAAATTGTTGGCCTGTGTTATCATAAGTGTAATCCATATCGAATTTAAAATTTCTAGTTAAAGTAATTTTATACGAACATTCAAACATACTATATGCTGGTTAGGTTTGTATGGGGATCGAAAATGGGGACTTAGACGTTACTACTCTTCTACGGATGGTTCTACAGAATTAAAATTTAAGATGTGGTGACTCTGGTTTCTCTTATTGTCTCCAAGAAAATCGATTTCATATGATAGATCGGCTGACTACAGGAACCGAATTGACAACAGCTCAGCTATGTTAGACCAATAATCTGTAGGATGTAAGTATTTTAAATCAAATGAGTCGTCTGAGTTGTTCTAGTTAAGTTTCATTGTTCCATAAAAGTTTTTTTTTTTCAAAAATATGTCCCATATGCATTTTCACTTTCACATAAGTTTGTATGGGGGCTATATCTAAAAATGGGCGTGGCACATTGATTTTGACATACAAACTAACTAGGAGCACAAAAAGCTTAAGTTTTAAATTTCATGTCAATATTTTTAAAACTTTCTGAGTAAACCGCATCGCAACAGACATACGGACAAAAGCCAGACAGACAGACGGACAGACAGACGGACATGGTTAAATCGATTCGTCTCATCGAGCTGATTAATAATATATACTTTATGGTATATATACTTTAATGCCTTGCAAACTTTCGAAAAATGAATATACCTTTATACTATGTGTAACGGGTATAAAAAGGAAAAACGTTAATTCCGTTGGGACCGAAGCTTATATACCTGTCACACATCATATGACTTGGATAGATTTTCGTGCTCAACATTTGTATTAAATTTTATCTTAAAATACTAAGCGTTTTAAAAATGTTCTTAAAAAACTAAAAATATGCGGTCCCATCTCATTAAATTGTTTTAATGCGTTACAAACTTTTCTGCAAACTGATAATACCCGTTCAAACTAAGTATGACAGGTATACAAAAAAAAAAAAAAACGAAAAAAAATTCATTGTAAAAAAATCTGTTCTAATTAAAATTAAATAAAAATGCTACACGCTCAAATTAAATGAGTTAGAAACTAATGAAACTAATGAAAAATGCTCGTAAATGTCAACGGCAACATTTTCATGAAAATATTTACGACATAAAAAAAAAAAGAGGGAGAACAAAAAATACTTAAAGAAAAGCCAAAGCCAAGATTCTAGAAAAAATAAATATAAATATTTCAACTACGAAAAAAATAATAATAATAAAAAATATTAAAACAAACAGCGAGACTTATTTAAGAAAGTGTTAAAAAAAATTAAAACCGGGGGAAAAACAAACAAACTGAAATATGGGAATAACTTGGGAAGAGTCACTTGGTGGCCCAAAACAAAACAAAAAAAAACAAAAACAAAAATAGTAGAGGGTGTCATGCATGAGTGCTGCACAGCAGCAGAGTTGGTGGTGGAAGTCGTTGTAGAAGTGGCATGATTACAATATTCTAATGCCACAAAGTGACGAATTGTAAGATTTGGTGCGGTGCAGTGTGGTGTGGTGTGGAGTGGTACAGCAAAAAACAAACCAAAAAAGAAAAAAAAAAAAAAAAAAAAAACAACATTCAAGAGCAAGGTGTTTGGTCTTTAGTGGGTGATCAATCTTTTTGGCTGCGTTAGGCTTGGGAAAATGTCAGCAAAGTATGACGACGACACACGCAGTATTTACAACTACAACTACACTCCTCCCGGTTTCCGTACAGCAACCTACGAAGCAAGCAAGCCAACCAAGCATTCATTCACTCATCCTCCATCCATCCATCCATCTGTCCATCTGTCCACATTCAAAAAGAGTCAACGTTTGAGCAGCTTGAGCAGCGTGGAAAATGCGTGCAGTGCGCGTAAAGAGTTAAGACCGACATAATGGGGGGCTATTGGGGATACATAATGGCCAGAATTGAAATGGCCTAAAGTCAAGCGAGCGTATAATAAATTAGCGAAATGCAAAGCGAAAGAGCGAAAGCTCAACACACATACACATATAAGCACTAAAAAAAATATATAAATTAAAGAAAAAGCTACAGATACACTCAAGACCAGGTTTAATTTGAACGTTTCTTGAAAAAAACCCTTTTTATAAAAGATTATATTCAGTTTGTCCGAAAGTTTGCAACGCATTAAAGGAGGCATCAGAGACCCCGTAAAGTATCGTATATATATTATTGATCAGCTCGTTGAGACGAATCGATTTAGCCGTGTCCGTCTCTTCGTCTGTCTGTTGCGATGCGTTTTTCTCGGAAAGTTTTAAAGATATGGACCTGAAATTTTAAACTTAAGTTTTTCTTGCTCCTAAGCAGTTTGTATGTAAGAAGGTGTCAAGGTGCCACGCCCATTTTTAGGTATAGCCCCCACACAAACTTACAGCCCATTTTCGATTTTTGTATGAAAACATATATTTTTCCTTAATGAATTGATAAAATGAAAGTCCGCCTAAGTGAACACTCTCGATATGGTAAGGATCGGGCTAATATAACATAAAGCCTTCATACAAATTTTACCAAATCCATCGTGAAATTTAATCGAAGCACCTGGTGAACATATTAACTATTAAAAGTGTTGTGTATTTCAGCTTCGGTTCCACCGAAGTTAACGTTTCTCCTTGTTTTTATTACATTAATAATTTTTTAATTTTTCTAATCCAATTTTTCGAATAAACTCAATAAGTGCTTTCGTGTAGAGATGAGCGCGGGACTAAATATTTGAACCCGATGCCCGATTACCCGATTACCACTCCCATCCATTCTGGGGCTTACCAAATCAATCTATGGGTCTCGACTGTTTTCCAGTTTTTATAAATATGTATATTACATGCAGACGCTTATTCAGTGCACTATTAGGATAGTTAAGGGTATATTAGGTGTGTGCAAAGATATAAACAGGCAGAACTGATTCATATTGAACCGAAGCCCCGTGTATCCATGTATTCCGCTTTGACATTATAAGTGTTTTTGTTGAATTTAGATTTAATAAATAATATCAATTTTCATACAACATCACGAAAATGGGCGATGGGATTGTATGGGGCCATACCAAAAAATCAAAAAAAAAGGTTGTACATTTGTAAGGGGGGCTATACACAAAAATTGAGTGACATACGAACTAATTGATCTAAATCGATTCGTCTCGACGAACTGATCAAGAATATATATACTTTTTAAGTTCTAAGTTGTCTCCTTTAATGCATTACAAACTTTCCGACAAACTGATAATACCCTTCATACTATGTGTTGCGAGTATAAAAAAAATAATTTCATTGGTAAATCCAAAAGTTGCCTTTGTTGAAGATGAACTATTTTATTCAAGGCGTAAGCCAAGCCAAACCTAAAAGATTTACTATAAAAATTGTTCGAGACTTTAAGTAAATTAAAAGTAGGCCTTGAAAGTAGTAATAATTTATTTGAATCATATAGGAGGCCATTTTAGTTACTTCAATCAAATTATCAAATTATCAAAGAAAAAAATAATATTCCTTATTGTAATAAAATTTCTAGTGAAAATATGGCTTCCAATTTCGAAAACGGACAAGAACCCGATCCCTATTCGAACAATGATGCAAACTTCGATGATGCAAAACAATTTTTTAAGTGCTGCATTTGCTTGAGTACCGCGTGTAACGCAGTGGTCACTTTTTGCGGTCACATATTTTGTGGTTCTTGCATTATAACATGGATGAATTCAGAGCAACACCGTCGTCATGAGTGTCCAGTTTGTCTTTCAAAAAATCGGGCTGAACACGATTATTCCGGTGCGCGGAGAAAACAACGTTACTTCTTCACCGCTTAGACAATGCGTTTCAATACAGGATCAACTAAATCGTGACACAGGTGAGTTCTTCGAAATTCGTGTAAGTGTTCAAATGCCACCTTTGACCCTTTTTTACGTTGCAGTTCGTATTCAAATGCCGCAGCCAATGGAACGCACCAAGCCGCTGGCCAGAGAACTGCAATTATTGCAAATGAGGGCCTATAGTCCTAATATTGAAGAAGACGATTACATGACTCGCACTTTGATTTTAATGATTTATTTCATTATTTTAATTATGCAGTATTATTCGTAGTAATACTCATTTATAGAATGTTCTTAAAATAAAAAAAATTCATGATTCGTTAAAATTTTAAAATTAATGTTGTTTTTTTGGTTTTTGGCACTAGCGAACGTGGTGCAACATCTTCGCCGTCAACTTTTTGTATTCAGACTAAGGCGCCACTTATTGAGAAATCTGAGATGAAAATGTAGCATCCTTTCGCCAGGGTCTAAAAATACTTTTTGACGAATCTACAATAAATTGCGCCACGTTCTAGTCCAGTTTTAATCCAGTGCCAGACGATACCAGTTCGGGATACTGATTTTGCGGATGTCCACCAAAACCTTGTCCTCCCAACGCAGCGGCGGACGTCCTCTCTGCCGCGCCCTTTCGATTTGATTCACGTCGTGCTTATAAACTTTTCTTGCCGGAGCTTCTGTGTCTATCCGACACATTTGAAAAGCCCAGGATCATCGTTCGTGGGTATACGGAAGTCATTTCGCACTCTAGTTCGACCAAAGATTCTCCGAAGTATCTTCCTCTCAAACACGCCCAACGCCGACTTATCCGATTCTGTCATGATCCATGCTTCTGAGTCATACATCAGGACATGCATTATCAGCGTCTTAAAGAGTTTAATTTTTATTTCTCTGGACAGAACTCTTCTTCGCATTTGCTTACCGAGACCAAAATAGCAACGGTTAGCAAGAGAGATTCCTCGTTAAATTTCCTGACTGATGTTGTTGTTGTTGTCGAAGTTGCCCAAGTTTTCTACAGCCTTAAAGCTGTAGTTCTCTGTCCTCAAAGACAGTCTACCAATTACTTCGTTTTTTCTTGGTCTCCCCGTATGGGCATAGTGTGAATATCGGGTCAATGGTCTACTTCTTCGGCCTGAAACCACACTGGTACTGTCCAACTATACTTTCTACGTACGATTCCCTATTACACAATATGCCAAATAGGATTTTATAAGCGATTGAAAGGAGACTTATTCAGCGATAGTTTGCGAAGACTCAGAGTCTCAGGACACTTGTTATTTTTTAGTAAAATCATCGGACCTCGACACTGCTACCCATCATGTCAATCTCCTCCACTTTACGCCTTTCCAGTTCTCTTTTCTTCCGTCTGATCGGCTATTTCTCCTCTCTACGTTTTTACCTATATCGCTCAACAACAGCTCGTGCGACATTCCTCATCGTACCATGTCTGCCTTAGAGGTTTAGTGTAGCCAATAACCTCTTTGGCCTAGTCGTAGCTAATTAATTTGAAACACGCTTCCACTTATCGTTAATTCTTTTCGATTACCCTTTTTTGAAAAGCCTTTTTCTTGTGTCTTTTTTTTTATGGGGGGCTCCTTTTTGGCCTGTGCTGAGTTTAGTATTCCTGGCTAGAACAAGGTAATGGTCCGAGTCGGTGTTAGGATCTCTAAACATCAAAAAGTTTCCCTTCCAAATGGCAACAGATACATTAGCATTTTAAAGCGCCAAAACGAATGCCAGCGTTTCAGTCACACATTCGTAATCTTCGTAAATAGTAAAGAGCATTACCGAAACTAGGACACATAAGCAAAACTCTTCAATCAGACCATGTACATAAATATCTACATATATACTCGTATGTATATATATGTAGCACATACATATGTATGTGAATATGTAAATGAAACCAAAAAACGATTGCAATAATACTTTTGTACAAGTAAAATGGCAACGAAACGCATAAAATTTCACCTAAACAGCTGCAATTTGTCATGAGTAAAACGCTTGCGGCTGCTGCTGCTGCTGCTGCTCAGTACTTTGGTCTGTCCTTTTGCTATATCCTCGCTACCAAAGTATCTTATTGCTATAGCGCACACATACACCACACAAAAAAAAGAAATACACAGGAAAATTTGCTTAAATAAATATGAAGCGCAGCCAGCTACTCTTAACGCTGTCGTTGCTGCTGCTGGTGCTGGTGCTGCTGCCTCTGTCACTGTTGTCGCTGTTCAAATAATGTAAATTCATCTGAACCGACATGAAAATATAGAACTCTGAAACAGAAACAGAAACTGCACAATTGCACTGCAACTGCACAACAGGAATAGTCAGAGTCAGAGTCGGAGTCGGAGTCGGAGTAAAGCATGAAACGACATCATCCATCTTCATAAACGCATGCACAAGTCAAAATAATAATTTCAACTGCCAAATGTTGGAATTACGACAAACAAAAACATTCAAACAGGAACGACCAAACGAACTGTTGCGAAGAGGAGCTACTAAGCATTGAAGAACTTGGTTAAAGTTGTTGTACAAGTCTATCTGGATGCATTTATGCGTAAAACATGAACGCTCATTAAGAGGCAACATTCGCCGTCGACTTGTGCGTTGCTCTGTGAAGATCAACATTGAAAATTATGTTGCATTTAAATTGTACTCGTACGCAACTCACTTCTGGTAGAGCAGAGATAACATAAATAAAAGAAACTAAATTGAATAACTTGTAGCACCAAAGGCCAATTATGATAAAGAATAATTTAAGATAATATTGAAAGGCAAATTGTTGCAAAAAAAAAAAAAAGATACATAACCACGCAATTCTGAATTGTCTAGATCAATGCTGCCAATATACAAACAGTTTAAATTAGGAACACCCTTTAATATTTATTTCTTCAAATTTTTCAATCCAATTACAACGCCAAATTAACGCTTGCCTAATGATTTTCCCAAACAATTTTCTTTGGTGCAACGTAAAAGATACAAATGGTCTCTTTTATTTTCGTTTCGTTTCAAGCGCTCAAGTAGGCTGGCAATCTTTAGATTTTAAAGTGGCAGCGTCGGTGGCGTTCCCGTTAAGCATTTAACACATTTGCCATAATTCGACAACAGAATGAATGCATGAATGATGGGCGGGCGGGCAGGCGTGCTGGCGTGCTGGCGGCTGCTTCAACGCTTATTATAAAGTATCTATTTGGATTTTTGTTTCACTTTATTTTAGATTTTAGTTTTTTTAGAGCGTTGTGGTTTGGTTTGGTTTAGTTTTTTCTTTGAAACGTTTAACCAGTTTCGTTATTTTCTTTGTTGTATTCGAAGGACAGACAGACATACTTGTAAATTTGGCGTACGTGAAGGTGCAAAGTATGCTGCATGCTGCACTTGTCTCTTAACGAACAAACAAACAAATAAACGAATCAACAAGAACAGGCAAACAAGTCAGCAAGTCAGCAAGCCAGCAAGTGAGCGAACGTTTCAAATTATTTTAACTTGTTATCCATTCAACTCTAGTAAAGTAATGTATGCACAGTTCAAGAAGTTCGTTCGACAGCAACAGATGCAACAGCAACAGCAGCAGCAGCAGTTAACAGCAATTTGCGGCATGACCATAGCAAAAAGCTGAAGTGCCCAACTGTACAACCGACCGACCGACCAACTGAACTCCCCTTTTATCTAATATTTTACTACATATATTTGGCGGCCACAGCTTCCAAAATGTATGTCCGTCCGTTCGAATCGTGTTTAAATCGTGACGAACGCATTAGTCAAAGTTTAGTTTTGTTCAAAAAAAAAAATAAGAAAAACATTTGCACATTTAATAATATTTTCTCTATTTCGTTGGAGCAGGAGTCAAGAATATAGAAGACGAAGAAGAAGAAGAGGAGGCGGTCACAGCTGTATAGTACAGTTAGATACATTTTACGTCTACGTTTGTCTGTCTGTCTGTGTGTGTGTAGTTTGGTAACCGTTACGGTAGCAGCTGTTTAAATATAACTTCTTCGCTTAAAGCTTCACGAGTTGTTTTAAATGAAGAACACACACACAAACACACATTCTAATTGGATTTTGCCTAATTTGATTTGATATTTTATCTTTTGTTACAACACACAAAACAAGTCTAAAGCTGCAGAGGTAATTTAAGAAAAATGATTAAAACAAAAAAGGGATTTTGCCACAGGATAAATAGAGGTGGCCGCTTTGCTACCACTAAAATCTTTGTAGAAAACCCATTGTACGTACTTTAGTGGACTCTGTAGGACCTGAGCCAATCAGTACAGTCATAAGAGTAATAGTTCGCTCAGCGATTCTAGCTGTTAACGTCCAAAGTACCTTAGTCTACTCGATCTAAGAGCAGGAAACATACAGATAAAGTTTTCTAACAATTCTGGAGTGTCCTCTTCCTTACAACTTTTGCAGGTACTGTTATAAGGGATACCTTATCTGGCTGCGTGTACCCCGATGGGCCAATGCCCTGTGTTGGCGGCTGTTAGTCTCGCAAAGTCTTTACGGAAACTGAACAGTAGTGTTCTGCTACGTTTGGGGCCTTTTATTATTGCCTAAAGAGGTGAAGTGAGTTCCTAATATAGGCGACCATAGCACTTTTTGGGATCTGTATCACGACTGGCTGAGAATCAACCGATGAGTCCCTTCTAGCCAACATGTCAGCTTGCTCGTTCCCGGAATATCATTTTGCTCTGGTACCCATGAAACGCAAAGTATGTTATGGCGACCAACAAGATTGAGACCACTACTTAATTTAGTAATGTGGCTATACACCGTTTTGATGCCAGCTGTAAAACCGATCTATCCCTGCACCAGTAGCTTGAACGCCAGGCGAAAGAACTCTTCCACACTGTTAAGACCTTCGAGTGTACCCCACACCGCAATCCATTTGTCATGAAGAAAAACAACCGAGAGCCATATACAATAGTGGAAGTGGAGTTGTTTACACTGTTATCAATATGCCCGTCAGTAGTAAGCCTTACAGGATGCTGAACACAAGGATTGGCTGAAACTAGGTTACACTGTCACTGTTGAATTCGGGCAGTACAAGCATGGCTTGCGCTGTTAGTGGTTACAAGTACATAAGTTGTGATGCTCGAGAAAATGTCCAACGAAAAGGTAGCCGCCTTTTATACATTAGCTGCTAATTGACTTTGAAGAACTGAATAGTAATGATCTTTTCAAACAATATCGGTATGTCACTCAATTTAAAGAATAACTCCATAAGCTCATATTAATGTGGATACACAATACAAAGGGATTCCGTTAATTTTTTTATACAGATAGTTCAAATGAGAAGCAGAACTTTCCAATATATTTCTCGAAAAAAGACGAGCTTTTATATTTTTATACCCGCCACACATAGTGTGAAGGGTATTATCAGTTTTTCGGAAAGTTTGTAACGCATTAAAGGAGGCATCGGAGACCCCATAAAGTATATATTTATTCTTGATTAGCTCGACGAGACGAATCGATATAGCCATGTCCGTCTGTCTGTCCGTCTGTCTGTCTGTTTATTTCAACACGATTTACTCGGAGACTACTAGAGATACTTAGCTGTACTTTAAAACTTAGGCTTTTCTTGGCAACGACCAGGTCAAGTTTGAATAAGAAAGTGCCACGCCCATTTTTAGGTATAGCCCCCCATACAAACTTACCGTTTTTTTTTGTATGAAAATAGTTATTTTTTAGTAATGTATTGACTCCAAATAGGGTAAAAACACTTTTATTATCATCCAATATCAAATCCAATGTGCCACGCCCATTTTTTGGCATAGGCCCCACAATATGTGAGTTGTATCAGATCTTTGATCCCGTCCTATCCCATCTCAAAGTTCTATGAAAGCCACGGATGATAACACATTAACAATTAAAAAATACGTGTGACGGGTATATGTAAGCTTCGGTTCCACCGAGGTAATTCTAACCAAAAGTATCAAAGCATTCTCATTAGATACATTGCCAAAGCAAATAAAAATACATCAAATTAATTTTAGCATTTTTCTTCTTTTATTATTTTTTTGTTTTTTGTTTTATATAATTTATTTTATAAATTTTATCATTTATCATTTGTTTTACTTTGTTCGCAAATAAATTATTTCGCAAACGCCAGCAATTAAGCAAACAAAACAACAACAACAACAACAAAAAATACATTTAAAAAAATAGCGCGATATATTTTATAAAAGAATGTATCTATCGGATCAATCTATTGGTTGGTGTTGGGTAGGAGGGGTGTAGAGAAAGATGCATTCAATGCAGTTCATATAAAATGAATATATCAAAAATTTAAGTACAACTCGTTTGTCACGCATCAATTGCAACCGAACTCAAAACAGAAGCAGTGAATAAACGGATATGTATTTATACGATATAAAAAAAGTATCTGTGTATCTGAGTATCTGTGTATCTATCTATTCATGTATGTACGTATCTATCAATTGTATATGCGTTACGTGTATAACTGCTATAATGCTATCAGCAGCAGCAGCAGTAAAAGAAGAAGTAGAAAAAGAAGAAGCGCAGCAAAATCAAAAGCAGCAGCATATAAGCGGATGCAGTTTTATAAAAATGGAAACAACAAAAATAAATAAATGCAGTCAATTAAAAGTTTTGCGCTCCCACACAAACACACACAAACACACACACACACACAGTTACTGATATAGATATACACTCACACATTAGCTTTGATTGATTGACATCAATCAATTAGAGATAAAAAACGCATTTCAATTTAAACAACAACAACACCGACAACAACAACACCGACAACAACGAGCAGAAAGTGAAGCGTGTGTGAATGAAAAGTGAGAATTAAAAGTACAAAACAAACTCACAAAACACCACAAACAAACAAAATTTCGATACCAATTGGAAAGTTCTAGATTCATTTGATATGCATTTCGATAAACAAAGTTAAAAACTTTTCATTTCGGTTATAATGCAATTTTTATGCACTTCAGATACACTTTTTTATTTTTATTATTATTTTTTTTTTTTTTGGTGGGACTTATCTTCTTACATCGAACATTGAATATCTACTGTTATATGGGATCTTAGCATGTTGGCCATCTCTCTCCATTCAAATGATCCCAAGGAAGGTACAAAGAACTCCAACTGAAGCACTTAATACTGTCTTGCATTTACCGCCACTAAATCTGGTAGGCTTGGAAGCAGCCTACCAGATTTCTGGCGCTTGTGGTACTTGACTGTAGTACTTCAACTGTAGGACTTTTGTGATTACTAAACCTCTTGAGGGAATTCCATCTAACACCGACTACTGCGTCCCAAATGTAGACTTTGGGAAAAGATACAAAGTCAATATTCCACTGCGACATGACTGGAATAGACAGCTGTGGATGAAAGAAAACTCCATAGCCTAGTTGAGGGAGGTATCCACTCTTCGGATCTGGGAACTGATACTACTAAGAGTATACTAGAACATATTTTTCTATTCTCGTACCGTCAAGCAGCCCAAAAAGAGTCTGGACTCTCACATTAATAAATCGAAGTTCATTATTTGAATGCCAGGGCACAGTAATATTGGGAATAACTGCTTAGCAAATGAACTTGTCATACTGGGTACCACAACCCACATCCTTCCAGTTAAGGACTTGGTTGGAATATATATAAGTTGCTCTGGAGCCGATTTTTAGCCTTGGCAGCACCTAAGGTTTTGCACCTGTAGTGCTACTCGATACCACTTTGGAATACCGATCTTGTGGATGTCTTCCTAGATCTGGTCCTCCTACTGTAGCAGCGGACGTCCTCTCTGTAGCGCCCCTTAGATTTGATTCACGTGTTGCTCATAAACATTTCTTGACGGTGCCTCTCCATTCTTCCGACAAAATTTCTTTTCCAACTTTAACACCATAGACTCTCCAAAGTATCTTCTGAGCCATACATCAGGACAGGCATTATCAGCGTCTTGTATAGTTTAATTTTAGTTTCTCTTGACAGATCTCTACTTCGCATTTGCTTACCGAGACCAAAATAGCATCGGTTAGCGAGAGTGGCTCTTCAATAAATTTCCTGACTGATGTTGTTGACGCTGTTTACATCTGTGCCCAGGCAGTCGAAGTTGGAATACCCCTAGCAAATTGCAGGCTGCTAATAAAACCAAAAGCTTATCTGAATATGGTAAGGCGACAAAATATATGTCTCTGAGATGTCTTTTGAGATCATGCGGCATTAGAATGTGTATCTAAGTGTTGAGTACGCCTGAGCACTCAGCCACCTAAACCAAACCTAACATATTCTTAATTAAGGAGAGTGATTTGAGTCTGAGTGTGGAACTAAAATGTTACTTTTGGATTTTGAATGAGATGCAAGGAATTTATAGCACAGATTCGATAGCTTTAGTCGTCGTTTTGATAACACATTTCTCAGCAGGGACTTGATTAGCCATTGCAGTTTAATGCTAGTTAAGAAAGTAATGCAGTTTGGAGAGACAAGAGTAAGACAGGACGCCATTGTCATAGATCAAGTGTGCTAAGGTATTTGCTCTTCCATGCAGCCTCTGCAGAATCTGTTGAAAACAATCGCAAGGTCTTTACGAGAGTTTTGCAATAAATTTGGATTCGATTGTTATCCAAAGTATTGTATTTAAAATTACAGATTTAGTACAACAGAGAAATTGAGAAATTAGTTTCGTACAAAATGACAGACTTAATCGATGCCAACTTATCAAAGTCTTCATCGAATCAACAAGCTCCCCCTAAGACATTATGTAGGGTATACAAAAAAAGGCAGCACAAAGGCAAAATGAAATGAAAATATTATTAACTCCTTCGCATAATGGAATTGTTATCAACTTTATAAAAACAACAACAACAACAAGAAAAACCCACAACAATAAAATCAGTAAAAGCCAAAAACGAACAAAAAAAAAAATATAACAAAAATTCCAAAAAACAACAACAACAAAAAAAAGCGCAACTTAAATGCACTTTGTCAATGTCATTTTGCACAATAAATCTACCAAAAGATATCACCGCGTCAGACGATTCGAATGAAAGCGACGACCCAGCTAACCAAAAGATTTCACAACTATTCCACAAACAACGAACTGAACTGAACGAGAACCAACCAAACCAAACTCAACTCAACTCGATTGTAAGCAAAGTAAACGCGCCTCACACAGAGCAGAGCATAGCAGAGCAGAGCGCATTTCAATGATAGTGTTAAGAGCCGGGAGCGGAGTGGTGCGGGTGTTATGGAAAAAAAGGGAAACTGCAGGCTTTGAAAAAATGCAATACATGCAATGAATGCTGAAAAAGAAAGCTACGTAAAAATTAATAAAGGCAAAAAAAAAAACAAAACAAAAAAACAAAAACAAAAACAATAAGAGTCATGATATTCATCCATATTCAAATACCCTACACATTAATAATTTTGTGTGGTGTATAAAATCCATTTAAACAATCCATTTAAGCAAAAACATTTTCTGCTAATTACGAAATAATTTAGAAGCCTTTTTTTTTGGAAGATTTTTAAATGGAATACTACGATATGCAACATTCGATCTATTTTTCTCTGTAAAAAGTTTTTCCAGACCTAAAGCAGCGACATAAACTTTTGCAGCAGCAAACCTTGAACCCAATTTTAACTCTGTTGTATCAAAATTTTTTATAAAAATTCAAAAAATTGGTTTAAATTTGTATAGGAGCTATACCCATGTCAGTTAGACTTTTGAAGGCATAATCCATACTCCAATTCAAAGATTACATAACGCAAAAGTATTCATAGAAAACACTACAATTTTTGGGGTAGGTATGCATGGGTATACCTCTTAAAATTGGAATAGAGAAAACCCTTTTGTAAGTGACCATTTGACAGCTTATGAGAGTCTAAGTTTCGAATATAATAGCCCTATCTCAACCCTATCAACTCGCCTTTCAATGCTGATCAAGAATTTATATTCTTTATAAGGTCTATCACGCCTCCTTCTGCCTGATGCATACATTTCACAAACTTCATACACGCTTTTCCCTTCGCCTACAGGGCATAAAATTGTGAAATGAGTCCAAAAAACTTCATTCAGTCCTCAGAGTGTACTATCACCTTTTTTTACTGTTGGAGAATTATTCTACATATTGTTGAGACTATATTGTAGTATAAACTCGAACCATTATGCTTCCTTTTAAGACCAACGTAGCCAACGTGCCAACATATTACAAAAATTTGTCCTGTTTTTCGGAAATATTTCAATAAAAGAAATCCAACAAGTTTAAGCTTTATAATATTTTTTATACCCGCCACACGTAGTGTGAGCCATCGTAGACCCTATAAAGTATATACATATTATATATTGTTGATCAGCTCGACGAGACGCATCAATCTAGCCATGTCCGTCTGTCCGTCGGTCTGTTGTCATCCAACTTCAAAACTTAGGTGGCACGCCAATTTTTAGGTATAGGCCCCGTTTAAACTTTCCGGCCATTTTGTAACTTTTGTGTGAAAAGAACAATTATTTATCTAATATTATCTAATTTTTGATCTACTGATAATTTTAGGATCAGCCCACTATAACATATAGCCTACAAACAATGTCACCACCCATTTTCGAATTGTTTTTCAAGAAAATAGTATTTATTCTGAGTTTCGGTTAAAATTTTACCCCATTATTGTGTCAAAATTTTGGTTGTATCGGACTATTGACTCCAAGCCATCCCTTCTCCAAATTATACCTAGACCACTGATTATCATAAATAAACTTAACCAAGATGTGGCTGTTATTTGAGCTTCGGTTCTACCAAAGTTAACGTTTTTCCTTTTTTTTTTTTTGTGCGAAATGTATGTATGTACATTTCGGAAACCCTATAACTATAGACGAAATTTGTATACAGTGTAATGGATAATACTAATACATTTTTTTAGCGAAGATGCTTCTAAAACCATGACATATGGACATCACATAAGACGTTTGGAATAATCTAGTGCGTTTTGTGTTACCAATAGGGTCACCCAATTTTGCAAATGTCTTCCAAGATTTGGTTCTCCCAACGCAGTAATGTTTGTCCTCGCTAACTGGCCCCTCCAATGTTTTTGCCGGATTCTCTGCCTCCATCTGAAGCAGATGACCAGTCCAGTGTAATCATTTGTATTGAACACTCCGGAATATGTCAACAATCATGCAAATACACAGGTCTTTACCCACTCTGACCGGTGGTCCAAAAATTTTTCAAAGAACTTTTCTCTCGAAAGCACCTCTCAACGACTTCTCACATGGTCCATGCTTCTTTGCCATATTACAGGACCGGGAGGGAATACTAGCGTCTTGTTGAGAGTAATTTTTTGTCGCTAAAGAGAACTCTACTTCGCATTTGCTTAACAGGCCCGAAATAACAACGATTAGCAATAGTAATTCATCGTTTAAAATTCTCCATTCTCTTCTGATCTTTCATGAATCAGTTTCTTTAACGATTTGACACAATTTCTTCTTGAAGATTTCACGTGGTTGGAAAAAGTTTTAACCGTTTCGAAGTCTCTCACACCTTCATACAATGTATTTGTAAACTTCTGCCGGTTACATACATTTTCCACAAGCCTTACATATCCTTTTACCTAATACAGATACAGGGTACAATACAAACCAAAGAAGAACATTTAAGCCACAAAAAAATGATATGAATGAGACTACAAGACTGTCTAAAGATAGACATACTATATAGCGACCGAAAGAGAGAGCATAGATTTGAGTGTCATTGAGGGCAAATGCGCATAGACATGGCTAGACGAACGCATTCAATAATACAAAAAAAAAAAGGAGGAAAATATCGTAATTGAATTGTTTAACATAGACAATGTACTAAGTGTACACTTAACAGAAAATAAATAAAAAATGAGATGAACAAAAACACAAACACAAACAACACAACACAACAGAAAAATGAATGAAAACTTTATACACTAAACTTGAGTTTTGAGCTAAAGAATAAATATGGAATTACAAGAAAAATTTTGTACCATTTTGTTAAATTTGAAGTGGAAATGGATATGGGACATATTTGAGAAAAAAAAAACTTTTATGGAACAATAAAACTAAACTAGAACAACTCAGTCGACTTATTTGATTTAAAATACTTACATCCTACAGATTATTGGTCTAACATAGCTGAGCTGTTGTCAATTCGGTTCCTGTAGTCAGTCGATCTGTTATATGAAATCGATTTTCTCGGAGACAATAAGAGATACCAGAGTTACCAAATCTTAAATTTTGATTCTGTAGAACGTACCGAAGAGTAGTAACGTCAAAATCGCCTTTTTCGATCCCCATACAAGCCTAACCAGTATATAGTATGTTTGAATGTTCGTATAAAATTACTAAAACTAGAAATATTAAATTCGATATGGATTACACTTATGATAACACAGGCCAACAATTTTCAGAAGCAGTAGTTTTGTGTAAGAAGGAATATTTTTGGTGCGCTGATTACGTATCTGGAGCTTAAGAATTATTACATCACCAAGAGTTTTCGAGATAACAAATTCTTTTCTTTTCAATTCTTTTCAAGTTTTATATCGGGAACCATGGAAGATGAGACAATTCTTAGTACGAATCGAAAATCAGCGTGACGAAATGCTTCGGATGTACTTTTTTCAGTCTCTGGTTCGGGTCTTTCGTCAAATTTTTTGTCAACCTGCGTAATCTAAACAAAAAAAAAAATATATATATATCAAGCTGGACTTTTTAATTTGAAACAGGACCTACTCGAAATTGTCAAATCATATTTGTATCTTCAACTATAAAAAGTACGCAAATACACATGGACAATGGACATTCTGAAAATGAATAAAACAAGTAAATTACATCTTTTAGTAGCGACAACAGGCCACTGTCTTATAGGCAGACACATTAGGAGACTAGGGGTACCGCAATAGTTTTGTCGGCAATGACCAGCCCTTTGCAGAACTAGATTTAAGTTACTAGGAAAACACTCTCTAGAAGATCTATCTAAAATGTCGAAAATTGAAATTTTCAATATTACTAAATTTGTAAAGAAATCTGTCCGTTATACAAAAAAAAGTGAGAATCTTTGTGGTATCACAATGTAACTAAATTTGTGGTCTAAGTGTTGGACAGGCCTCATCCTCTCCTGCCAATAAAACTTAACCTTACCTAGGCCAATAATAGGGTCCAACTCGATCGAATCTAATTTAAGAATTTAACTTTTAACATTAACTCCTTGTACAATTGATTGTTTTCTTTATAGTTTATGGTATATGGTATACATATGTTGATTTCGTCATCCCCTGGAGATAACATTTCTAGCAGGGAATACTGTTTCTTGAAGTATCTCAGACATTCAAGCAATAATTCTGTTAGGATCTCTAGGAACCAAGTCAAATCAAGTAAAATTTATTAAGAAACGAAGTGACTTAAGAACTCGCGAGTTTTTTATGCTTTCCGTCTTGTCTAGGTACTCTAGTATTCACAGCACACAAGTGTCATATTGCCAATCCGTACAAGTTCTTCGACATTTTAACTGTTCATCATCCATAAAGAACATCTAAAATAAAAATTATTTTTTATTAAAAAAAGCAACCACAAAAATAATCTTAGCGATTGAACTGCTCTGATGCTAAAAAAAAAAAATTAAATAAATAAAAAACAATTTATTATTCCACAAAATCAAAAGAAAAACAATAAAATAAAAAAAAAATAAAAAAAAAAGGAAAATCAATTAATAAAGATTAATTTAAACGCAGTTACTAAGCCACTCAACTCGGTTAAACTTGATTCGACGACTTTGCTCATTTTTGAAATTGAATTGAATGGAACGGAACGGAACAGAATAACTTCAAATGATCATCATGATTCTCTACACTTGGTTGGCTGCTACTGTTGTCTGCCCAAAAATAAAAAAAAAAAAAAAAAATAAAAACCGTTGAGATGCTTATCGCATTTCAAATATCTGAGTATCTGACTAAATACTTACTTAAATTCGATTCGGTTCATTTCGATTGGTAGCGGTAAACGATCCTCAGCTGCTGCTACGTGGTTGTTGTGGTTGCCTTTTAATTAATAGTTGACCTTAATTCGTAGCTATCAATAACTGCTCCAAAAGATTTCTATCGCGACATGAAGAAAAATGCGTATTTACTGTGTTGTGACTACTTAAGTTTATGTTTCTTTAATGCGAATCATTAAAAAAAAAAAACGACAACATAGAAGATGTTAAAGGTTATAGGCTACGAAGAGTTCAGGTTAAAAAATATTTTAAAAAAAATACTAAAAATGAAAAATTTGGCATGGCGCTGGCAATATTTAATAAAAAATATATATAGGGTAAGTTCCTGTACATCTTCTATATTTGAGCTTTAAAGTTTTACAACATTAATATTTTTTGCCACAATATTATCGAGATTTAGTACAAGAATTTTTTTGAAAAAAAATGGCTAAATTCGAATGAACGGCACGCCACACGGCGAAGCAGCTACATTCGATAGAAAGGCTCAAATTCTGAATAATCCAAATTTTTAATACCGAGCCGTAATCTTCTGCCCGTAACCGCCCTGTGTTGTTTTTTTAAAAGATTGTCCCACGGGTTCCATGGATCTCGTTTCTCCATTTAAATATATTACAAAGACTTTTATATGTACGATTTTGAGTATATTAAGATTGTTAACATGTATGGCCAGCCAAAAAGAGGAGGACAGTATATATGTAAATTCTGAATCAAGATCGCCATATACTTCCGTCTGTCCATCAGCAATTTTAAATCGACTACCGAGACTATAACCCATAAAGTCATAAAATTTTTAAACTAAGAACCATTCAGAAGTTTTATAATATCAATAGTTTTTCCATTCCCATTTAAAGGGATCTGAAGAACTCCTGTTATAATCTTAATTAAATAACCTAGTCCGGTTCAAGTTCAAGTTTTAAAGTTTTTTTGCCAATAGCTTGCTTAACCTGGCTGATTCTCCAATATTTTGAATTGCTCCGCAAAACATCTGCCAAGATTCTTTCTTGGCTGCGCGAACTGCTTCTTTGTACCTACGCAAGCTATTTTTGTAGGGTTGCCACTGCTTAGAGGAGTTGAATTAATGGATGAATTTTTGCTAAACGAGCTACAATAAATATTTCATTGAGCTCTTATTAAGATTTAAGATATAAATTTAATAGTTTATGATAAATCTACTTGGTATGCATTGAAATATTTTGTTGACTTTATCCTCTTCTTCTTCTATTCTTTTTTTCCGAAAATGATTAAACGTGAAACACTAAGAAAACTTACTTAGTTTTGTTTGTCTATTTAGAAACTTATTGTCTCAGTTTGTCAACTGTGAGGGTTGCATACGCACACAAACCGACACACACACAGACACACACACATTTCATACAAATGCAAACGCGCGCCTTATTTAAGCTGCCAAAATTAATTTTTCAAAGTGTAAATAAATAATCCCTGTCGAGCATAAATTTTTCAGAAATGTTGAAAAATATTCGAATAACAAAAAAAAAAAAAAAAAAAATAAAAATTATTATACCCGCCACACATAGTGTGAAGGGTATTATCAGTTTGTCGAAAAGTTTGTAACGCATTAAAGGAGGCATCGGAGACCCCATAAAGTATATATATTATGGATCAGCTCGACGAGACGAATCGATCTAGCCATGTCCGTCTGTCTGTCTGTTTAAGAGCTGAAATTTGAAATTTCTACGCGACTACTTTTATGTTAAAACCCGGTAAGCCCATTTTATTATAGCTGCCATACAAACTTGCCACTGTTTTAAGTTTTTATATGAAACTAGTTATAATTAAATGAATTCACTTCAAATCAGGGAAAACGACTACTAAAGTCATCTTATGTTAAAACCACAATCCACGCCCATTTCCAGGATATAGCTCCCATACAAACTTACCACTTTTTTTTCGATTTTTTTATGAAAATAGTTATTATTTATGAATGTATTTGCTACGAATTGACTAAAAACACTTCCAATGTCATCCAATATCAATACCAAGATGCCACGCCCATTTATAGGTATAGTCCCCATACAAATATACCGCCTATTTTTGTGTGTTTTTGTAAGAAAATAGTTCTTACTTTATGAAAATATTCACTCCAATCTGGGTAAAATCACTCCTACTGTCATCCTATGAATGTACTACTGTTATGATAAGGATCGGGTGGCTATAACATACAGACCTTATACAAACTTACCTTCCATTATTTAAAAAATTTTTTTTTTATAAAATTTTATATATATATTTTTAATGTGATGATACTGGTGATCAAACCAAGAACTAATTAAAATTTTGTGTGGTGGGTATTTGAGCTTCGGTTCTAACGAAGCTAACGCTTTTTCTTGTTATTAATTAATTTCGTCTCTCGCTTTTGCTCTTCTCAAAGATACAAATACAAATATTTAGATACAATATTTTATTTTATTAAATATTTTATGTGGGAGTGAAGTTGTTGTTGTTGTTGTTCTTGTTGCAAAAGGATTAAGCGACAAAAATTACATATTTACGCAATTAATCTTCATATGCATGGTCAACTCGCACTGTTTTGGAATAGCACGCGTATACGTATACGTACAACATCATCATCATCATCATCATCTGTTTGTCCTGCCTCATGTGTCCACATGCGCACAAATCCGCTTTACATGGATACATTTTAAGTTGTAGTTGCATAAGCTTACTTTTCTAATGGGCTTAGTTTTCCATCCATCCATCCATCAAAAAAAAGAAAAAAAAAAAAAAGGGTTAAATTAATGTTGTATTTCCTTAAGGATTCTTTCATTCTGTACTGACTGCTTGGCTGACTGACAGTCTGTGTGCCATTTTATATTCATTCATTCAATTCGTATGTCATGCGTAATTTGTTGACTGATTGCGCTCACGTTGCGACAGCGACTTGGATATTCAGTAACAAACAAAAAAAAAAAATATAATAAATAAATAAATAAAACCGGAACCGGTTCGCACTGCCGGAAGTTTACAACAACAACAACAACAACAAAAAATATAGTTTTACTACAATAACAAAGCAAATTGCAGCCTTTAATCCTTGAAAAATTATGACACTTTGAAACGATTAATTTTATTTTGTGTCGCTGCATAAAAATTAAAGGTTTTGATTGATTTTTGTTTTCGTTCTAATCTTCTTCTTTTTTTTTTTTTTTTTATTATTATAATAAATTAATAATTTTAATATATTTATTAAATCAGTTCCAGCGTTTATTTAAATATTTAACTAAATGCTGGGAAGAGGGTGCTGGACTGGGGGCTTACAAAAAATTAACTTCACAAAACAGCAAAAATATTTCACGCGTCAATTCAAACGCGAAAATTATTTCCAAAAAAAAAAAACGAAAATTAAAAAATATTTCAAACGAAACAAACAAAAAAAGTGCTGCGCTCAAGTTTGCTCGACTATGAGATACCCTATACCCAATATTTAAATAACTTAAGCTGTGTTCTATTCTAGTAACAGGCTACGAGAAGGGTTGAGCGGAAGTAAATGGGCCTGATACAACCCAAGTTTAGGTTTAGTGATTCGGTTTCACAAACCGGTTTTTAGGCAGTGTCGAACCATATTTCGATATTTAATATTAATTTCTTTTAAAGAAATGGTGAACCGTTTCGAACCAAACTACTTTAGCTTCTTATTTGGTTCGGTTTTTTGGTTTAAAACCATTTTCCTTCAAAAGAGCTGGTTCGGTTCATGGTTCGAAGCAAACGATCGAAAATAATAATAAGATTTGGTTTAAACCGGTTCGATTCAAAACCGAATTGCAGCCACGAAAAAAAACAGATTTAAGAATTATTTTTTTAGAAAATATCAGAAAATGGAAGGGAAGTTTGTGTGGGGTTATATGTTATAGATGCTCGATCATTATTGTATCAGTATTGTACACATAGGATGTCATAAGAAGTGTTTATACCCAATTTGAAGTGAACAAAAAATTCTAAAATGGGCGGTAAGTTAGAAAAGACGTAGCACCTTAGTTTTGACATTGAATGACATTCGAATAGTTTTTACCCAATTTGAAAAGAATGCATTCATAAATAATATCTTTTCTCATGAAAAAACCCGATAATGTGTATAGGGGCTACACCTTACAGTGGGCAAGGCGTTTCAAATTACACATAGAAACTACCTAGGATGGAGAAAAGCTTAAGGCGGTCATCCCATGTGTCGAATCAAAAAAAACATGTGTCGAATCAAAAAAAACAAATTTTTTTATACACTTATTGCATATATTATATATATACATATATATACATATACTAGCAACTCGCCCCGGCTTCGCACGGGTGCAATGCTGATGCTAAATACACTACACAAAAAAACTTTAAACGTTGTGTATAAAAACATAGCGGCATGCTCCGGCTTCGCACAGGTATAAAATATATAGCCTATGTCACCCACTGAAAAAATAATAAAAATCGATTAAGTACCCGCGGCTTTGCTCGCGTTTTTTTTTTTTTTTTGCTTCTCTTTGGTGGCTAAATATAAATTGTTCAAAAAATTTGGGTTCAAATTTTGGAATTCCCCTAAACACGAATAACCCCCAGTTTCAAGTCTCTACGTCTATTCAATCCAAATGTGTGACTTTTTTTTCAAGGCTCTCATTAGGCCCCGGGTCTGTCTTCTGTAATAAAAATAAAAAAAAATGGTCAAAAAATCTATATTTGGTCCACATATGGGTCCCAGGTCCAAATTCCGGAAATCCCTTGAGCACCTTGAACGCCAATAGAGTGTAATCTTGAAACGCCAATTTTGTAGTAAAAATTTTCAATGTTGTCATTTCGATCATTTTCCCACGAAAATGTTCCCAAATAGCGAAAACAACCGGCTGCCACATGAGATGAGGCGCTTAAGTTTTAAAGTTTCCTACCCATATATTTAAAACTAAGCGAAAGAATTATCTCTCATATGGTATGAATATTTTTTTTTATACCCTGGTACACTTGTCTTCGGTATTAAAAGTAACAAAAAAAGATTTTGATACAAAAATTATAAAACAAATGGGGTTTATTTGTCGGGGATAAGTGGTTTGGTCGAATACCAAAATTTTTGACTTTGCCCTTACCCAAATTGAGATATTGAAAATATTATCGTTACAATTTTTTGCTTAATTTAGAAACAAAAGAAGTTTTTATTGAAAAAACTCAAAATATTGGAATAGGTTAGTATGCTGTTTATCCCATTAAATCAAGCTAGAGGAGTCAAAGTGACCACATGACGGCTCAGGAGAGTTTATGTTTCATAATTCCGAGTTGATTTCAATTTTAGGGGTAATTCGATATAAACTAAATTTTTACGAAAACTTCTGCTTCATTTTTTTTTTTCGAATGTTACAAACTTTGCATTCGCATTAATATGCTCTTCGTATAACGTACACACATAAAAATAAAATAATGAAATATTGTAATTTTTCACAAGTTGAAACATAATTTTTCACAACTCCGAGACCACCGAGCGTCGGTCGACAAAACGTTGGTCGAAAAGCTTCGCGGAATGCGTTCATTTTCGATGAGAAGAGAAGCAATGCGAACAGAAGCGGAGATATAGTGTTGTATGAGTGTGTGTGTGTATGTGTGTGTTAATAGCGCGGCATGGTCAACGGTGGTGTTGCTAGAGCTAAGTCGACAATGTTTCCGGTGGTTTTCAAATGAAAACAAAAACAACAAAAAAAAAAATTTGCATAAACCAAAAAAAATAAAGTGAAAAAGAAAGCAAGAAAGCGCTAAAACAAGTTTAGGTTTAGTGATAAAATGGGCACTACTGAAGCAATGCAGGGCAGGACAAGGAAGACAAGAAAGAAGAAGAAGAAGAAAAAAATACAATAAAAAATGAGGGAAGTCGCAATGAAGAAAAAGAATTATTAATTTGTTATTTTGTGTGAAACTGACATTTGCCATTGTGACGCGCAAGCGAGCGACATTTGCCTTTTAATAACACGCTAGGATGGGACGGTATGGGATGGGACGGGATGGAATTGGACGAGCGGACATGCTGCCTTTTGCCTGATAAATGAACAGAATGGACAGACCTACATAAACGCAGGCGGACAGACGAACGGTCGGACGGACAGACAGACAGATTTTGACTTGAGTCTGAATGGGCGTTGCATGATGAATGGTTCAACATTATTTCGGTGCTCCGCAACAGAAGTCTTACAGAAGAAGAAAACTAACGGCAGCAGACAACGACGATGGCCAATGAAGGTAATGAAGGCAAAAAAAAAAAAAAACAGAAGAAAACGGCAAGAGTGAGAGCTTTGTTTTTTTTTTTTTTTTTTCTTTCTTTATACCCTACAAATGAAGATTAATTTTTTCAAATATTCTAGTTATGAAGAACAGATGTCCATGTCTGTAAACGCTTAACTCAATCAACGACAAAAGATTTGCATTTAGCTGACACAATTTTTACACTTGTATGTGTGCATAACTCCCAAACCGGGCTCAACGTAAACTTAAATTGAAGCTAATTAAATATATATTTTTTTTTATTTTTTAATTTACAATCTGAAAATAGTCAATAAGCAAATTGAAAACAGGCGCAATCAATCGCCATTGCGATTGACTAGTGTTGGCGAAACAAGTGATTTTTGAGTCGCATTGTGATTAGCGATTGCTAATTCGCTTCGTTTCCTAATCAAATATTTGTTTTCAGTGAATTCTACGTTTTGACGAATTAAGTGACTGGCAAATGTACCAACGAATTTCTACAGGTTCGGTGTTCAAGCGAATATGAACGATTCGCGAAGAGTGATACAAGCACAAATCACTGATAAATGAGAAGTTTCACTGTTTGCGAAGAGCGATACACAAAATCGCTGATAACTGAACATGTTCACTGAGGAACAAGAAAATCGCAAATCACTACTTTCAGTCGTCGTCTTCGCTGTCGTGCCACTCTGTTTTCACTCATGTTTTTTTCGTACACTTGTCTCGCCGGAGCCAGTTCATTATTTCGAAGCAGACCAGTGCAATCGTTTACACTTAATACGCCTGACTACATCAAAGTCATCATAAACCTGGTACAGCTTCTCGTTCATGCGAAGATGGTACTCGTTGCCCATTCTGATAGGTCCAAAGATTTAACGAATAATTTTTGCTCTCAAATGTTCCCAACGCTGATTTTTCGTCTCTGACATGACTCATGAATCTGAGCCATACATCAGGACTGGGATATTCAGCGTCTTTTAGAGTTTGATTTTTGTTGTTCTGAAGAAAACTATACTTCGCATTTGCTTACCGAGACCAAAGTAGTATCGGTTAGCCAGAGTAATTCTTCGTTTGATTTCTAAGCTGCCAGACGAAATTTTCTACAACTTGGAAGGTGAAATACCCATACTCTCAGATTCTCTTGGGCGTGTTGCCGCACATGCCGAGGCGAACAATTTTTGCGGGGATACGAAGTAAGTGCTTTAAAGAACTTTGATCTTATTGGCGTGTCGCAGCCAAACATTATTGCTGTACTTATTACCACATTCCTCTTGATGGGACACTTTAGGTATTTAGTCGCCCTTTAAAGATTATTTTTATAATCAATTAAAGGTGCATTCAAATTTCTTAAATACTCCGCGGCTGAACCATTTTTTGAATCATAAAATTTAAGCTTAATCAGCTCATATTTAATGAGTTATTTGGTATTTGTTCAGAGCGATTCCAATGCGGTTTAGAGTTCCATTGCAACACTTCAACAAAATGTTTTTATGTAGGGTATTCTTAAGTCGCATATACTACTTATAGGCTGGTTTTCTGCTTAATTAATTCGAAGCGTAAAATTAACGGTGTTGTGCGATTTTAAACGCTTTTTGAACAAAGTCTCTCTTCACTTTTTTTTTTTAACTGCAAATAAATGCAGCGTACATTTGATATGAATGAAGAAACCCTCGGCCCCTCTCTAGCCTAGGGCTATGAAGCCTACATGAATTGTTTATAGTTGTAGCAGACATACATACATGTGCAATGTTGCTATGTATGGCACCTACTCTATACAATTTTTTTCCTTTTTTTTTTTTGTTTCCTCTGTGGCACGCACTTGTACATGACCACAATGCAGCAACAACAACAACAACAACAAAACAAAAGAGACACTATACAAAACAACAAAAAAAAAACACACACACTGTAAAGTCCAAACTCGAGCTCAGTTCAGCTCAGCTCATTATTCAAAACGTCGCCGCCCTAAACTGAAAAATTGAAAATGAGCTGTGATAAATTGTTTCGCACTCATCCAACAGCGCACAACAGCAACACTTCAACTGAATGTGCAACGCAACAATGATGCAACAATGCTTAAAGATAGATAAATAGTTGTGCAGCGGAGGTATGGGAAGAATGGTTGCAACGTGCATACTCGTATGTGAAAGATTCATTGGTGCAACATGTTTTAACCGCAAAACGAAGAAGGCACGCATGCACACATGCACAAACGCACAATGTGCAACCGGTATCATCGAGTCTAGTCAACAATATAACAAGTTGCTTGTTTGCTATACGCTTCATTTACTCATTCTTTCTCTCTTACACACACACACACACACATACACGCAGAAACACTTGCTTTATGTTGCTATACACTTGCCACTTGCTGCTACCGATGCAGCAGGACGATTAGATGCGAGAGTATCTCAAATAGAAATAACTCTAGAGCAACTGCATTTTATTTATTATTTTTTTTTCTTGTTACACATCTGCTCTTTAAGTGCCCAGCACTGATACGAAATGAGTTCTTTATTAATGATCTTTCTAACTTTTCCACATGCCCTCGTTACGCTATGTTTTAAATCTAAAGTTTCTATGTATAAACTGAGATTTTCTTACACCTTTCACGCACTTTCCGAACTTCTTCCTGGAGTAAACCAAGCAAGCAAAAAAAAAAAAAAAAAGTTGCATGTTACAACAATATTTCTTATTGAACAAGAGTTGCTGTTATTATTCTCGTTCTTAATTATTATGCAGCTAACAAGAAACTAGCAATAAAAAATTACTACAAAAACAGGAATAATCGAACAGGACAGTTTTATATATATAATATATACCTACTATATATATCGCATGTAACTACAGCGATGAGAGTTGTACACTCCAAATAAAATCTACAAATTCGCAATGATTAAAATTTTACGAAAAATTTCGTGTATTTTACGAATATAAATTATACGAAAAATCAAAAAAACGAAATTTTCGTCTAATCTACGAACTCCTTTGTACAAAATATACGAAATCATTTATGAATAAAAAAATTAGTTTTGAGCAGTTGACAGAATCGGACGGATGTTTTCATAAGTACAAAAAGTTTTACCGAATTCACCTAAAAAATAGAGTAGCAACACGGGACTTTGAATTTTTTTATGGGGTTTTAAATTAAAAATTTTCAAATTTGCGCCGATGAAATTTGGTGTTGTTGGTTTATTTGTTTATAATTTAATCATCGGAATTTATTGTGTTGCCTTTAAAATAGGCTCCATTTGGCCCCCTCAGCCTTCAGCTCGTTCGGCAAACTTTGTTTGATGACATTGATTAACTCAAAACGCCTTACCCGAAGAGGCAATTTTAGTTTTGGAAACAGAAAAAATACAGTGAGCCAAATCCTGCAAATACGGTCATATTTATTGAGTTTATGGCTTTGTAAAATCACGACTCGATGAGAAATGAGTTTGGCTTGGCTTACGCCTTAAATAAAATAGTTCATCGTCATCGAAGTTCCACCGAAGTTAACGTTTTTCCTTATTAAAACTTCATCTATCTATCTATCTATCTATCTATCTATCTATCTATCTATCTATATATCTATCTATCAATATATATAAAATAGTAAAAATGTTTCTATGTCCGCTACTTACATTGGAACCGTCCAACTGATGAGCCCAAAACCGGTTACATTTGAAAGTAAACAATGCAAGTAGATTTAAACTCCACTAAAACAATGCCTAATGCATATTCGGTTCATTTAAACACTCAACTAGTCCATTTAGTAAAGTTAGTAAAAAAAGTATTCATTAAAATATTACTTTTTCATACAATTTATAAACAAAAATTCGTGTCGTGCTGGCTGGACCCATCCCCATCTCTAGTACAACAATTTTTTTGGTCAATCGTATAGAAACATAATTTTTGGTAAAATAAACTGAGCCAATCTAACGAAATCACTAAAATTTAGTAAATATCTTTTCAAATAAATTCTTATTATCTTATAATTCTCAAACAGTTTGAAAAGAAAATTACTTAATTCGAAAATGAGAACCTGACTGTATGTACAATTAACACTTTGGGCGATTTTATCATAATTTCGTATAATTTACAAAACTGTTTCTACAATGTACAAAATTTTTCGTAGCACCTTTAAACGGAAAACTTTTATACAATGTGCAAACGTTTTTTTGAGTGTATATCAGTATATAAACAAGTTGCACGCATTGCATGAGGCATGTCAAAGAAATTGATGGATACACCTACCTACAAGAGACTTAAGTGAATACTAACTGCTGCCCGGCAGCATAGATAGATACATACTTACATTGGTAATGGTATTTGGGTAGTTATAGTCATATAGTCATGTACATATATACATACATACATATATGTTACTTATGTATGTTGCTTTGTAAATGATTAAAGATATGCGCGC
The DNA here is from genome assembly GCA_018903435.1 of Leucophenga varia. Classification (NCBI taxonomy): domain Eukaryota; kingdom Metazoa; phylum Arthropoda; class Insecta; order Diptera; family Drosophilidae; genus Leucophenga; species Leucophenga varia. The sequence continues at coordinate 879,732 of JAEIFJ010002131.1, read as the reverse complement.
ATTTGCCCTTAAGTGTTTTGCTGCGTAGAGTGTTTAGTTTTAAGTTTAGTTGCGATTCAACAAAATAGCAAGCAAATGAGGCAAAAAAAAATAATAATAATAAACTACAAACACTTTGCATTTTGTTGCAGTTAAATTAACGCTTGTCTAAATGCAACAACAACGCCAACAACTGCAACAACTGCAACAACTGCAACATGTTGTTGTGGCTTCCTTCATTTATGCTTTTCAATTACGACGCCTTATCACACTGATTGTAGATAATTTCCATTTTTATTTTAAACTAATCCTCATATTTATAGGAATTTCTTCTTTTTTTTTTTTTTTTTTTTTTTTTTTTTGTTGCTTTTTAACGCCTCTGTATGATGACGCTAACAAACACCCAAAGTGTTGTCAGGGTCGGTGAACATATCTCCGAAAAAAGAACTTCTTCAAACTCCTTAAAGGAGTATATATTATGACAATGCTCACATGTTGAGCTGAAGGATATTTTTTATTTTTAACGAACTATGTTGCTCACGTATGCCGATGACAACGACATAATCGGCAAAAATCCACCCAAAGAGATTGAAGAGAATTTCCGCTCAATGGGACTTACGGTGATCGAGGGTAAGACAAAGTATTTGGTATCCACTCGCAGATCAGCAACACGCCCTAGAAAATCTATAAGTATTCGGAATTTCCCCTTCGAGGTTGTAGAAACCTTCGTCTACTTGGAATCAGAGGCAAACAAGAACAACGACACCGACAGCTTAGAAATCAGACGCAAAATTATTCTGGCTGACCGATGCTACTTTGGTCTCGGTAAGTAAACGCGAAATAGAGTTTTATTTAGAACACGTCCTGATGTATGGCTCAGATTCATGGATCATGTCAGAGGCGGACAAATCAACGTTGGGAACGTTTGAGAGGAACATTCTTCGTAAAATCTTTTGGACCCGTCTTCGCATGAATGACGAGCTGTACCAGCTAAATAACGACTTTGATATAGTCAGTTGCAATAAGTATAAACGATTGCACTTCGAATGGAGGAACGGGCTCCGGCGAGACAAATGTACGAAAAAAAAACGTTAACGAAATCGGAGCAGCACGGCAGAGAGGATGTCTTCCGCTGCGTTGGAAAGACCAGATCTTAGAAGACGTTTGCAAGATTGGGATTCAGCTTGATGAATACCCTAAGTAATGACCAGGCTTATAGCAAGCTATCGTATCAAAGTATTTTTAGCAATACTCTTCCGAAAGTTTGTGCGTATATCCTAGTCTGAGAATAGAATGTAAACTATTTTTCAAAAAAGTGGAGAGGTGAACGTGGTCCCCATATAATCGATTATAAATTCATTGAATATTTCCAAAACAACTCGACCGATTTCAATGAAATTTGTGAATGTGTATTTCTTGGTCCAACTAAAAAGATGGGACATATGTAGTTTTAGAAAAATGGGCGGTGGGCATGGTTTCATAAATACAAAGATTCATCTACTTTTACAAGTATTTTAGGAAATTGATACGGTAAATATGTATGTTACCATGGCCTGCAAAATTAAAACAATGAGAGGTGGGCCTGGCACCATAAAAGCTGGAAGGAGTAAAATAAATACGATATAATCACAAAATAGTTAATACTTGAACTGATTTGTCTCAATGTTGGGCACATACTCAATTTCTTAAAATAATATTTTTGATTTGGTACCCATTTTATTTCGTCACTTCGGTATTTTGACCAATTAAGCTGTTTTCGTGTGTGTCCATAACACTTTTTTTATTCTGTCTTGAAGGTCTGAACATGTTATTTTAATATTATTATTTTAGCTGAGACTGTCTGTCTGTCTGCACTATACATTTGCTCAGTTTTTAATGATATTCAGCAGTAATTGGCTCAGCATTTTATATTATTTCACTGTGCCCAAAAGCATACATACACTGGTGGGCGTATTGTTTTTGTTACGGGTCGCGTGTGTTTACAAAGAAAAGATAGAGACTCATACTATATTTTACTTATTAAGTCGCAATTATTAATTTTGTGTTGCTAAGCAATTGCTTTAGTTTTCTCAAAGAAAATAGAGTTAATTGCCTATTATAAGGAATAATAAGCCATCTTCTCATTTAAAGCTTAGCAATAATATTGTTTTGGGTATTGAAAATGAATGCTGACGAGTAAGTTAAATTGTGTGACCACACAGCCAGCTACAAAGGCTGTAAAGTTCGACAGCAGATGATAAAGAACTTAAAACCTAAGACGAGTCTCCCAGTGAGTGGATTACTGGCTTAAATAATCAGAAAAAGCGTACTGTCTTCTCAAATGTAAACTTTATACGCATTGTATACTATTCAGATATCATAAGAGGGCCCAATACTACCAAGCAGGCTACTGCCCAAACTAAACCTTTAAGCCATTAAGTGTCTTACAGTCTGATCCAGAGAAACCTATGTAGTCTCCCGTGGTCCCATCGTCGGGGCCACCATCTATTTAATAAATCGTTCCTTTTAAAAAGTATAAAGTCTATACTTAAAGGGTACTTCCTCATGTACCCTTTTTTTACTTATTACGTTAAACCTTTGCCCTTGACATGAGAAATTTTTTTGAAAATGGCGTCTAAACGTCATCTCTCAAAGTAAAATTCATAAACTATACTCTGCCATATTATCATAGAAAGACTTATAAACGAGCAACGATTACAAATTGTTGAAATTTATTATCAAAATTCGTGCTCTGTAAAAAACGTGCATCGTTTGTTTCGACCAAATTATGGTCGTCATAATCGACCTGGTTAATCAACAATTCGTGCTGTTATAACCAAATTTCGCAGACGTATAAGTGTGTACCGGGGGATCGTGAAATGTCAATTCGTCGCCGTTCTCAGTAATTGGGCATGTGAACTCAACCTGATGAAAAAATTTTACGTGTCGTTTGGGTTTTAAAGCCTTTAGAATTCCACTGCTTCAAAATTTTAATGGCTTACCACAACGTTTAATTTTTGGTGAATGGGCCTCCTTACAACAGCTCCATGAATATCCGCTGTTTAATCGTTACATTGTGATCAGCGATGAAGCTCATTTCTGGCTTAACGGATACGTAAATCAGCCATACAAGAATTACCGATGCATTCCGAAAAAACGAAAGTTTGGTGTGGTTTATGGGCTTTTGGCAAAATCGGTCCATTTTTCTTCAAAGATGACCGTGAAGGAAACGGATACGCGACTTTTTTTTGCCCCACTTTGCTGTGTTGAACTTGGGTTGACATGTGGTTTCATCAAGAATACGCTTAAAAGATCACCCATTAATAGTTTTGCAAACAAAATTTGCATTATATCAGGTTCAAATGCCACACAGCTCGTTTGTTAATTTTATACCTGCACACATAGTGTGAAGGGTATTTTATCAGTTTGTCGGAAAGTTTGTAACGCATTAAAGGAGGCATCGGAGACCCCATAAAGTATATATATTATTGATCAGCTCGATGAGACGAATCGATTTAGACTTACCATTTTTTTCTATCATTTTTCTATGAAAATAGTTATTATTTATGAATGTTTTGACTACGAATCGGGTAAAAACATTTTTAATCCAATATCCATCCATCCAATATCAGAAGAAAGGTACCACGTCCATTTTTAGGATATAACCCCCTACAAACTTACCATTTTTTTCGATATTTTTGTATGAAAATTGTTATTATTTGTAAACGTATTTACAACAAATATGGATAAAAGTACTTCTTTAATGACATCCAATTTCAAAAGAAAGGTGCCACGCCCACTTTTTTATACAGCCCCCATACAAACCAAGCGCCCATTTTTCAGATTTTGTATGAAAATAGTTCTTATTTATGGATATATTCACTCCAATCTGTGTAAAATGACTTCTACTGTTATCCTATAAATATGCTTCCGATATGATAAGGATCGAGCCACTATAACATATAGTCCTATACAAACTCACCTTTTATTTTTTTATTTTTCCAAGAAAATGAATAAAGTTTCGTGTGGCGGGTATTTGAGCTTCGGTGCTTCCGAAGTTAACGTTCTTGCTTGTTTTTTTTTTCTTGCCTGCATTTGAATTATGTTTTTTATTTTTATATTTATCTATGTTTATGCATAACAAAAAGAATTTTTCAAAAAATAATTTAATTGATAAATCACTCTCAAAGTCAAACTTTACACTTCACTTTATTTGTACAAAGCCTATAACCAAGCAAAAAGCTAAATATATGTAGTTAAGCTCTGGGAATATGCAATTATAAAATTAAAAATATAAAAAAGACGAAATAAAAAAACGCAAAAATAAATTATAAATAGAAATTAAATGCTGCTTGCTGCTCGTTATAATAGCAAAAATTAATATAATGTAGCACAGCTCAAGGGGCAAACGTTAAAAATAAAACTAGAAGCACACACATACACGCGCACAAGCAACAGACACATACAAACGCTTGTACTATTAAAAAAAAAAACTATAAATATAATAATAATAATAATCCCTTGAAATTATGTTTTACTTTGTACGATATGCATTAAAAATAAATTTAAAAAAAAAAAAAGGATATTATAGAAAAACTAAAAGTTATATACAAAAAGCAAAACATTACAACAACAAATAAACAAACAAACAAAAAAATAAACATTTATAAAACACTGACGAGCGAGTGTACACAGTTTATACTCACACCTTTTCTTTTTTTTTTTTTTTTTGCCAATGTGGGTGTATAAAAATTTTTTAAGGACCAAACTTTATTTGCGCATTTCTATAGAAACATACAAAGACAGACAGACAGACAGATAAATAGACAGTTAGATGAACTAAAAGAGCGAGAGAGAAAAGAAGAGAAGAGCATGATAAATTATACAAACATCCGCACTCAATAAAACTAACACAAACGCATTAAATCTAACAATATCAGACTTCACTGCTACGTCTTTTCATAAACGGATAATAAGTAAAAAGCATTAAAAATATTATATGAAGAAGCATGAAACTTTATGTTGCTTTGATTAAATGAAGATGGGTATGAGTGCATAGTACACACTCATATGTAGTAGTGTCACTTGTCTATAATAATAATAATAATAATAATAATAATATTGTACGTAAAAGCAATAAAATAGAAAATATTGCGGTTACATTTTCCCATTTATGGCATATTAGTTAAAATAATATTTGTGTTCATAAATATGAAATCCAAACACAGACGGACAGACAGATATATATCAAGTGTAAAAAAAAAAAAGCCACGAGATGAGCAAAAATATAAAAGTTAAGTATAAAACAAATTTAAACAAAACTTAAATACGCTACAAAAAAAAAAGTATTCGAAAAACGGTTGATTTATCCGAGCTAATTTAGACTAAAATTTTCGAGTTTCAATTTAATTTCCAAAAAAAAAAAAAAAAAATTTAAATAGCTGGAATGTTTTATAGTAGGGGTTGTAGTCGGAAGTAATATGCATATTTGGAATTTGAAAACACTCCCAAAATCTGGAATTATGTTAAAAAAAACAAGAAAGAACGTTAACTTCGGAGGAACCGAAGCTCAAATACCCGCCACACGAAACTTTATTAATTTTCTTGAAAAAAAAAAAATAGAAGGTGAGTTTTTATGGGACTATATGTTATAGTGGCTCGATCCTTGTCATATCGGAAGCATATTCATAGGATAACAGTAGAAGTGATTTTACACAGATTGGAGTGGATTGGAATATATCCATAAATAAGAACTATTTTCATACAAAATCTGAAAAATGTGCGCTTGGTTTGTATGGGGGCCGTATAAAAAAATGGGCGTGGCACCTTTCTTTTGAAATTGGATGTCATTAAAGTGCTTTTATCCATATTTGTAGTAAATACATTTACAAATAATAACAATTTTCACACAAAAAAATCGAAAAATAATAGTAAGTTTGTATGGGGCTATATCTAAAAGTGGGCGTGGTACCTTGGTTCTGACATACAAACTGCCTAGGAACACAAAAAGCTTAAATTTAAAGTTTCAGGTCAATATCTTTAAAACTTTCCGAGAAAAACGCATTGCAACAGACAGACAGACGGACATGGCTAAATCGATTCGTCTCTTCGAGCTGATCAATAATATATATACTTTATGGGGTCTCCGATGCCTCCTTTAATGCGTTACAAACTTTCCGACAAACTGATAATACCCTTCACACTATGTGTGGCGGGTATAAAAATAGAAAACAAGGAAAAACGTTAACTTCGGTGGAACTGAAGCTCAAATACCCACCACATACGTAAAGTTTGGAGAAGGGATTGCTTGGAGTCAATAGTTCGAAACAAAAGTTTAGACACAATAGTGGGGCAAATTTATGTTTGGGTGTCTATATAGTATAGTGGGCTGATTCTTATAATATCATAAGAGTAAAGATAGGACGATATGAGATATGTTTTAACCCAATTTGAAGTGAATAATAGTTAATTTCATAAAAAAAAAAAAAACAAAAAAAAGCGGTAAGTTTGTAAGGGGGCTATACCTAAAAATGGACGTGGTACTTTCATTTTCATACTTGATTTAGTCGTTAGAGAGAAAAGCTTAAGTTCTGAATTTCAGCTTAATATCTTTTAAACTGACCGAATAAACTGAGAAGAAACAAACAGACGGACAGACAGACAGACAGACGGACATGGCTAAATCGATTCGTCTCGTCGAGCTGATCAAGAATATATATACTATGTGGGGTCAACGACGTCTTCTTCAGCTTGGGATCAGCTTGGCGTAAAACAGTATGAGCTGTTGAATCCGGATGAAAACAACAGGACACAACGAATGCGTGTAAGCGGAGCTTTGAGGGTTCAAAAGGCCAAATGAGTGAACTTGGTTTCACAAAAACTCTCGGTCCAATTGAGCCAAACTGACTTGGGACAAAGTATTCCCCAGACATGGTACCCTCTAGTGATTTTGAGTTGCAGTGTGATAAGCGATTGCGACTTAAAAATCGAAGTGATTGGAAACAGTGATTAACAAAAAGCAATCAGCGATTACTGAACAGTTTCACCGTTCGCAAAATGTGGTATACAAAATCACCGCTAACTGAACTGTTTCGCTACAACAACACAACAAACCGACTTTAATTTAATTAATCAAAAAAATAAATCACTAGAATCACCAATCACTGTTCGCAAAGAGCGATACACAAAATCGCTGATAACTGAACATGCTCACTGGGGAACAAAAATATCGCAAATCACTACTTTTAGTCGCTGTGCGACATTTGCGATTTTAGAATCACTGTGAAAAAATCATCAAAAGTGACTTTTTTGCCGACAGTGATTTTTTGCCAACACTTGTACACTTCGGAATGGCTAGCAATTTCGTTCTTTTAAAGAAGAATCGAAAAATTGTACTGATCACTTAAAAGCAAGCGATTTTTCGACGCAATTGGAGCAAGTAAGGGCCAGTGCTGGACAATGCTTTAAAGAATTCCATTAAAAAACTTTTAAAAAAAATGCAATGATTTTAAATTTATCCGCCAATACGTAGCGAATGCCTCGGAAATTTTTATACGTTTGAATTTCATAGAATGTTTTCTTTTGAGTTTATATTTTTTTTACAAAAACGTTACAAACAAATGCAAAAAATTGTTAAGACTTTCTATGTTCGCTGCATGTGTAAAGTATATTAAAAAGGATAATGGTTGTTGTGCTACTACTACTGCTGCTGGCTTTACTTTACTACTACATACAAGTCAAGAGTTTTATTGGCACTTAAAGCGAACGTTGTAAGAAGGTTTTTCCTTTTTTTTGGATTAGTTTTTCTATGAGTGTTCAGAGCTCACTTTGAACAAAAACACTTGTCTTGCATGTCTGCGTGTCGATACTTCTGTTGTTGTTTTTCCAATATCTAAACTAATGCGCTTAAGATACAAAAGTATCTACAACTTTGAACAATATAATAAACGCATAAAATCTGTTGACAAATGTCAAAACAAATAATACAATAGATACTGAAAATGATTGCATACAATACAATACACAACAATAAAATATTCAATTTGATAGTTGTTTTGATTTGATATGAAACTAATTCGATAATTATAACGCAACGCAACGCAACTCAACTCAAACGCATGCCGCATAAAACGAAATTAAATGTATCTAGACAGATACAATTTAGACGAAACGAAGGAATGAACAAGCAGACAGACAGACAGACAGACAGACAGACGAAGCAATCATTAACGCCACGTGAGACAGCAGCAAATACCAATTCCCGCAAGGGACTGACTGTCTGTCTGTTTGTGTGGAAAACACTTTAAATAGATTTTCCACTTTTCGAACAACAACAACAACTACAACGAGCACTATCTTCAGCATTTTATTTGTATCTGTCTGTCTGTCTGTATATATACAAAAAGTATCTGCAAAGATATTCAAACGAACGAATGAACGCATGCACGCACGCACACACGCACAGGTGCGTGTCTTAACTTATTATACAAATGACGACCTACGACAGTAAAGAAAATTCATTCAAGTTAGCTTACAGCTGTGGAAAGCTGCGTGTTGTGCTTTAAAATAGCAAAACAACAACAACAACAAAAGACACAAAAAAGACAAACTTAACCGTTTTAGTTTTGGCTGACAACAGGTGTCACAATGACAACCACGAACTGACATTTTCGTTTTCCTTTTTTTTGGTTTTTTTTTTTGTCTTCAACGTCAAATGCATACAAAATGCAAAGTCATGTATCTGGTATGCAAGTACATATGTATCAGGTTGTATCTATTTTTTGTATCTGTGTGTTTTTTATTACAGTTTTAAATTTTCACACTTTACACTGACTGGCAAATTTTATACGAAATATTTACTTTCAACTTAAAGATTTGACAGATTGTTGTGTTACATTTTCTTTTTTGAACTATTAGAGCTAAAGTTAGTCTTTGCTGGGGTGTAGTGAACCGCTTAGAATTTTCGATAGTTTTAAGTCAAGAGGAAGAAATAGTAGCCATGAGATAAGCAACATACAAAACATCATAATACGCTTTTCAAATTTAACTCACAGCCCTTTCTTGGTGAAACCTTCAAGTGGTTTACTTCAGCCAACCAATTTAGCTTATTAATAATACGAATGTGTTGTCATATTACGCTACTCGAACTGATGAAACGTGCTAAACTTTATTGAAACGCAGTCATTAAACTGAATTGCTTAAAATCAGACAGACGTCTCAAATCACATTTTTCTAAAAAGTGCAAAAATGTGCAAAAACGCTTCATGACTTAGACATTTTGACATTTTTGAGAGCTATTTTTTGTTAGAAGCGGATTGAAGCAATATGCGCAACGCAAGTATACTAATACACGCTGGTCAAATGGATAAAACTGAAGTATTCCCAAGCATCATCGTCAGAAAATGCCATCAGGTGCATTTAAATTTCGATCGAATAAACGACTAAAGTAGATCAGTGCCTCATCTATATTTCCAATTTCTTCATGTATTTTACCCAGCATCTGAAAAAGTTTTGGTTCATTGGATTGCAGCTTTGGATTTAAAGCGTTTGCTGTAATTAAAGTCTCCACAGCTAATTCATTATTTTCCATATTGAAATGCATAACACCGATATGCGTCAAAATCTTTGCATTTTGTGAAAAGATTTTGTAGTTCTTCATAAAGTGCATCTTCGCCATTTCATACTTTTGCCGTATAATATGTGTATGGAATTATGCGCATGCGCAGCACGATAATATTGCATTGCCTCATCAAGCTGTACGAGAAGTTAACCCAGGGACTTCATCTAAGTCAAAACAAACTAAATTTTCTGTTAGTACAGATTGGATGACAGGTTTTCTTAGGCGACAGGTTTTTCATAATACAAAAAAAATTAGCGCGAAACTGCGTCTGCAATTGAAAATTCGTTTGAAAAACATAGAAAAATTATTGTATTAAAAAGCAAAAAAAAACCAAGAAAAATCGTAAAGAACTGAATGACACGTGCAATTATTAGGGGCATGGTTCCAAAAAAACTTCATCTCAGAAGTTAGACGTTTCCGGTTTTGGAACACTCAAATGTTCAATGTTGCTTTTTTTCCGCCTAATACTACAACCGCTAAAACCAGGGAAGAGGATTTAACAGTCATTGATGTGTGGAAAAATATTTCTTCTATGGACTCCATTCATCAAGTTGGGTAAGCGCTTGCTGACTTAAAGCCATTCACCTTAAATCTTCTTCAGCAAAGAATTTGCAGTTAATGCCACCGCTAAATGATTGATCTGAGTCTTAAGAGGATCATTGTTTCGGTTGATATACATGTACGAGGTGTTTCAAAAGTATCGCATATTTTGTGTTTTTTTTATAAATTATTTATTTATTCATTAATATCTATTTTGTCCCCTTTAAAGGGATTACTTTATAAATACACCGATAAAATACACCTATGCCAACGTTTTTCCAATCCTCGAAACATGCCAAATAGTCCCTTTCCGGTATAGCCACCAGCGTCTTCTTCTGATTTAGCTTTTATCTCCCTCAATCCACTCGAAACGCGTTCCCCGGAGTGGTCTCTTGAGTTATGGGAATAGCCAGAAGTCACACGGTGCCAAATCAAGCGAATACGGTGGTTGCGGAACGATATTGGTTGGGTTTTTGGCAAAAAAGTCAGGAAAAATCAGTACAGTTTTTAAAAAAAATCATCATTTTTGGTACCAACCGAGACTTGACACGTTTGAGGCCCAAAACTTCTTTCAAAATGGTGTTAATTGATCCTTTCGATACGCCAATTTCATCAGCAATGTCTCTCATAGTTAGTCGACGGTGTGCAAGCAGTAATTCTTTTACTTTTTGGATGTGAGCATCGTCCGTTGAGGTCGATGGTTGATCAGGGAGCTCTTCGTATTCAACACGTTCGCAACCTTCTTTCAACAATTTGTACCAATCAAATGTTGTTGATTTTGGTAGAGCTCGGTCCCCATAAGCCTTCTTCAACATTTTTATTCCATTTATTCCATTCAAAAAAAAAAAATTTGATACAGATTCTTTGATCCATTTTTTTGAATAGGTAAAAATCGAAGACGATCCAAAACACGTGCAAGCAAAGCAGCTGTCAACAATTAAGTGAACATTCAAAATGGCCGAGCTTGTCGGCATAAGTGAGAGACATGAGTACCAACCTAACGCCACAAAAAAAAATCGAAATTCGAATATACGTAACCCGCGAAAATTTCAAAATTCGCGATACTATTTGAACACACCTCGTATATGATCATCATTGACGTAGATAACATTCCGCAAAAGGGTTGAGTGGGGACAACACAAGTTGGGGCTAAAAAAATGCATACATGTGAAATTTTAAGGTATAAATGCATATAAAATAAACATTTTCTTGAAAAAATAAAAAGAATATAAGATGAGTTTGTTTGGGGTCTGTATGTTATTGGGGCCCGATCCATGTCATATCGGCAGCATATTCATAGGATATCAGTAGAATCGCTAGATCGATTTGTCTCATCGAGCTGATCAATGATATATACTATATACTTTATAGGGTCTACGATGCCTCCTTTAATGTTTTACAAACATTACGAAAACTGATAATAATAATAAAATAAAAAAAAATTGAAAAGATATCAACCTGAGACAATCTTACAATAAGCGCCCACACTCGACGTTCACGTTCACGTTCCCTTGCAGTTACAATATAAAATATAAAATACATACATGGATATAAATTCCAGACGATGAGTTGCAATGACAGCATAATTATGCTGACATTTCAAAAAAGAAAAAAAAAAAATATACAATATTACAGTCTGTCTGGCGCATATCTGCAATCAGATTTTTGTCGAATCATGAATGTTGACAGGAGAAACAAATGCAATAAGAAAAATAATAATTAAATGGGAACAAATGAAATAATAATAAAAAAAAAAAAAAAAAAAACCAAAGGCAATGAGACCAAAAAAAAAAATAAGAAGAGAAACTGGAACTAAATAATATTGGACATGGTATGCAAGTACAAAAATACTTGTATATGCAGCATAATGGACAGACAGACGGACATACAGATGGACAGACGGACATACAGATAGACAGACGGACATTAAGATGGACAGACAGACAGACAGACTGACACTTTGAATGCGTAAAGGTCAACGTTATCAAAAGACAAAAAAAAAAAACAAATAAATATTTTTTTTATATTATATAATTTTTTTTTTTTTAAATATTAAGTTAAATTGTTCACTTGGCTCTAATGTTACTTGGCCAAGAGCGGAAAGACATTTTCTCGGAAGTGAATTCATTTATCAAATTAGACAAAGAATAACTTAAAAAAAAAAGGAAAAAAAAACATATTCACAAAGCAGCAAACGAGCTGGCTAGAAAGACAGAAAGAAAGAACGAAAGAAGAAAAGATAGAGCTGAAACACTTGAGTGAACTTCATCATCATCATCATCGTCATCATCATCATCATGTCATACAAAACTCTTTAAATGAATAAACAATTTTTCACATTTACACATTTTGTTTGCTGTCACATTTTCATTTTAAATTTTTTTTTTTATTATTTTTTTTTTCGTTTTTTTTTTTCCCTGTCTTCATCTGAGAGAAATATTTCATTTTTCATTTGTTATTTCGACAATTTTCCACACACACCAGGCCAGACCAGACACACATTCAAATTCAAATTCATTTTGTTTTTTTTTTTTTCTATTTTATTATTATGTACATTAAATTAGCTTCAATAGAAACGAAATAAAACCAAAAAAAAAAAAAAAAAAAAAGATGCAAAATTTAAAATTTTTAAAAACAAAAAAATAGTTGCGGTAAAATTTACGTTAAAAAAAAACACACACACACGCACACATAGTAAAATATTCGCAATGTCCTTTAAGGCGCTCAAAGGTCAAATAAACACGCTGAAACTGTGGTGGTCACAACAGATGTCCAATTACAATGCTGTCGCCACGAACACGCTGCGTACGATCTCACGCAACGCTGTGTTGCAGGTTAAAGTCGGTGACAAGCTGCCATCCGTTGATCTGTACGAAGAGGTGCCGGCCAATCGTGTCAACATTGCCAATCTAGCCGCCAATAAGAAGGTTTGCATTTTCGGCGTTCCTGGTGCCTTTACGCCGGGCTGCTCGCGTGCACATCTGCCCGGTTTTGTGCATGATGCGGAAATGCTGAAAACGAAACATGCCATCGATGAAATTGTTTGCGTTGCCATGAATGATCCATTTGTTATGTCCGCCTGGGGTAAGGAGCAAAATTGTCGTGGACGTGTACGTATGCTGGCCGATCCAACGGGCGCGTTTACACGTGCGCTCAATATGGGCATCGAGCTGCCATCATTGGGCGGTACGCGTAGTAAACGCTTTTCGATGATTGTCGAAAATGGTGAGGTAAAGGAATTGAATGTGGAACCAGATGGTTTGGGTTTGACAGTATCCATGTCGCATCATGTGGGTAAAACTCAAAGTAGTGGTGCTGCTGCTGCTGTGCTGCAGCTGGTGCTGGTGGAACTGGCGCTACTGCTGCTACAACACAGCAAACAAATGAAGCAACAACGCCGGAGACAAGCGTTCCTGGTGTTTCCGGTGGAGAGCAGGGAAAGACTGCTGCTGCTGGTACCAATACAAGTGGAAGTGCTGCAGCTGATGCAGCCACTGGTACTACTGGTGCTACTGCTGCTGCTCCTACAACACCAGGCGGTATGGAGAAAGTTGCAACCGAAAAATCCAGTAATGCTACACCTGGCACTGGCTCCGCTACACCAAATACTGCAGCACCATCGCACGAATCGAATACGAATGCCAATACTCCGCCGGATACAAAGGCAACACCACCACCACCAACATCACCTAATACAACAACGCCCCTGACTACACCAGGTCAAAACCAAAATGCAACACCGACAATCGATGCAGATAAATCGGTGCAAAAAGATTCATCATCATCATCGAAGGATTAAAACAAGTCTCTAAAGCATTAAAATCATTTCCCAACTACTCCTGACCGAACACCAATACTGAGTACGGCTTTAAATGTATTCGCATAAGCCGAATATACTCATCGCCCGAACAATTGCCGCACCGAAGCACTGCCATAATATATTCCAAATTAAATTAATTGACAAAATTTATAAGAATAAATTAAAATAAGTTATTGATACGAGATATACTGTATAATTGAATGGGGGTCATGTTGGGATATTTCATTGGGACTATCATAGGCATAAGTTATACCAAATGTAGGCTTCCAAGAACAAAATTTGGGGTAGATTTGTATGTGTGGAGTACCCCCTACAATGGGGCTACAGAAAAATCATTTGCAAGTCTATGCTTCACGGTTTAGGAGAGTAAGTTTCAAATATGGATGCTCTATCACTCATAGTCTCCGAGATAATCGGAGACAGCATGACAGACAGACAGACAGACGGACATAGCTGGTTCGACTTTCCTTCCAATGCTGATCAAGAATATACAGACTTTATATGATCTATCTAGCCTCCTGTCTGTCTGTTATATACGATACATTCGCATAAACTTAATATACCCTTTTCAGGGTACAATAAATCGATTATGAGTAGAAAGCCGGTTAGTTTTGATTAAGGAGTTTAGGAGACTATTTTAATTTCACTAAAATTCTCTCTTTCTTCTCTCTATTTTTTCAACAAAAAAAAAGTACTCAGCGTAAGCAGTCGTTAAGCTTGCTAAACCCAAGTCTAACTAGAGCACCAAGACTGAACTCACCGTTTGTTTTGATAACTCATTCGATGGTGGTGACTTAATTGTAGCCTACTGAGATACTTTTTGAGTAGAAGAGGCTATTCGGGCCAAGAGAAACATATGCATGCAAGTTCATGGGCATCTTATCTGTCTACACTAGAGACTCTTTGACAAATTGGAAATTAAAAACAAGTGTGTAGTACTTGATCAAATCACATACGAAATAAAGCACGAATGTTGCTCTTGGTTTTTGTATTATGCTGCATAATGTGCTTACAATGAGAACGAACGTGCTTAATGCAAGCTTATTTGCAAAATAAGTGAGCAAAGTAGCGAAAAACTTAGTCTACGAACTTGCTCTTATAGCTTGTATATTTGTTTTTAACTTTCCGTTTATTAGGAGCAAATTTCTGAGCAAAGTTCTTAATATAAGAACGATTATCTCGATTTGATAGTAAAATGTACTTATCATCAGAACGAATTGTGCTTATATGAAGAAACATGATGCAATTATGTCAGGTGACGTAGTCCGCCACTGTCTCTCTCTCTCTCTTATTCTTTCAAATTTATGTTAACAAAGATTTCCGGCTTACTTCAACTAGTATCATGTAAAGAACGAATTCTGTTTATATCGAGAACGAATTATGCTTATATGTAAGAAAATGTATTTAAATTAAGAACGAACTGTATACATATCAAGAACGAGCTTGAATTATATTAAGAACGAATTGTGCTTCTAACGGCGTACATTTGCCAGATAACGTCTTTCGTAAATGACCAAACAAATTGATCGGGTCCAAATAAAGTGCCAAATGCATAACAAAATTTTCTGTGAACATAGAAAACCACAAAACGGAGCACACGGGCAAGCAAGCAAATAATTAAAAAAAAAAAAAAAAAAGGCAAGCGTAACTTTGTGACGTTTTTCACTATTTTACTCTCTCATTAAGCTTTTTAAGTTGAATTAAGCGTGTTCGTTCTCAATACAAGCACATTGTAACCGCTTGCAATATTCGTGCTAAAATCAACTACTGCACTCGTTCTTTAAATCACAGCACCATTTTGCTCTCTGATTCAGCTCAAAGCCGTGTCAACAGATAGAGAGAAATCATAAAATGCTATCAGCTTGCTTTTTTGTTTGCTCTACTCTCAATTTGGCAATTTGGCTTGTACAATATTTCCAGCACGTTAGAAGCTTTTATGATTTAAGCTTTGAGCTTATTTTCATTTTTAATGGATAAATTAAAATTTAAAAAAAAAAAAACTGCTTCATATTTCGTATATAGATTTTTTTTTTTATTTTTTTTTTTTTAAGTTTTTTTCGTACATGTTTTTCTTTTTTGTTTTTTTTTTTTTAGAAAATATGAAACATATGTTTTGCATTTTATTAGTATTATTTTTCTCCGTTTTTTTTTTATATATATATAATATAGTTGGTTTTACATTTTTTCTTTGTTATTGGTTTTTTTTTTCTTTGGATTGTTTTACATATTTATTTATATATTGTAGTTTTTTTTTTATATATATATCTTCGGTTTATTTGTCTAATTCGCTTCGCTGTTACATTGTACGTAGTATCATGATTTTCACAATTGTTTTGTTAATAATTTTTTTTTTTTTTTTTAGTTTAGTTTGTTTCTATGAAATATAGTTTACCAGCTCTTAGTACGAATAAATTCATCTTTATTTGGATTTGGTTTTTTTATTTATTTTTTTTTTTTTTTTTATTAAATATTTTGTCATATTTTTATTATTATTATTTTTTGGTTTTAATAGATAAAAAGAATATATATATAAAATAATATTTAAAAAAAAAAAGTTCTTTTGCACTATACACATACAATATATAAACTTATTTTAATACAATTTATTTATATATATATATATATGTGTATGCATATATGTTATATATATATATTTTTTTTTTCAAGTTGTGATTGAGTACATCATTATTTTTTTTTTTTTTTTATATTCAAAGGAATATATTTTATTTTAATAACTTTGTTGTTTTTTTTTCGCTCAAAACGCTTTAGGAGTCAATTTTTATTTATTTCAAATTTGAATTAAAAACACCAGCTGCTTTCAAACTATTTCTTTCAAAAACAATTTTTTTTTTTTTTAGTTAAAATTTTTTTTTTCATTTAACTTTCACTAACTTTCAATATATGAAGAATTTTCTACAATCAATCAATCAATCGTTCAATCAAAACGGCCTACAACGCCTTTGAGTATGAATTTGCAAAAACTTTTAATAATTTGTTTTTTTTTTTGTTGTACAATTTTTTATTTTTAATAAATTTTTTTTTTTAATGATTTTTCACAAATTTTTCTAAAGTTTAAATATTTTATTTTTTAGTCGTTTAAATTTTTTTGTATTTTTTTTTTAATAGATTATGCGCTCTTAAAATTATAATAAATATGCTTTGATTTTTTTTTTTTTTTTAATTTATACGCTGCACAATTAATTTTTTAATTAAGAAATACAAAAATTCAAAAGTTAACAGAAAAAGCTTATTTGAATTAACAGCGCTGTTAAGTTAACATAAAACTTAACATACATATATTTGAATGCTGTTAATACCACATTAAATCGTTTATTTTGTAAATAAATATTTTTTATTATTATTTTTATATATTTTTTTTTTAAAATTATGTACAGCGTATAAAATCTTCAGTTATACCGAAGTATTATTATTTATACCATTTTATTTATTTATTTTTTTGTTTATAAATATAGTTTAGAACATTTACTTTCGTTTTCTTTCAGTGTATATATGTGTTTTTGTGTGTTAAAAAAAAAAAAAAAAGAATAGTACATACATTAATATTAAAAATTAATTAAAAAAAAAAATAAAACAAATCGATTTTTTTTTTTTTTTTTCTTTTTTACTTTTTTTTTTTTGTATTAATATGGATAAAGATTCTTTCGCTTTAATTCCATATCGAGATCTGCCAATTGTTGCAGGAAACCATCGTTGGGACGTATATCACGACGCATGCGCACCGTACGTATCGCATCCACAGCAGACATTTTACGACAAATCATTAAATATGCCAAAACACATGTAGCCGAACGTGACATGCCCACCAAGCAGTGTACCAGTATTTTACCTAAAAAAAAAAAATAGTATTATTAATATTATTATTTATTAACTAAAAAAAAGGATTTTTATATACAAAATTTATGCTTACCACCGCTGCTTATGGCGCTATCAATGAATTTTGCTGCAACATAAAAATAGCGCGATATATCTGTCGTTGGTGCATCGACCATGGGAAAGCCCATATACCTAAAACATTCGGTTTTGTGGTTCCTTCTACTTAGTATTTCAGTTTTTACATATATATATATATAGTATAATTTAATCAATACATATGATATATATGGCATATATATATAAAGATGTTTGGTTATATATTATAGTTGATTATATAAATTTATATATTTTTTTGATCATTCATCAAGGTACATCAAGCGTCATCATGAGCAATTTTTATACAACGTATGCATGAGTAGAATAGAATTTAGAAATCCGAATATACAATATATATATATAGTATATAGGTAGATATATTTACAAGACCAAATCATATATGATAAAGTATAGCAAAGTAGTACATATACGAGTATGTGTGTGTGCGTAGTGCATGGTGTATGGCGTAGTTACGAAAGGTAGAAAAGAAAATAAAAATTGATAATTTTAAAGAATTTGGAATATTTTTTTTTTTTTTTTTTTTTTTTTTTTGGAAATAAGCATTTTTGTTTTTTGAGAGTGTTTTTATGTGTTTAAATAATTATGATGCTAAGGTTTGAATGAGACTCTAAGCGCCATTCAATGCTCTAACTAATTGTTAAGCTGCTTAGTCTTGAAGTGAATAGAAATGTAACTAAATGAATTATTTTGAAAAAAATTTGTCAGTTACTAGATTTTCAAGAAAAACTAGAGAAAAAAACGCTACGAGATAAGCTGTATCCAAATTTTCTGAACCTTAAATATATAAGCTAATATTCGTTTGTTATTACCCTAAATGATATATTTAGTTGCGACTTTTATACACATGATTTACTATACAAAAAGTAGAGTTTCCAGTTTAGGAAACAAAGAAATTTTTATGCAAAAACTAAAAATTGTATGTTTGGGGTATCCCTTAAAATGAACCCCAAAAGAAAGTCTGTTTTAAAGTGACCCCATGACAGCTGAAGGGAGTCATAGTTTTAAATATATGGTGCCTCTATTTCTACAAGTCTCCGAAATAATCAGTTTCATAAGGCGTGCAGCTGAACGGATAGACGGACGGCCATATAGACAAAGCTAGATCGATTCTCCATTCGAAATTGATGAAGAATATATGTATACACTTTGTAGGGTCTATCATGTTAACTGTGCGTCAATTGGTCTCAGGTTTAAAGAAAATGTTGACCCAAAACTAAGCTTGGTTCTTGAGTCATGTACATTTCAAGACCCAAAACTTCAAAAATTTTAATCCTATCTGTTTGTTTCCCGAGATAATGTAAAGTCAAATTTTCGAGTTTTAATTTTATAGCAAAAAAAATATATTAAAATAGCTGGAAAGTCTTATACTAAGGGTTTTAGGTCTGGTTGAGTAAAACAAAACTGCATACTTGGATTTTAGGGAACATTCTTAAAATCTGAACTTATGGTTAAAAAAAACAGATTTGTTTCCCTCTTTTTTCATTAATTTGTCAATAACTCAGTAAAAATCGAATCGATTTTTATACCCTGTACCCAAAAGGTAAAAGGGTATTTTTAGTTTGTGCGAATGTATGTAACAGACAGAAGGAGGCAAGATAGACCCTATAAAGTATATATATTCTTGATCAGCATTGGAAGAGAGTCGAACTAGCTATGTCTGTCTGTCTGTCCGTCCGTCCGTCTGTCCGTCTGTCATGTGTCTGCCGTATGAAAACGACTATTTCGGAGACTATAAGAGGTAGAGCTTTCAAAATTGAAACTTAGACTCTCCTAGGCCGTCAAGTGTGCACTTACAAACGGTTTTTCTCTAGACCCATTTTAAGGAGTACCCCCCATACGAATCTACCACAAAATGTTGGGTTTTTACATAAAAACGTCATTGTTTTTTATTCTAGAAAATTTAAATTTAGTATAAATTATGTCTATGATAGTCCCAATAAAATATCATAATATGGGTAGGACCAACAAAATTTTAGGTATAGTCCCCATACAAATGTACCCCAAAATGTTGGTTTTTTGCATAAAAACGTCATTGTTTTTTATTCTAGGAAGTTCAAATTTAGTATAAATTATGATTAGGATAGTCCCAATGAAATAGACCAATATGGGTAGGTCCAACAAAGTTTTAGATATAACCCCATTTACCCGATATTTTAAGTTTTTTGATGAAAATCAAATTCAATGAGTTATGGTGGTAAAATAGAACCTAACTTAAGGTACATATAGATTGGGTAGAGGGTATCTTGCAGTCGAGCATACTCGACTTCAGCGTTCTTTCTTGTTTATTTTGAACCAGTTTTAAATAGAAAAAAATTTGATCTTTCGAACAACAACTTCGATCAAATGTAAAACAGATAATATCTTAACAAATGTCAATGTGGTTAAAAACAAAATTCCCTTTAAAGACCCCATTAAGCCCAGGGCCAAACGTTTTACAAAACACCTCTTAGTGCTCACCAGAAAACTAAAATAAAACAATAAAAACAAATTTTTAATTTATTTTTTAGAAAATTTGATTTGGGTCCACCAATGAGACCCAGGTCAACATTTTGAAAATAGTTTGAATATGTCTAAAATAGTTTTTAACTACCATTCAAGGCACCCATAAGGCGACTGGTCAAAATTTTTTAAAATTCCTTCTTAGTGCTTACTTTAATCATAAAATGAATCAACAGTAAGACTTTCAGTTTTCTATCTTTAGTAGTCGTGTCTTCCGTCAGTCACTGGGTTTGAAGAAAGAGATTTGTATATACTATATTTAGATATATATTAAGGGTCCCATACAATCCAAAACCAAAGTTTAATGTCTTAAATTTTTTTTTTTTTTTTGTACCTTTTATTCATAATTAGAAATTCTTCGAAACTTTTCATCAAACAATTTTTTTTAGCTTTTAAGCCATTATATGACTTCTGTCTTGCTCCCGTAAACACTGAATTTTGCGATGTACGATCTGACTAAATTCATTCGATTTCAAATCGTTCGTATTTTGGCAAACGCAAAAGTTGTGTTTCATTTCCAAAATGTTTCTTTGCATTGTATATGACAAAAAATTGTTATCGATTACAAATTAAAAGTTTATCGGTCTTATCAAATCGCAAATTGTTGTGACATTGACTGAATTTTCCGCATGAGTAGATAATAATTATTTAAAATTTGAATTCAGAAGCTGTATATTAAAAACTATAAAAATGAAAACTATAAACGTCACAGTTATATTATGCATTTACTTTTCATTTCAGTGACTCGAACTCTGCCGATTTAAAAACGGAAATATTTTGCAATTGCCGAAAGTAAATCGCAAAATATTTGCGATTTCAAAATATGCGATTATGCGAGCATGACTGTATATGTTCCTTTGGTATTCCAGTACCCAGAGCGCTTAAATTACATACTTTTTTTTTTAAATTACAACAACATAGAAGTCCTTTGGGTACTGTGAATAACTTTAAGAATATCGCTCTATAAAATTTAAAGTTTTTTTGCATTGGATACAATTTATCTTTTTCTACAAAATTTTTGAAGCAAATGTTTAAAAATTTTAAATTTTTTTTGCTACATTTCAATAATTTTTTTCAAACTTAAGCAAATTTCTAAGCAACTAAATAATTCAAAAACGATATGATTTGCATTTGTGTATGTCTTTGTACAAAAAAACCTTCAAAAAACTAAAAAAAAAAAAAAATAAATTTATTACACATACGCACCTTATGCTCGGCATATCACGATAATAACTGTGCCCAGTATCAACCTGTCCATAGCGACAGCCTTCTGCAGCATTCAGCACGTGTGTAATGCCCATCATGCGCAGGTATGTTTTATTTTTTGGCGGCAGCGCTGCGTTCACATAAAAATATTCGATGATAAATGATCAAATTTATAAAAGTATAGAAGCAAGCAAAAAATACTTACGCATCGCCAATATAGATGCCCGGATAGACTTCATCACAATCAACATCATGTATAGCACATTCGGAACGACGTAAACCCGGTAATGTACGACATGGCGTCATCGAATAGTGCAGCACACGTTGCAGCTGTCGACCCGTTGTCTGTTCGGAGGTCTCAAGACGGCTGGGCGACTGTAATAATACAAAAAAAACAACAACAAAAATACAATAGTTTTCTTTTTTTAAGATACAAATCTATCTCAAAGATACAAAATAATATTTCAATTGTTTGACAAATATTCAATCACAACAACAACAAAAAAATTACTTGCAATATTAGAAGAAAAAAAATGTCAACTTTATGACATTGTGCAAGGAGACTTTTAGTTGTTGTTGTTGTAAAATATATCCTTTGTACTTGGTTATTTGTTTTGGCTGCTTTTTAGCTTGGCACAAAGGTTATGACATTGACTACAGCATTTGAGCGCTTGAGCGCGCGCTTGCACGGACATTGATGGCAATGTTATGGAATGGAATGGATTGGAGTGGCATGAATATGACATTGCATTCCAGTTATTAGTCATGGACTATCATATACATAATACTTTATATTGTACAATACATTTTTAAGGCATTTTTCTTTTCATATTTTTTTATTTTATTCTTTTTCGTTTTTGGCAATCTTTTTTAAACATAACGCAGCATGAGATACATACAAAAGATAGACAGACAGACAGACAGACAGACAGACAGACAGATAGATAGCTACGAGGGCACAGACATTTAGACAGATTGTAGCGCCAAATAGCATCAGACAAGAACAACAACCGAAACAAATATTTTCACCAACTGACATTGACACTGGCAAACGCAGCAAACCAAACAAACAAACACACAAAAAAAATGCATTTTGAGTGCGCGCGACATGTAAATTATTTTGCAAGAAAAAAAAAAAAAAAACAAATTACAAAAATATAAATAAAAACTTAAAAAAAAAAATAAATAAATAAAACCATTTATATAAAATAAATATAAAGAAATGATAAAGCTGCAGCCTGATTTATGATGACTGCCGAAAGTATGCGAAATATTTTTTGGCTATCATAAATTTGTTTTGAAAAAGAAAAAGGAATGGAATGAAATTCATTTGAACTTCAACGCAAATGTTTTAAAATATTTTTTAAATATTAAATTCTTTGCTTGAAATTCCTTAAAGAATTTTAAATGAAATTAAAATCAAAATTGTTTAATTAATCAAATAAATTTCATTAATTAATCTTTGCAATTGTTTATTTTTTTTTTTTTATTATTGGCAACATTATTGCGCATACGCACAGCATTGCCAAGATTTTCCTTGAAGCGAACACATTTTTGATAAAAAAAATGTCGACAGAAACCAAGTTTGGCTCTTGACTTTTAAAGTTTACGGAACTAAAAATGTAAAGTCACTTTTTAGTTTCAATACTCAAAAACGTTTTCCAAACAAACTCTCAAAACAAATAGATTAATTGAAGCATCTCATTCTACTAAGTTGAAACCCAACCAAATCTGAATGACACCTAAAATGATTATATATATTAACTCCCCAACCTCGCTGTAAAGTACATCACTTTTATTATTAATGCAATATTTAGTTGCGTATACCTTCCACCACAGCTGTCATAAAAGAAGTCTATTATTGTAATGATCCCGAAACTCGGCGCAGATAAAACCCAAGCGGCATTACACAGACCTACGAGGTGTGTTCAAACATTATCGCGAATTTTGAATTTTCGCGGGTTACGTATATTCGAATTTCGATTTTTTTGTGGCGTTATGTTGGTACTCATGTCTCTCACTTATGCCGACAAGCTCGACCATTTTGAATGTTCACTTAATTGTTGACAGCTGCTTTGCTTGCACGTGTTTTGGATCGTCTTCGATTTTTACCTCATTATTCAAAAAAATTGATCAAAGAACCTGTATCAAATTTTTTTTTTTCTGAATGGAATAAATGGAATAAAAATGTTGAAGAAGGCTTATGGGGACCGAGCTCTACCAAAATCAACAACATTTGATTGGTATAAATTGTTGAAAGAAGGTTGCGAACGTGTTGAAGACGAAGAGCTTCCTGATCAACCATCGTCCTCAACGGACGATGCTCACATCCAAAAAGTAAAAGAATTAGTGCTGGCACACCGTCGATTAACTATGAGAGACATTGCTGATGAAATTGGCGTATCGAAAGGATCAATTAATACAATTTTGAAGGATGTTTTGGGCCTCAAACGTGTCAAGTCTCGGTTGGTACCAAAAATGATGATTTTTTTTTAAAAACTGTACTGATTTTTCGTGACTTTTTTTGCCAAAAATCCAACCAATATCGTTCCGCAACCACCGTATTCGCTTGATTTGGCACCTTGTGACTTCTGGCTATTCCCAAAACTCAAGAGACCACTCCGGGGAACGCGTTTCGAGTCGATTGAGGGGAAAAAAGCTAAATCGGAGAAGGCGCTGATGGCTATACCGGAAAGGGACTATTTGGCATGTTTCGAGGACTGAAAAAAACGTTGGCATAGGTGTATTTTATCGGGAGGGGATTACTTTAAAGGGGACAAAATAGATATTCATGAATAAATAAATAATTTAAAAAAAAAACACACAAAATATGCGATACTTTTTGAACACACCTCGTATAAGTCTCTTACCTTGCCTGACTAAAGTGTATGAGAAAATTCTGCTCTTCAAACTAAATCCTTTCATACATGATATCATCCCCAACCACACAAAAAAATCATATATAAATATAAAATAGTAAACTGTTTCTATGTCCGCTATAGACGTTGAAACCATCCAACCGATGAGTTCCAAATCGGTTTTATTTGGCTGGCAACAATGCAGGCTAATTAAAATTCCACTCAAACAAAGCTTTGGGCACATTCGGTTTATTTAAGAAGTCGATTTTTTAATTTTACACACAAAAATATTAAACAAAAATATAAAAACAGTTTTTATCCGGAAAAAATTCTAAAAAATTGCACATAACTTCAGAAAAAAAATACAATTTTTGATCAGCAAAAATCGACTGTACCAACTCGTTAAGCTTATTTCGCTTGAAAGGTTCAAACTTAATATTCATTTAGTAGATTTTATTTTTAGTTTTTCTTCCTTATTTTTGTATTTATTTATTTTTAACAATTTTCATTCAATCTTTTTATAACAACGTAATGAGTAAAAACTTTCACTTTTCAAATAAAGAAAAAAAATTGGCCTTGAAATCGTATCGAAATAAATTTTTGACATTTTTGTTGTTTTTTTTTTTTTTTTTTTGCCACCTCGAAAAGAACAAATAAAATCAATTCAAAACTTTGTCAATGCTGCCAGCTAAATTGAAGATCGAAATTAAAAAAAAAAAAAAAAACAGCAACAAAAAAAAAAATTTGGAATAGTTTATAACGAAATTTGAATACACTTCAAATGCAAAGATGCATAAAGAGACTTTTAATTGAGTCATATAGTTTCTAGTCAATTTCATCGTTTAAAAATCTAAAAATTCTAAATTCGGAATACTCGCTTATTTTGCATGAATATATTCATTACAGGCTTTATTTTATTTTATTTTATTTTTCTTTTATTTATTTAAAAGTTTCGGCATCAAAATAAAATGATTCATTTACAAAAAAATTTGAAATGAGTAGATTCATGTTTTTATCATTACTACTGTTTTTATATTTTTATATACTTTTTTTTATTCTTCTTTGCAATATTATTCGTACACATAAAGAGTAACAATAGCAAGTTAGACAGTTAGCAATGAGTGCACAGTTTTAGACAAACAATTGCTTTCAAATGAGTGTATTCATTCATTTGTCAGTTCTACTCAAAGAGCTAGAAAAATATGAAACAATTTAAATAAATATAAAAAATATATCCATTATTCCGAAGTTTATCTAAAGTTTTAACAATATTGCTCAAAAACAATAAATTATTTATAGTGTAAAAAAAAAAATTCAAGACACGAAAAAAAAAACAAATGAAATACATGCATACAAGTCGATAGCTTCTATTGTTCTTAATACGCTTCTGTTTTGTTGCTGTTGCTGTTGTTGTTGTTTTTGTTATTATTTAAGGTATGTACGCTACTAATTTGTTGTTTGATGAGAATTGCTTTTCATGAGCTATTCCCAACTATTTGGATTGATGCCAAATCACAGCAAATAATTACAACAACAAAAATACAGAATAGAATAGAACTAAAATAAATAAAATAAAACAACAATAAAAACAATCATTAGGTGCAATATTTCATTCGTGCGGAAATCAAAAAATGACAAACACACACACACACCACCCACATCAACCCACAACAAACAAAAAATCGACAAATATATATATACGAGTGTATGTATGCATGTATCTGTGTATCTGTAGCTGTGTATACACATTCGTAGATGAAATTAAAAGTGAAATCCGTCAAAATAGCGAAAATAAAAGAATAAGAAAAAAAAAAAAAACAGACAGATTAAACATTTTTCTAATTTTTTTCATTTTTCTTTTTTTATATTTTCTATATCCGTCATACATAGCGCAGGGTATTATCATTTTGTCAGAAAATTTGTAACGCATTAAAGAAGACATCGTAGACGCTATAAAATATAAATACTCTCGATCAGCACAACGAGACGAGTTGATCTAGCCATTCCCGTGTGTCTGTCTGTATTTATACGTTTCATTTTTTAAGATATTAATTTGAAATTTCGAAACATAAGTGTTAAAATAAAATTGCCACGCCCATTTTAATACCCGCCACACATAGTGTGAAGGGTATTATCAGTTTGTCGGAAAGTCTGTAACGCATTAAAGGAGGCATCGGAGACCTCATAAAGTATATATATTATTGATCAGCTCGACGAGACGAATCGAATTAGCCATGTCCGTCTGTCTGTCTGTCCGTCCGTCTGTCCGTCTGTTGCAATGCGTTTTTCTCGGAAAGTTTTAAAGATATTGACCTGAAACTTTAAACTTAAGCTTTTTGTGTTCCTAGGCAGTTTGTATGTCAGAACCAAGGTGCCACGCCCATTTTTAGATATAGAAACTTAAAATTTTATACCCGTTACACATAGTTTAAACGGGTATATTCAGTTTGTCAAAAAGTTTGTAACGCATTGAAGGAGGCATCGGAGACGCTATAAAGTATAAATACTCTCGATCAGCAGAATGAGACGAGTTGATCTAGCCATTCCCCTGTGTCTGTCTGTATTTATACATTTCATTCGTTTAGTTTTAAAGATATTAATCTGAAATTTCGAAAACTTAAGTGTTAAAATAAAATTGCCACACCCATTTTTCAAGCTTTCTTCCATACAAATCTTTCGCCAATTTTCGGGTTTTTGTATCAGAGATTTGGTAAGAATCGGGTCACTATAGAATATATAGCACCCATAAAACCAAAAGCTTATTTTCCATTTTTTATAAAAAAAAAAAGTTATTTATTAAACCTATTGAAACCTTTTGTTATGGCCCTCAAGTTTCCGATTTTTTATATCGAAAATTTCGTGTGACGCGTTTTAAAAACTTCGGTTCAACCAAATTAAACCTTCACCTTCAATACAATTTTGAATAGTTGATAAATTTTCAAATAAAATTTGGTAACACTCAAAAGAGTATACTCGGACCATTAGAACCAAAGTTTGCAGCTTTCTGAAAAAGATATTCAAAACCGTTTGTAGGAAAATTCGAAAAAGAATGGGTGTCAATGGGGCTCGAAACCACCTGGTGTTTAGAAACCCATATAAAATTCCAAAATTTAAAAAAATGTTCTTAAAAAAAAACAGAAAGTACAAATTCAATAGTAGCCCGATCTTCATTTAATGGGATTTGGTTAACATATAGAAATTTCTTTACCCAATTTGGAGTGAAAACATTTTTAAACAAAAATTATTTCCACATATAAAAACTTCGAAAATATTCGAAATTGTAATGGGGTTTGGCTTCTCAAAAAACTGGGCGTGGCAAACTGTTAAAAAAGCTTAATTTCAAAAATTCAAAAGCTTAATATTTTTAAATAATTTGCGTAACGGTAATCAGCCAGACGGACAGACAGATGGTCATGACAAAATCGACTCGTCTTATCGATTAGTTATTCAAAACTATATAAACTTTTTAGTGTTTACAATGCCTCCCGATAAAGTGTGACACGTATAAAAATAAAAAAATAACGAACGGAGGTGCATAACGAAAAACGTTGGTGTGCAGCAAGAAAATAATGCATGAGGTACGTGCACCTTGCTTTAACAAAAGAAAAAAACTGCTATAAATGCTTTAGGTCGATGTATTTTCAATGTTCTCACTTTACGCTCTTTTACAGCATACATACATTTTCGAAACAAACTCTATGTAGGGTATTTAAGAAATTTAATTATAAAGAAATTTAAAAATACAAAAAAAATACAAAAAAAAAATGCAATCTTGGTAAAAGCTATTTAAGCTTTTTCTTTTAGCTTTTTCCGGCATTCGCAAAAACACGCGCAACAATTTCGTGTTGTGTGTGTGTGTGTGTGTATGAGTATGTGTGGGTGAAAGAGAAAGTTAATGAATAGCTATGAGTAACGCAGATTAAGCCAATTAGCAAATGTTGTGTTTATTTATTTGACTTTTTTTTTTTTGTAGAAAAACGATTCTAAGAATAACGCAATTTTTTTAATTTTTAAGCGCCCCAAAGTAGACAACACATTTAAATTGTTAACAAAATATTCATTGATTTTTTTTTTTCTATTTCTTTTGACAATAAACAAAAAGAAAAAAATATGCTTGACGCAATTGACATTATTTTGACAAAAATGACAAAATGTAATACGAAAAATTGGGGACAGACAAATAAGTAGAGACAGACTAAAAAAGCAAGCAGCACAAATTTAAATTGGTTAAGATTTAAGTAACAAAAAAGCACGCAAAAAATCTTTTCTATCTTTTTTTTGCAAACCTGATAATAGTGCGGACTGTATCTATCGCCAATGTAGCTTGTGTATCTATCGTTGAGTAGCTGTAATTAGGAAAAAATAAGGATGTGGAAAAGGAAGATTTAATAAAAATAATAATAATAATAAAAATATAAATAAATAAACTAATAAAGTATATAATTAATAAAATATTTTCGACAGTAAAAGAAACATAAAAAGAAAAATTAAAATCTTAACTTATAAAAATTGTTAGAGTTGAAAGGTTTAAAACTAAAGAAAAATATAAATAATATAAGGCGAGATTTGAACATTTGATAAATTATTTAAAACTTAAATCAAATAAAAACCTAACACATTAGCTGTGTTTGATGTGCCTTCATTAATACCTGGTTTAACGATCGCATATATTGAATATGTGACTGTCTAAACACATACAAATCTTATGTGTCACATTATGTGAATCAGAGAAATAATAAAATAGAACCGTTTCGAAATAGAATTTTGACGTTTTTGTACATTCTCGTTGAAGTTGTGAATCACTTTACAGTAAACTGAACTCTGAACTCTCAAAGACTAAAATGAATGGTAAACGTTTGTGTGAGAACATGCGTTCTTACATCAAGAACAATAGTTCTTATATTTAGAAAAATAGTTCCTTCATCAAGAAAAATAGATCTTACATCAAGAACAATAGTTATAATTTAAATAGCAATAGTTATAATATCAAGAAGAATAGTTCTTAAATGAAGAACATTAGTTCTTATATCAAGAGCCATAGTTCTTATGCCAAGAACAATAGTGCTTATATAAAGAACAATTGTTCTTGTATCAAGAACATTAGTTCTAACATCAAGAACAATAGTTATTATATCAAGAACAATTGTTCTTATATCAATAATAATAATAAATCTTATATAATATTTCTTATATCAAGAACAATGGTCCCATAAGAACAATAGTTATAATATCAAGAAGAATAGCTCTTATATTAAGAAAACTAGTTCTTATATCAATAACAATGATCCCTATATCAAGAACAATAATTATAATATCAAAAAAAATAGCTCTTATATTAAGAATACTAGTTCTTATATCAAGAACAATAGTTCTTTTATCAATAACAAATTGTTCCAAAAACCAATAGAAAAAAAAAACAAAAAACAAAAGAAATGATGCGACGAGAGCAAATTTGTCAGAGCGTTGATCAAGTTTATCGCTACTTTACTCTCTTATTTTGCAATTAAAGCTTTGAATAAGGCACGTTCGTTCTCAATACAAGCACAGTGTGCTTAATAGAAGCATCCCGTATATGCTTAGATCAAGTAGTACAATCTTTCTTAATTTCCTTTTTCACTCTGCGTATCAAAGGGAACGCACACGGTGCAATTGTCTACATCTTTTGTCAGTCTCTAGCTTCCATCGTCGCTTTGATAGATAGATAAATTGTTATGACCTTGTAATCGTATACTTAAATTTACATTTTGAAAAATATTTCTCAAAATATTTCAGTGGAAAAGAAAAAGACTAAAATTTGTTTTGTATGAAACCAAAGTTAAAATAAACATTACAAGGAATTTCATACTCTTATTTATGTGTCCACGTTTTGCGTTACAAATGTTTCTTTAAAACTAATACAACCCAACAGCAACAAAATGAATAATAAATTTAAAATTAGATTGTCATATTAACTCAGGTGTGCGCCGCTAGCAACACACACACACACACACACACAGTCACTGTTTGTGTTTACTATAGAGCAATGGCGATTTGATGTTGATTTTGACGATGACGACGCCATCGCCATCGCCGTCGCCATCACCGTCGCCACCGCCTTGACCTTGTTCTTTTAATATAAAACAAATATGTAAGAGTATTGAAGAAGAAACACGTACAAAAAAATGTGGAAAGAAAGAAAAGTTTTGTATTTGTTTTTCTTTAAGCTAAAAATAAAAAGGCGACACAAATTGAAAATGCTTTTAACATTTATATTCAACGTAAATATTTTCTTCGCTATAAGTTTGTATTATTTTTTATTTATTTATAACTTTTGCTTGCCGCAACAGCGCAACAGGTTGACAAATACACAAGATTTAATTGGCATATTGAGATTTCAACGTCAACAGGTAAACACACGAATACAGAAATAAAAAAAAATATATATATATATATGTACTCTAGAATAGATAGATAGTGAGATACATACAGATATATGCTTTTATTCTTACGATATTTAAGCAAATTTTATACTGAATGATCAGTCAGCCAGTGTGCCAGTCGATCAGTCAGTTAGTCAGTTTTGTAGCTATTTAAAGCAAATGCAAATCATACGAAAAATGTACGTCAATTGCGTCAATAGCAATTAATTGATGTAGCATTTACAATTTACAAAATAAATATTATTAATTGCATTTTACGCTAATAGATACATTAAAAAAAAATCTTAAAGGTTTTTTTTTTTCAAGATATTTTCGAATTTCTAGAAAAAATGTCTCAAATCTTAACTACGTTTAAGAAATTTCTAATGAAATAAGTTTTTTTTCAAATAAAATTCAACATAAATGGTAAAAAAAATAAATTTTTTCGAAACGGTTATGAATCGGCTATGAAACGGTTATGTAATTTTTTTCATATAATTCACCAATTTAAACAATAATAGCAAACCAAAAGGCAAAATATGAATGAATTAGTAATTTAAACATTAAGAAAATTAAATTTTTACGTTCATATGAGCACTACAATGCATTCAAATTAAAATAAAATCAAACGAAAGCGTTATTTGTAGTTTTTTTATAGGATTTATCATGTATGTTTATTTTATTTTATTTTTTTTTTTATAATTATTTACTCTAAATTGCGCTAAATTTAGATGCGGCAACAGAGTCTAGCTAAGTTGTACAGATGATGATGATGATGATTGTATCTTAAGCCATTCTGTGTGCAATAATTATTTTTAAATAAAATTTTTGATACTACGCAACACATTATAGTAAGTAAAGAAAAAAAATTAATTTCGAAAATATTTTCACAAACAATTGCGAAACGGTTATGTTTATTTTCTATTTTTAAATGCATTGCGTCAGCTTAGACATAGTTTTAACAATGCTAACACACCTCCTCCTTAAGTAATTTATTTAAACAAAAATTCACAATAACGCAAGTCTTTGACCTTTACTGCGCTACTAAACATAGCGACAATGGCTACCAATTAAATTACACACAAACACGTCTGCATATGTATTTGCATATTTCAACGAAAACAACCTTAAAAATAGAAACGTATAAAACCCACAGCTGGCACGCCACAAAGTATGCAACAAAAGCACTCAATGAACTCGTTCTTTCGTATGTGGTCATTAAAAAAAAAAAAAATTGTTTTAAAAAATTAAAAAAAAAAAATAAAATAAAATAAGGCAAACCAAAAAAGCCAAAACCACCAACACACATGTCAACCAGTCAACTAGGCGCGACTTGCAACACCTTTTTTTTTTATACAAGTAAATACATAGTTACATATACTGTATTGTATATAATTGTATATAAAATATATGCATGTATTTGTACACTCAGACATATGTCAATCTGTTGCGCCACTGAACTAGTTTTCTTGTTTTATTATTTTTTTGCCTTTAGGGCAACAACACTATCTCGTCATCGCAATCGCCAACATCTTCTTGTATAGTATTACTCTTTCGATGTCCGTATGCAACTATTTCATTCGATAGTTTTCTATTATAGCAAATACGAATAGATACATGCTAAACAAGCTGACTTAACTGAAATGCCATCTACTGTATGTGTATGTGTGTGTGTATGTATTTGAAAGGCTTACAAAGGAAACCACTAAACACATTTGCATCTGTTTAGCCTTTTTATTGTGCATATCCTTCTGAACTCGTTAACCCACATCGAAGGCGTACAAATGT
This sequence comes from Leucophenga varia, assembly GCA_018903435.1. Classification (NCBI taxonomy): domain Eukaryota; kingdom Metazoa; phylum Arthropoda; class Insecta; order Diptera; family Drosophilidae; genus Leucophenga; species Leucophenga varia. The sequence continues at coordinate 847,095 of JAEIFJ010002131.1, read as the reverse complement.
ATTTAACCTCAAATCGACACACATTCCAAAGAACACTATCGGAATCGGTTTGGTATAGTTGATATATCTCAAAAAAGTGAATTTCTATACAAAAAAAAGAAAAGTCGATAGCACAACACTCATTCATTCTCTGTCTTTTGAAAAACATGACAAGAAAAATTGAAAAAGGAAATATTTATGCAGCTTAGCGCAAATAGGCACAAGTGGTTATGACTATATTGGCCGACGAAGTGAATGAAGGGTTCTAGGTTGAGTAGAGGGTGTGTGTGTGTGTGTGTGTGTGTTAAAGCACAGGAAGTACGCTTATTTATAAAAGCAAGTGGTAGCAAACAAAATGAAGATGTTGTATACTTCAAAGTGAACAGCTGAAAAGTATTTTCTATAAAAAAAAAATTCTGCTTGCTTATAAAAGTGATAATATATGCTATTATGAAAAGTCTGAATAGAGTGTCTAACGCTTTAAAATCCTATTAAAACATTTTTTGAGACATTAATGAATCGGTTATGAAACGGTTATGAATCGGTTATGAAACGGTTATGCATTTATATTGCTTTAATGATCTAAACAAAGTTTATAATTATTTTACATACAGCTAAATAGCATTTTATCGTTTAAAAGCTTGTTTGTATGAAAGTTAGAGTGTTTTAGCATTAAAAATAATAACCAAAGGCTGTGAGTTCTTTTAAAAATGTACTTGTATTATTATAATGTCAGTTTAAATACAACACTACATATTTTACGTATATACCTCACCGGCAGAACCCTTAATATTGAAAGTTACACCAAGTCTCTCTATAAAAAAATCATAAGCATTGCACAAATATATATTCTCATATATTTTTTTTTTTTCATTAAAATCAACGGTAATATAAAAATAAATGCATATAGCTTAAAAATCTTTAAACGATTATGAAACAGTTATCGCAAGTATTCGCAACGTCTCTTTACCAGATTATGCTAATTGTGTTATCTTTCATGTTAATGATCCCAAAATTGAAACAGTTCCATTTTCTTTATAAAGGCGACTACTAACTAATCTGAACTAATATGATTTCCACCAGACTATCTAAAAACGATCAACCAAGAACGGTATGCCTTACTCTTCAATGGGCTGAACAGTGACAGAAAAGGGCTCCACAGTCTTCTTCTCCTTCTCCTACTTAAGCGGCATGTCTAACAAACAGGCAGTGGATAGAGTCTGTCTGTTGCTGCACATAAGTTGCGCTGTTCGCTTACGGTTGTATTCTGGCCACTTATGTTTTGAGATATTGCATTTAGGGTTTGTGAATCACCTAATCTCTGTTAACCTGTATATTTTCTACTTCACTCGCAGTTTAAGAGCAACCATGGAAACTTCAGTCTCTCTAACCAACTTAACTGCTTCGCAATTACCTAGAATATTTTGGTGTTCTGGCATTCAAAAGTACGGCAAACGGTTATGAAACGGTTATAATAATATTAAGCGTTTTTAACTTTTTATACCCGTCAGAAAGTTTGTAACGCATTAAAGTAGACATCTTAGACCTTATAAAGTATAAATATTCTTGATCAGACGAATCAATTTAGTCAGGTCCGTCTGTCCGTATGTTGGGAGTTGATTAATTCGCTTAATTTTAAAGATATGGGAAAGGAAACTTAAAACTTAAGCTTTTCTCCATCCTAAGCAGTTTGAATGTTAAATTCAGAGGCCACGCCCACTCTGAGATATAGCCCCCATACAAATTTTTTGAGCTTTTTCATAAAAAAAAAAAGTTCATTATTTATGAATATATTCAGTCCAAATCGGGTAAAAATTATTCTAATGCCTTCCAATCTCAAAATTAAGGTGCCATGCCCATTTTTAGAAGTAGCCCCCATACAAACTTTTCGAATTTTTGTATGGAAATAGTATTTATTTACAGATACAATAAAAATCAAGCCAGGATAACACAAAGCCCCATACAAAGTCGGCTTCCACTTTCAGATATTTTCAAGAAACTTAATCTTGTATCTGTATTTTTAGCTTCTAAATTCAACACATTATTGTGTCTAAACTTTAGTAAATTTGGGTATCGAATCATTGCCTCCCTCTCAACCCTATTAATAATGCTTAAAGTTCTCAAAATTGTTTTATATGCACAACATAAAATGTTTGGCATTGTAAAAAGGATTTCAATTTATTTTTTTTTAATTTTTAATTTTTTTTTTTATTTCGCTTAATTTCACGCTAAGTGCTAATGAGTCATATTCCATTTAATTTTTCTGGCTATTACAGTTCTGGCTTAAAATGTCGAAAGTAGATTATTGCAACAAACTTGCCAAACACACGACCATGAAAAATTTTCAAAATAATCCGCAAAAAAATATTTTAAAAACGCAAACACAGACAAAACATTACTCATAAAATTTCCAAGTCAAAAAAAAAAAGTTCTAACCATTTTTTTTTGGTTGTTTATAAAAAAAATGCTTTATTGTTGTTGTTGTTGTTGTTCTACCCAAAATAAAAAAAAAAAAACAATTAATTTTCGTTAATAAGATTCAAGTATATCGCACATCAGCGCAATATAATCAACTTAGCAACATTGTACACGTTTTGCGTGCTGCTCTCTCTCAAAAGTATCTTGTAGATACTTTTTTTTTCTTGTATATTGCAGATGCTTGTATCTATTTGCGCGCTAAGTAGCACAAAAACTCATTTTCCAAAAATAATAATTTTTTCCATATATTTTTCGTGTTCTACTTTTTTCTGCGAATTTTATATCATTTTCTTGTTTTTTTTTTTTCGTACATAATTATCATTTTGAAATAAATTTTTGTGTTTTATAGCTGCACAACAAGAAGAAATATTATTTGTGGTTCAGTGCTGACATTGACATATTTGTTTTGTAATATACCAAAATAAAAATAGCTAAAATAGATGATACACCACACACACACACACACAAATACAAAAATGTATCATAAAATTCGTACTTTTTTTGGTTAAAAGTGCTTGCTAATCTATTTAAGATTGTCAACAACAAAAAAAACAACAAAAACGAAAAACTTCAAATGTGAATAATTCCAAAATAAAAGCAAAACTTAACTGAAAATAGCTTTTTGATTGTTTTAGTTTCTTATTACACAAATCTGTTTTTATATTTTGTATAGAAAGAAAATTTAAGTGGCAAACAAGAACAGAAACTGAAACAGTTTGGGAGGAACACAATTTGTATCTGTATCTGTAGTTTTTTTTTCTGGAAATGTTTAGCTTGAAGTACATACGCGAAAATTTGCGCAATATGATGAAAAAAAAAAAAAAAAAAGGAAAACTTTTTGTTTTTATTTATATTTTCGGTTTTGTTTCTGACAGCATGAAATGCACATAAATATAAAACAAATTGCGCTGTTTCGCTGTACTTGTACATTAGTTCAAGTTTCCATTTGAGTGTCAAAATATTAAGTATCTAAAACGAAAAAAATAAGAAATAAAATAAGAAATAAGATAACAACTAAGCTTACAGCGTAATTGCCTGCCATGGTAGACAGCTTTGAAGTTTGAGTAATCTTTTCAAAAAAAAAAAAAAAAAAATTATTAACTTGGAAAATTTAACTTGAAAGAAATTTAAATCGTTTTTGGATGCATTCCACACGAATAACACTGTGCGACAAAGACAAAAAAAAAAAAATTAAAATTGCTCTGAAATCTTAAAATTTTCTGAGGGTCTCCCGAAAATATGATTTTCCCATTATGCTGTTCACGAGATTTTGCATGAGTTTGATTATAAAAATTTACACAGCAAATGTTTTGCACTTTTTGCTCGACCCAGACCCTTAACAACGAAGTGAAAATGTTAGTGCAAAAAAAGTGTTGGAAAACGCACACAAAAGAAATAAAAACTTTAACTTCGGTGGAATCGGAGCTTAAAAACCAGTCATATGTACTTTTAAATATTATCAGTGGCTACGATAAAACTTCAAGATAGGATGGGAGGTCAATGGTCTGATACAACTCAAGTATGGTATCAAATTTTAAACTAAAAATACAGATATAGATAGGGCCTATGCCTAAAAAATTAGCGTGGCACCTTGGATAATGCTAGAAGTATTTTAACCCAATATGGAGTCAATACATTCCTAAAAAAAAAAACATTTTCATGCCAAAATTGTAAAATGGACGGTGGGTTTGTATGGGGGCTATAAGTAAAACAGGGCGTGGCACAGTTAATTGGACATTGGATTCTATTTTAATTGATTTTACCCAATTTGGAGTGCACGTAGGCATAAAAAATACCTATTTTTATACAACAAATGGAAAATGGGCGGTCATTTTGTTTGGGGGCTTTGCCTAAAAATGGGCGTAGCAATTTTTTTTTTCGAACTTGACCTGGTCGTTGCCGAAAAAAGCTTAAGTTTCAAATTTCAGCTTAAATAAACAGACAGACGGACAGACAGACAGATACAGAAGAATAAATATACTTTATGGGTCCTACGATAAAATGTAGTTTAGCCTAGTTAGGTCTGTCTTACTGAAACAGCAACAAATCATTCTAAAACATGTGTTTTATTGTGAGAACCAATTAAAAAGTTGAATGGTACTTTTCTTGAGAAACTGTAACAGAAGCAATTTGTGAAACGTAAACATCCAAAATTCTGTTAATAAATACCAGGTCAAGCAATCTATTTAAACAATTGAATATGTTTCTTAATTTAATGTAAGAATAAATCGAGCAGAGATTCAAAAAAATCCAAATAGATAAATGGTATCATGAATGAAGCGTTTTCAAAATTTTTCCAAAACAGTCTAGGCACGAAAAGAGAACCGGAAGCCAAAAGAATTTTTCGACACCCAGCACCTTTGAATATACTCCAAAGTCTACTTCACAGTTCATCTTTCCAACAAAGGGGAGGGTGTCCCCTTCCCCCATTTTATTCAAGCAGTTCGGGAGCCTTTCTGATGTTTGGTCAGAGTATTTCGAGCCTAAAGTTTGATAGATCACGACAGACCTGAATTACATTCAAGCAGTTTCAACTTTGAGTTATATCGGTGAAAATAAAAGTTTGGGACTCTACTATGAACCCGGACTCACGCAGTGGATCAAGGGTTTTCCTTTAAAGTATGGAAAAATATTGGATTCGTATTTTTTATTAGGTTTTATTAGATTTAATGGTAGGAACCAACCCTTGATGTATGTAGGCTCTCAACTCGGTGCAGAGAATTAAAAGAAGTGTAGACGAAGAACAATTAATGTGTTTTAGAAAACTGGTTAATAGACTTTAGAGGAATTTTAAATATCTCAAAAAAAAAAAAAAAGTATTTGAAGAAAAAAACGTTTTTGGAACACATTTGAGTCTTTGCAAATAAAAAAAAATACGTCTTGAATATTTTTCCATATTTTAAAAGAAAAACATTGATTCACTCAAATCGTCGAGTCCGAATTTTGAAGTGCCACGCCAATTTTTAGGTGAAGCATGCGTGCCTAATTAACTACTGATGCTATGGTCTCAAAATTTGACATAGATGTCAGTTAAGGTCCTACCAACTTACCGAAAAAAAATGCCTCGTTTCCTAATGCCCGGGAAATTTAAAACGATTTGTTTTACTACGTTTTGATCACAGTAGTACATATCTGTATTTTTAGCTTAAAATTTGGCATATTAACTTCTCATATGAACCCTAGCATGATGCCATAAGCTGGTGATGTAGACCCAACCCATTTACAAAATACTATCTACGCCACTGATGCTCATATATAAGCTATTCAAATTTTTGTGTGACAGGTATTTGAGCTTAAGTTTTACCAAAATTAATGTTTATCTTTGTTTCTTTTATATTCAAAAACTCTTTGACAGTTTATCATAGATTCGCATAAATACTTTAAGTTGTAATTTAAGTAACAATTTATTTTTATTTATTTTATTTTTTTTTTTTTTTTTCTCGTTTTCGTTTTTGTTTTTGCTATAATTTGAATTGTTTGCACATGACAACTATACAAAATAATTTATGCAGTACATGCAAGCAACAAATCAGCCAAAAAAAAAAAAAAAAACTCAAACCAACAATGACAACTATGACAACAACAAATACAACAAATACCAATAAAAGCAACGATTATTGATTAAACAGTTCCCAAAAACAAGAAAAATTGTACGTAATTTAAATTTTTTAATATGAGAAGGCATACTTATTTTATGTTATTTCATGGAACTGCAAAAAAAGAAAAGCTAATAATTTGTATCTTTTAGTTTTTTCCTTTTTTTTTCATCCGTACTGTCTGTCTGTATCTAAAGTAACTACAAAACAAACTATATAAGCAATGCGTCACGTGCAGTAAAACAATTTACTTAATTTCGTCTTAGCAGAAACTACAAACATAAACTTTTAGTTGGCTCAGATAGATACAAAACGAGAAAAAGATACATAAAAATTTCATAAATATAAAAAAAAAAAAAAAAACAAATTCAAAAATTTCTATTACAATTTTTTTTTCGTTTTTTTGCTTTAAAAAAAAATCATGAAATCAACAAATGCATTAAATGCGCAGCAATTTTACTAAATTGTGCATTTTTACATATAAAAATATTTACAGCAACATGCATACACACACATACATATGCAGCTACTTTGCAAATGTATCTAAATAAATATTTGGTAAGATACAAAAATGCAATCCAATTAAAAATAACAGCAAATTTTTTTTTTTTTTTTTTTTTATTTATGCCAAATACAGATTTTTTTTTTTTTTTAATTCGAAGAAGCGTGAAAATGAATTTGAGAACTATGAACTTTTTATCTTTTAGCTTAAATAAAATAAGTAAATTCGCTTTTATTGCGCTTAGCGATTTTAATTTATTTCGTAAAAAGAAAAAATTTAATTAAATTCTATTTTATTTCAAAATAGGAAATTTTTCATTTGTACTTTTTAAGGCAAGAGTGTATAATACTTGAGGGGGGACAGGGGTGCACGGTATTTTTAATTTATTTATTTTATTATATATTTTATATATATATTTTTTATACATAGTATTTGTTGTTGTTATTATTGCAAAATAGTTGCGGCTGCTTTCAGATACAAAATTGCTAATTGCGCAATTGTAAATTCCAACAAAAACAACAACAACAACAATAAAAGCAGCAGATGTGCAAATACATATATATTTTGAAAATAGTTTCCAAATAGAATTTCAATTAAAATAAATGCAATTTTACTAAATAGAAAAACTAAAAAAATTCAAATAACGATCTTGAAACAAAAAATAAAATTTAAATTTTGATGCTTTTTTTCGCGAAGCCCAACAAGTTTTGAACGCTTTTGAAACCAATTCGAATTTCAAAAAAAGTTTTTATAACACGAAAAATAATAGTTTATCGGAGGTGGCACCGAAATCTCGGAGTTTTGGTTTAAGCGTTTTGTTGTAAATACACGAAAATTTACATCATGAAACCGATACTTCGAGTGTTTTCAATGATTGCATAAGATAGCCAATCTATTCAGTTTCTATAAAAAAAATTCAAATTTTCGAAACGTCAAACTGAAAATGAGACCTTGCAACTCTATTCAAAACATTGAAGCATTTGGGTTTTTGTGTGCCTCTGTTTTAAAAAATGAATTCAATTAGTTTTTTTAATGCAGATAATTCAGAAATTGAACAGACTTTATTCATCAATATTTAATATTCTTAGCCCATATTAATTGACAACCCTTCCCCGAGCTTACAAATAAACTCTACCCGCATATGAGCATTAAATCTCACCCATCCCGAGGCTTTCCGAGGGGCTACACCACTGCTCAACACGAACAAAAAGTCCGTAGGCTACTTAAACATTCGTGGTACCAGATAAGGATTCCGGTCAGAACCTGTTTACATCGAGCCAACCATTTGTAAAAATACTACCAATTTAAGTTCCAAACAGCTACGAACCATAAAACCCCAATAAAGTATATGCCCGTTCATATTGCTCCTTGCAGAAAGTAACGGATTATCTCAGGAACTAAAATAGATACAAGCAACATAATTGATCCTCAGATTTTTCTAAGCCGTCAAACGAGTTGTTTCTACAAACCTAGTATTAAAACTTAAAAAAAAATCGCAATTTTAGTAGAAACAAAACAAAAGTCTATATAGTCTTGAGCAGCTTGATAAGACAAATCGAAATACCCATGTTCTAAATAAATTCAATTAAAATTGGGTAAAAATACTTCTTCAGTTCTTTGATACCATCAAATTCTATCGAAATTATACCTAAGCGACTGGAGAACATGTAAACTAATAAAAGTTTCGGGTGACGTGTATTTGAGCTTGGGTTCCACCGTAGTTAACGTTCTTTCCTTTTTTTTTTTTTAGTGTTTGTACAAACGTTTTTTTTTCATTACTTTTAATAAAAAAACAAAATTTTCTCGGGCCTATTTTCATATTAAACACAAAAAAATTATAAGACAGGTTCACATAGAACACCAAACCTGGAATTTTAATACTTCTGAGCCTACAAAGTAAGCTTTATTTTTTTTTTTTTTTTTTGTAAAGTAGCATCGAGCAGCTTTTCGATTTACGCTGTATTCTGGTTTTCACTTTTGGAAAAGTTTTAGCAAAAGTGATTTCAATTGAAAACGTAGTTTTTTTTTTTTAATTTTTTTAATTTTTTTTTTAATTATAGCCGAAAATAATTCAAGATTAAAATCTTTACATAAATTTTTATATAAAGCCACGTGATGTGCGCACAATTACTGAAATTCAAGGTCAGCCAAATATTTCGCCTAAACTTTTATCATTGAAGCGCAACAAATGTAAAACCGGACTTAATGTGTAATAAATGGCGTCGCTCCCACAATTCATTAGCAAACGCGCCCCAATAATAATAATAATAATAATGGCTCTCCTACTAAAAAAAAAACAACAACAAAAATCAACCCTCTTCTAAATGCTGAAAGCGACAAAAAAATTAGCAAAAAAAAAAAAAAAAAAAACGATCGATACAAACTTTTATTTTGTTGTTGTTGCATCGATTCCAACTATTGATTGATCTATTGATTGACGCTGGGCTTGACACTGAATGCCATTGTTTTGTCCGTCCGTCCGTCCGTCGTCCGAAGCGTCATTATTAACAACAACATGATTATAATTAGAATCATTATCATCAACGACATCATCATTATTAGCAAAAAACAATGCACGACATTGACATTTTTGTGTTGTTTTTTGCACCCTCGTTCATTGTTTTTGCCTTCGTTATATAATAAATTCTTTATATACTATATATGCCATATGATGTACTTATAGTTTTACATAGTTTTAAGTACTTTTTTTTTTATATTTATGCGGAAGCATTTCAGGCACAATTAACTAACAAAAAAAAAAAAAATTAGAAACGCTAAAACGTTTGCACTGAAGCGAGCGTTTATTAAAGCCTCACACACCTCATCGATAGAAAATTCATTGAAGCGCATCGGACGCTTTGATAAAAGCCGCCAACGACAACGTTAATTATTTTTATTAAAAATAAAATTAACTTTTTTTAAAAAAAAAAAAAAAAAAAAAGAGGAATAAAAATAATGCGCTGTACGTTTGCACATGCGCATGAAACTGTTGCATACCGACGGACAGCAGCACAAAAGATATACACTAGCAGAGGCGCGACTTTTTTACAAAGATCCTAAAGAAAAAAAAACGATTTTATAGATACTTTCTATTTGCATTAAATAACTTCTTTAAGGTCTCTAAAGAACGCTGAAGTCGAGTATGCTGATACCCTGTACCCAATATTTATGTACCTTAAGTTAAGTCCTATCTTGATACCTTACCTTATTGTATTGAATTTTCATACAAAAACTTGAAAAATGTGATACATTTTTATGGGGGCTATACCTAAATGATTTTTGATCCTACCCATTTTCGGATATTTCATTGGGACTGTCATACCCATAATTTATAATATAATTATATACAATGAGAAACAAAGTTGTGCTTATGCAAAAACCCAAAAATTTTGGAGTAGATTTGTATGGAGGGTTTCCCTTGAAATGGGTCTAGCGAAAAACCGTTTGCACCCTTATAGTCTCCAAGATAAACGCTTTCATCCGGCAGACAGCATGTCGGACGGACAGACAGACATGGCAAGATAGACTCTCCCATCAATGCTGTTTAAGAATATATACACTTTATAGGGTCTATCTAGCCTCCATCTGTGTGTTACATACATTCGCACAAACTAAAAATACCCTTTTACCTTTTGGGTACATTGATTTAGTTTTTTTAAAAACAAAATGGCGACCACTTTCTAATAAATCTAAATGGTTTTGCATAAGAACTTGTTTGCGGTGTTTTTTTTTTTAAGCGCTATCTTTGGCTATGGAAAGTACAAAACACCTTCCAATCATATTTTTTAACGGTTTCGATGCTTAATTGATTCCGCCATCTTGAAAATCACAGCAGTGCTTCTTTTTAAAAAAATCAATATTTTTTCGAAACTGTTCGATGAATTTTAATAAATATTACACACAATGTTGTTAATTTAATACTGTTTACTTTTATGCACACTCTGAGCTTACATCGGTCACAGGTTTGATGCAAATGTCAACATAAACCAAGATTGGTTCCAGATTCGTATACATTTCAAGCTTTCAAAACTGCTAAAATTTTAAATCCTAACTGATTCTAATCCCGAAATAGTTTAGGCTCAAATTTTCGAGTTTCAATTTAAAAAAAAAAAAAAAAAGTTTATGGTAGGGGCTGTAGTTCTGGTCGAGTTAAATAAAGCTGTATATTTGGAATTTGCGGAACACTCGCAAAATCTGAACTAAAAAGCTATTTTTTTTCTCCTTTTACATTTATGTGTCAATAACTCAGTCAACGTAGAATTGAAATTTATTTTTTAATCGGTTTTGGAAAGAAAAAACTTAGACCTTTTAAGCAGTATATATAAAATTATGAGACTTCAGATACTATATTCTAAAAAAAATCTATTGATATACATTTTTAGAATAATTTCGTTTAAGAATTTCTGAATCTGAATCAGTGTGCGGTGACACTATTAAATCTTAACCCTTAACCCATCAATTTGCTATGATTTTCTCTTTTTCTATTTCAATCTTTAAAAAAATTGTATCTTTAAAGAAAACAAACCAATTACTGTGATTCATTTTATAAAAATGTAGCGTATACATAAGCTTATATACTCGTATATATATAATTTTTTAATACAAATATATAATAAATATATTTGTAGCTTATTCGTATTTGTACAATATTTTTTATTGCGGTTTGGGTGGGCGCTAAAATATCAACGTTTGAAAGTGCCAAGTCGTGTTAATGTTTCAATGCACACTAATAGCAGCAACAACAACAACGACAAATAACAACAAAAACAATAGCTGTGGAAAACTAAGCTAGAAAATTGCTCAATAATTAAGTTAATTGGACAACACAACAGAACAGAGCAGAGCAGAACAAAATACACACAAATACTGTGGCGTATGAGTAATATGTACACTGAACGGCATAATTATTTTGACAAGTCGAAAATAACATATCTTTTATTTTTTTATATTTGTATCTAGAATTTATAGATTTTTTAATCTTTTCTATTTTAAAATTATTTTTTATGTAAAATTACATGTTAAATCCAAAGATGAAATCGAAGTGGAACGGTTTGGAAGATATTGTTGCTTAAAATTTAAGGTTTTTTTTTTTTTTTTTTAATTATATCATGATATCTTTGGGGCTAAGAGGGAAACCAAAGATATGTTTTTTTTTCGTAATGGTAAAATAATTATGCCGACTAGTGTACATTAAAAAAACCAATATAATAATTTATATTTTATTTGCGTTTATTTGTTTTGTTTTGTTTTATTTAATTTTGTTTATTTAATATATTAAATAAATAAATTTATACTCGTATAGATAAATGTGTTTGAAAATATTATTGAATATAAATTATATTTTTTTTTTATTACGCAACATTTTAAGCTAACAATGCAGCACATTTCTACTTCTCCTTTTCCTGTTGCTGCTGCTGCTGTTTTGCAGCAATCTGCTTATTGGTTTTAATAATTTTATTAGTTTTGTTATTGAGATGACTTTCAAATAATTACTAAACTGATTTAATTATGAAATTTAAAACTCATCGTAAATAATGTACAAAAAAATCTTTTTGCAAAAAAAAAAAAAAAAAAATGTATAGATGAGGCTTTTGGATGAATAATTATAATTGAAGCATTGTTTTCATGTAATTTAATATTTCTCGGTAAATGTCAGACAGCTACAACGCATTTAAAATATCTTAATTAGAATTTTAGAGAATGTTTAACTTAAGTCGGGAAAGCATTAAAACTAGTTTTGGCAAAAAAATCACTTTCGGTGATTTTTTCACAGTGATTTAATAATCGCATTGTAGCACTGCTACTGAAAATAGTGATTTGTGATTTTCTTGTTCCTCAGTGAACATGTTTAGTTAACAGCGATTTTGTGTAGTGCTCTTTGCGAACAGTGAAACTGTTCATTTATCAGTGATTTTGGTGCTTCTATCACTCTTCGCGAATTGTACATATTCGCTTGAACATCGAACCTGTACAAATTCGTTGGTACATTTGCCAGTCACTTGATTCAAATTAAAAAGTGCAATTCGCTTAAAAACGCGCCCTGTTGAATGGTGAAATCGCAATTGCTACAAAAATATGTACAAAAACGAAGTGATTTGTGATAGTTTTTTATACAAAAATGTTTAATAAACGGCAAAACGCAAAGGAAGCAATCAAATTTATTATTTTTTTTGTACAATTTGAATTCTTACAATAAAAGCAATGTTTTATTTTTCATTGAATTAAAATAAAGTCGGTTTATTGTGTTGTTGTAGTGAAACAGTTCAGTTAGCGGTGATTTTATGTATCACTCTTCGCGAACAGTGAACCTGTTCATTAATCGCTGACTGTTTTTTCACGAACTGCGATTTAATCACTGTTACAATAACTGCGATTTTCAAGTCGCTGTCGGTAGTCACACTGCGACTCAAAAATCACTCTTTTTACCAACACTAATTTACTTATACTGATATTTTAAAAAGCCTAAAAAACCTAAAACTGCCTTAGAGAAGTATATGTTTTGTAAGCATATGACACCTATTAAATCCATTACAAAAGAATGTCGTAAACATGATGCAAATATACAATGTGTAATATTTCACCACTGTCTCTTTCTAATTTGCTTACATATTTTCATGATTTTTAGTCAATACTGTATTCAGCAAACAATGAAGAAAAAAATATGTTTTTCTTACTCTAGCCTTCTAGGAAGCTATAGGAAAACTATCCGAATGAAACTTGTAGAAATAAACCCTAAAGCATTTTCTAAGGGAAGCTGATAGCACAAACCATTAATTTTCAGAACCACAGACTGCATCCGAAGTTTTTTTTTTTTTACACTGATTCCGAATTCTTGCTCCGAATTGTTCCATTTTAGTAGATATTACAACCGAAGAAGGTTTTTGGATTAGATTCAGAGCACTTATTTAAAAATGGTTTGACTCCAGTGTGGCTTGGTTTCTATGCTTTCTGATTATGAATCTTAAGTCGGTTTTCAAAAATTCAAAATGACGAGTCCAATATGACAGCCGAGTTACTTAATAAATGGTATGATTCCCATAACACTTGAAATTTCTTCCAAAAAAAAAACTCATAATCACTTAACGGTGTTATTAAACAGGCTTCGAAAGCGTACTGGTACCCGTGAACTGTAATCCTTTCTTCGTTGGATAACTTCGTTGTGTCAATAGAAAATATGGAGTATAAAATGGCTTAAAGTTTTTGATGATCTCATACTGACGTCTTGTAAGGTCAGCCTCAACTAACATTTTATATAGCCTCGATGATCATAAATACAAGCGAACTAATTAAAGGAAAAGCACGAACGACCTTCAAGCGCTTCCGGTGTGTCTATGAAAGGTAAAGGAGATTGATAAGGACTCTCGAAATGGTCTACTAGCCCTCGAGGAGTTGTTTTATGTGATAAATAACTCAAAATAACAAAAATTATACGGTTTTCGATTCCAGTGGCATATTTATATGAGTTGCAACTTCATTTCAAGGCTTTTCTTCTAAAAAGTTTTCTTATAAAAATATTTAAAATATATAAAAAATACTTCTCATAAGAAAGTCATTACTTAGGATAAATTTGAGATGCAAATGCCACGTGCATATGTATTTTTGTGGCAACTATAAGCCAGGTTATATATTATATACGCTTTTTTTTTTTTTTTTTTTTTTTTTTGCAAGAGTAAACTGACCCAGTGTCAATGCAACCTTAACCCATTAGTGTACATAGTTGCATAAAATGCTATTGTCATGCATACACATACATATATACATATATGTATGTGTAAGACTGCAAGGCATACGTATGTATTATTGTATGTAAATGAAGCTTATATGCAAATATTTATATATGCATTGCCATGCGCTTGTCGTTGCACTTGTTTAAATGCTTCTGAATTCGTTTCGTTTTATTTTTTCCATCTTTTTTTCCATTTTTTTTTTTTTTTTTTTTTTTTTGCGCTTTGGAAAAATTGGGTCAGCAGAGTAGTAGAACAAAATAACGCGCAGCGTGCAAAGCAGTTAGCAATGTTGCATATATTTTCTATGTACACACACACACATACACACATACACATTGATATTTGTATATTATATGTTGCATTGTTCAAGGTCAAAGTACATGGACAAGTTACAAATGACAACAACAACAACAAAATTGAGAAAGAGAGAGTACAATTGCACCGAAAAATGTATAAAGAAAATTAAGCCTTAAACGGTTTTCGTCTAAAAACTTGGCTGCATTTTCAGTTTATTTTTTTTTTTATAATTTAATTTTCTTGCCCTCAATTTTCATATTGTGCTTTTATATATTTTTTTTTAGTTCTTGCTAGTAGGCGTAAATAGATGGCAAGGATTTAAAGCAAATCTGTTGTCCTTTACATATATATGTATCTAGATACATATGTATCTAGATACATTTATATATGCTGTAACATCTGAGGTTTTTATTATTGTTGTTGTTGTTGTTTATTTTTCTATATAGAAGCGCAGCTGTTTCTGACAGCAATATAATATGAAATATAATATTTGGAGAAAAAAAAAAATACTAAAGCGTAAAAATGTCATCAAAAAGTAAAAGTTAACAAAAGGTGAAAGGAAGTAAATAATCTAAGCTAAATAAGAAAACTCATACACATCTTCTGGCGTTCAGTTTAGCTAAACACCTACATGAGTCATACCATACACATCAAAACAGCCAGTCTCATTCTGAGAGATTTAACACACACACACAGACACAGAGAGAAAACATTAAGTACACATTGTTCTCATATCAAGCATATCCGTGTTAGAAAGTGTGATAAGCTGTGCTCTTCCACAAATCATGCACAATTCTTATGTTGCAAAAAAACTTGATTCGAGCAAATTTCGGTATCATTACTTCAAGAACAAATTTAACTCAATTTAAGAATATATTGTGCTTGTATCAAGAACGAATTGTGTTTATATTAAGAACCAATTAAACGCATATTAGGAACCAAATGTAATAAGAATGTCAAGAACGAATTTTACTTATATAAAGAACGAATTGAACTTATATTACGAATCAATTATACGCATATCAAGATCGAATTGCAGTTAAATTAAGAGCGAATTAAACGCATATAAGAAACCAATTGTACGTATTTATATCAAGAACAAATTATATCGAAAACGAATTGTACTTATATTAAGAACGAATTAAACCTATATTAGGAACGATTTGTATGTCTATCAAGAACAAATTGTACTTATATAAAGATCAAATTGAGCTTATATTAGGAACCGAATGTACGTATGTAAAAAAGAACGAATTGTTCTTTTGCCGAATTTAGGCAACTGTGACCTAAAGAATTTTGTGCATTAACTTGTTGTGTACTAAATGCTCAAAGATAATACAAGAATGGTAATTGCTTGTGTAAGAACAATCATTCTCATATAAAGCACATTCGTTCTTAAAAAAAAAAAAAACTAAACAAGTGATTTAATGAAAACAAATTTGTAAAAGCGTAGAACACATTTTTCGCTTATGGAATTTGAATTAAGCATGTTTGTGCATGACTCAAGAAAATTCTAACTTAATTTGCTTTGTGCTTAGTTCAAGTACAGTCGTTCTTAATTAACTAACATCGTTTTTCTCACTGTGTACACACCTATGTAGGAGTATGTAGATATATTATATATAATATATTAAAATTCTTGTGCCAAGTGGTCTTTATTTTTTATGTATACAATTTATATATGTATGTATATTTTTTTATCCCAAAAGAAAGTACAAGTTGTAGTATACGACATACTACATACGTACTACATATAGTATATATATATAGTTAGATCATAAAAGCTTAAATCACACTTGCCACACTTACCGCATATCTCCATGACATCTTGACTGTTCGACTGTTGTTGTTGTTGTGGTTGTTTAGGATTGGTTGGGTTGTTTGGGATTGAAGTACAATTCCCTTTTGCTTGACTTTTGTAGCTTAACTTAAGTTGATGACTGTTTTACACACTTAAGGTGTTTTCGCAATGCTTCGTTTCTTTCTTATTTCCTTCCTTGCTTCCTTCCTTCCTTGCTTGCTTGCTTGCTTGCTCGCTTGCTTTTGTCTTCCTGTCTTCAGCACACTTTATAGCACCTTATTTCAAAATTTATGTAGGTAGAATATTATGTATCTACTATAATATGTAGCTAAAATTATATTGTTTTATTTATCACACGTACAACACTTTCGTACAAAAAAAAAAAAAAAAACAACAAAACAACAAAAAAAAGTTGCACACTTGATGCGTTTTTTTTTTTTTCTTAATTTTTTTTTTTTTTTATATATTTATTTTGTTGTTAGGGAACTCTTCTTGTAGAATATATATTTTTTTTTAAAGAGAGTGTAGCAACTTAGAATGGCTCTTCTTTGGAAGATTCTTTAAGCAACTACAAATTTTATTTGAAGATTTGATTTTGAAAAATTAAATAATTTATTCGAAACTGAAATTTTTTATTTATATTATATTTTTAACTAACGGTATATTTTTAGCTAAAACCGGTTAAGGATACTTTTACTTCAAAAAGATACATCGTATTTAATTTCAAAGATACATTTGTATCTATTAACAATTTTATATAAAAAATATATATGTATATTCTATTTTTAAAAAATTTAGTTCATTGCACCTTAGCAAAAGGAAAGCCTAAATCAAATGACTTAACTGTAGCGTATAAAAACTATAGCTAAGCCGTATTTTTTTTTTTTTTTAGCAATTTGATGAATTTAATTATTAATTTTATAGGAAAATTTTATTGAAAAATAATTTAATACTTGAATTTTTATTTCAGCATATTTTTTTGCGTTAATTTTTTTTTTTATAAATTTATTAAATTATTTTAAATAAAAATTTCCTTAAATTCGATTTAATTTTGCTTTACAAAAAAAAAAAAGTAATAGAAAAAATAAATGTTTTTCCTATTTTATATATTTTATTTACTTCGTACGCTTCTCGTTGCTTTTTCTAATTTTTTTTTTTTTTTTTTTTTGTGAGTTTATTATTATTATTTTTTTTTATAATACTATTTTTCTCACGCGTTCTTTGGCGACGTTCTTTTTGCGACTGATTTGCAAAGCCGCGTTGGGGTTGTTTGTAGGCGATAAAAGCTCTTTTTAGCGTCTGTGACGTAGGTTCGAAAATAAGCTTTTCTCATATATGAAAAAAATTTTTTTTTTTTTTTTTGTGTTACTTTTTTCGACATTTGTTATTGTTGCTTTGTAATTTTTCGTTGTTACTGTTGCTTTGCTTCTCATTGTTGTCGTTGTGGTTGTATTTGCTGTTGTTGCTCTATGCTACACGTGGTAACAACAATTAGCTGTTGGTAAAGCTCAAGCAACAACAACAACAAAAACAAATGTAAACTTTGGAAATGTGCAAGCGAGATAGTTAATAGATTTTGTTGTTGAAAGCTTTCTTCTTTGTAGCGCTTCTTAACAGTAAATACGCTACATATTGCCTTAAAAAGTTACGAAATAATCAAAAACATGAAACCATTTTTATTTTTGAAAGAAGGCATTCATAGCTAAGAGTAGCTTAAAATTTTCAATTTTTTTGCATATTAACTGCAAAACTGAATGTCAAAAAAAAGAAAACAGTGGAACAGACAGATAAAGAGGCAAACAAATAGACATAGAGACAGATGAAAATGGCTAAATGTTGAGATGGCAGCAAAAAATAATTTAACCGATTAATTGATTTAGGAAATAAGCGATTAATTGTTTAAGGAAATAAGCGATTATTCGATTAATTAAAGAGCCGAATAATTGTTTAACGAAATAATCGATCAATCGATTAACAAAATAGACAATAAATCGATTAAACAGTAAACGAAAAACCTATTAATCGATTAACGAAAAAACCGATTAATCGACCGAATAATCGTGCCTACCGTAACTAGCTAGTTGAGCTAAGCTAAGACTGTTTGATCAACTTTAAGAGCGCTACAAATCTCAGCATGGGTTTCAGGGATTTCATACAAACCCTTAACTTTTCATTATTTATAATCGATTATCATTTTTTTTTAAAATGTGACAAAGTATCGTTTCAGTAAAATGAAAGCAGACAACTAGATTGTACACCATATTAAGAAAAACAAATAAACAAATTAAATTACAAACTTTTTTAAATAATTAATTTAGGTGTCTGCATGTGTGTCTGTGTGTGTGTGCGTGTGTAGCGCATTCGTAAATATGCTAAGTTCTTCTGGGATGCTGCAGCTTTTTCTCATTTTGATTGAAGTTTTTCCTTTTTTTTTTTTTTTTCATAAAAGCTCTAAAAGCAAGCAATGAACAGCATGAATGAATGAATGACTAACGGACAGATGCTCTGACGGAGTGACTGACTGATTATTTGTGAGTAGGATTCATCGTTTTTTTCGTTTGTTCATTTTTGTTGTTTAGTTTATTCGGTAGGTCGGTCGGTTGGTCGGTTGCTCGATCGGTCAGTCGGTCGTTGTGTCGTTCATTTTGGTCGGCACTAAATTACAAACTGTTTTATGAAGCAACGTCGTACAGCTGTGTTTACAATACAACGTAATATTTGACTCTCAATCTATGTTGCTCCCACACTCACGCTCTCTCTCTCTCTCTCTCTCTTGTTATTTTTTTGGTTGTTTTTATAGTGCTTTCACTCAAATGTGCGTATACTTAATTAAAATATTACGCATACGTCATGTTGGCTGCAAAAGAAAAATTTCCTAAGCAACAAATTTAAAAAAAGATTTTTTATTTTTCTTTTTTTTTCTTCTTCTTCTTCTTTTTAATGACTAAACTTAAATTTAATTACAATGACAAATTTAGTAAGATTTTTTCTTTTTTTCTATTTATTTTTTCTAAACGCTTGACTGGCTTTGATTTCTGCTTCAATGTCAGTGACGTTAATTTTGGCTTTGGCAATAGCTTCAATGATGTTTTTTTGTTTTTTTGTTTTTCTGTTCTTTTTTTAGCAGCTTGGCTTGATTGTATTCCATGACCTTGCAACCATTACTCCAAACTATGTGCGTTTACTGACCGCTAAAAAAAAAAAAAAAACAAGAAAAACAAAAATTTATTAGTTTCCATTTCGGTTTCAGCTTCATTCGAGCGTACCGAACGAACGACAATAGCATCTCTGCAACGACGACGTCACTGTGGGTGTTCTCTTAACACACAAATACACGCCCATTTATTTCGTACTTTTTTTTTTTTTTTTTTTTTGGATTCTGGAACTAATTTTCTTTATTGATTAAGTGCGAACATTCATTTTGGGCGACTAGTTGTCTCTGCCAGTGACATTCACAAACACTATGAAGGTTGGCGTCATACAATGTTATTGCGTCTTTTGGCTTCTTTTGAAAATACTAAAAAGGGCATAGCGTGAAGTAACTGCCCCCAAGCGATATTAAATATCTTTAAATGAGGTTCGATAGCCCTTGACCGGAGAAATTGACCTTTTAAAATTTTGAACCTGAGAATATTTGGATGCGGCTTTGTGGTTAGTAGGAAACTACATGGTCTCGTGTCCAAATTTACGCCTGTAGATGAACGTCTCGCCTCGATACGCATCAGAGTTAAATTTGATATCAAAATTGTCATCGGTGATTTTTACGAAAAAATTGGGAGAGAAGAAATCTTTCGCCCTACCATCGTTAAATTTAGCCTACATAACACCACCAACAGTAATGGAGAGAGGCTAATCGACTTTGCTGCGGGCAGAAACATGATCATAAGTAGCCCAGATTTCAACACCTTGACATCCACAAGACAACGTGGTGATTGATGCAGGCATTCTAAGGTGCTTAATGTACGAGCATATAGAGGTCCTAACATCGACCATCGGACCATTACCTTGTTCTAGCCAGGGTACGTACTAAACTCAGCACAGCGCACGCCAAGAGAGCTAAAATACAACGAAAGCTAGATGTTGACAGGTTAAAGTCACAGCAGACTGACACTGCCTTCTCAACAAGGGACTCCCATCTACTTCGAGAGAATCCTCCGGCCTCCGACTGTATAAACGATCAGTGGAAGCGTATCTCAAACACATTAGCTACGGCAGCCAAAGAGATTATTGGCTACACTAAACCTCGATGGCAGACTTGGTACGATGAGGAATGTCGCATTACTACTGCAGAGAAGAAAAAAGCACAACAACGAACTCTGCAGGCAGGAGCAACACGGGCTGTTTGTTATATAGAGAGAAACGGAAAGAGGAGAAACGTCTGATCAGACGGAAGAAAAAGAGAACTGGAAAGACGTGAAGTGGAGGAAATTGAGATGATCTGTAGCAGAAACGAGGTCCGAGGATTTTAGTAAAAAATCAAACGTATGACCGCAAGGATGAACAAGGAAACATGATAACAGATGTCCAGGAATGGCTAAGGCTATGGAGGAGCCACTTCTCTACCCTAGTTGGGGGCGATGACGGGAACAATACCGTCCGTGGAGATGATGAATATCTTGGTCCTCCGACCGATGATGGGATTCATATGGAGTCACTAGACTATGACGAGGTTTTAGAAGTTATACAAAGGCTTAAATATAACAAAGCAGCAGGCGCTGACGAATAATCCGCAGAGTTAATTAAGACCGACGGCGAAGATTTGATTGGCTGTATGCATCAACTCTTGTTAATAATATGGACTGGTGAGCGAATGCCTTATGACTGGAACATAAGTGTCCTGTGCCCAGTTTTTAAAAAAGAAGGACCTGCAGTCTGCGCAAACTATCGCGGAATAAGTCTCCTTCCAATCCTATCTGGCATATTGTGTAATAGACTGAGACCGTATGTAGGAAGTGTTGTTGAACGGTATCAGTGTGGTTTCAGCCAACCACCGACTCCATATTTACACTTCGCCACATCCTGGAGGAGACCAGTGAAAAACAACGAAGTACTTGGTTGACGGTCTTTAAGGACATAGAACTACAGCTTTAAGGCTGTAGAAAATTTTGACAACCTGGGCCTTAAATGATTTAGTTATTTATGAAGATAAGTCCAAAATAAACATTAGGTGGTCCAAAAATAAATGTTTCTTATAAACATAAACAGTATCAGTGCGGTTTTAGACGAAAGACGTCAACCATCGACTCCATATTTACGCTGCGACAGATTCTGGAAAAATCCAAAGAGAAGCAAATCGACACACACACAACCTATTTGTCGACTTCAAAGCTGATTTCGACGCGTCAATCGGATCAAAGCTTTTCAAGCACTGACTAAACTTCCCTCATATGATGACGCTGACAAACACCCAAAGCGTTGTCAGTGTCGGCAAAGATATCTCCGATCCCTTTGACACCAAGAGAGTCTTCAGACAGGGCGATGCGTTGTCGTGCGACGTTTTCAATCTCCTGATAGAATACATGCTGAAACAATGCCCAAACGTTGACCTGAAGGAAAATATTTTCGACAAAGGAACTGCTCTCATAACGGTTCTCATATACCGACGAGATAGACATAATTGGCAAAAATGATCGTGTCGTCACCGAGGCTTTCTCAGACATAGAAAAGAAACTCCCGTCCAATGGGACTAAACGGTGAACGAGAACAAGACGATGTACTTGCGATAGCCGGAGCACCAAAATTTGCGATTTGAAAATTTCATTTTTGCGATTACGATTATGAGAGCATGGCTGTATGTAAAGAATTTCAGTTCAATATATTTAAAACTTACCAAATGAAACGTGTAACTACAGACAGACGAACGGACATACGAATAGATACTCAAACGAACATGGCTAGATCGTTTCGTAGCGTCTTCAATTTCTTCTTCAGAAAAATTTCGATAAACTCAAAATATTTTAAATATAAAAACATTTTTTTTTTTTTGTGCACTAATTTTTAATTTGTTTTTTTTTTTTTTTATTCGAACTACTTTAGAAGACGCACACATAATAAAAGGTTTAAAAAAAACACATTTAATACATAAAATCAATAACTCAATTTTTCTTAGGCTGACTGCTATTAGCCTCAGCCGCAGCACCAGCACCAGCACTCGTACCCGTACACGCATCCGTACCACCACTACCAGCAGCAGCAGCAGTAAACTCCTCACATTTCTTTCTAAGCAGCTCATCGGTCTTTAGTTTTGGTTCGCCTTTTCTCTTAACACCCACAAGTAATTTCTTAAGATTGACAATGGCCAGCGCTGGATTTAAATCCTTCGGACATGTATTGACACAATTCAGTATGGTGTGACAGCGATAAAGTCTATACGGATCACGCAATTGACCGAGACGTGCCTCGGTTGCCTGATCACGTGAATCGATTATCCAACGATACGCTTGCATCAAGATTGCCGGACCAAAATACTTATCGCTATTCCACCAATACGACGGACAGGCCGTCTGGCAGCAGGCACACAAAATGCACTCAATCAAACCATCCAATTTGCTGCGATCATCCAAATGCTGCAAAAATTGCACATGACCAAATTCTGTATCCGCATGCTTGCGTATAAGCCACGGTTGTATCTGCCGGTATTGCTCATAGAACTGACTCAAATCGGGTACCAGATCACGTACAACATACAAATGCGGCAAAGGATAGATTTTTAGTTTCCGATTGACATTTTGATCGATCGCTTTGATGCAGGCCAAAGTGTTTGTGCCGTTTATATTCATGGCACACGAACCGCAGATACCTTCGCGACACGAACGTCGAAATGAGAGTGTCTGATCCATTTCATTTTTGATTTTAATTAGTGCATCCAGCACCATGACACCAGTTTTATTCAAATCGATTTTATACGTTTGCATTTTTGGTTTGTCGCCAGGTTTCCAGCGATAAATCTGAACGGTCTTCCAACGCGGTTCTTTCTCAACTTTCTTTTCTTTCTTTTCGCAATCATCCTTTTTGCTTTGCTTGATTCTGATTCTCAACAACAATTTTCTTCACTTCTGCTTTTTCTTCTCTGCAACTCATCTCAGATTTTTTTTCAGATTTTTTATCATTTTTTTTCTCAGATTTATTGTCTGATTTTTCCTGCTCCTCAGATTTCGGATAGCGCCAATCGGTTTTCTTCATAGTTTCTGGCTCCAATAATTTATCATCGCAATCATCGGCAAAGAGCAAATAATTGCTTTTCATTGGCATCGTAGTAAATAAAAAATTGAAAAACATCTCCAAACGCACAAATAAAATATTCAACAATTGTTGTGGTAACTCCATTTTTATCATTTTTATGTTGCCACCAATTATTTGCTTGCAACTATTGCTTTGGGTATTCACCAAACTATTTGCAAATGATGCACAAATTTTGTCAACTTTTTCCTTGACAATTTTTTGAATGCTTTTATTGTCATCGTTCATGCCAGCAGCTCCTTCTTTTTGCCGTTGCCGTTGCCATTTGTCATAACTATTCCCAATTTAGTTTGCTGCTGCTGCTCCGCATAAGCACGATATCCGTACAACGCGCGTACACAGGACATTGTGTGAAATTTCTTGAGCTTCAGCATTATTAAACTGAAAGTTTTAGATACAAAAAAAAATATATATATGGTATATTCCGGGAATATATTTTATTTTATTTTACAAAATAAAATGCGAAAATGACAAAAGAAAAAAATTATTTATTTATTTAATTCTGATTTCTGTTTACAGACTAAATGGCTTACTTTGTTAGAATTGTCCATTTATATATATTTTTTTTTTTTTTTTTTGGAGCCATTGAAAATAGAGTTAGGTGCTTGCATAATGCAATTGACAAGGTGGTGAACTCTTACTCTCTGCCTGTTTAAATTATCAACTCAGCTGAAAGAAAGCTGAGAGCGTAAAAAAAATCAAGAGAGAAATTTTCATGCAAGCTGACACCTTAAACAAACAAAATACAAAAAAAAAAAGAAAGAGATAGAATACGAATACACCACCTTGTCTAAACATAGTGAAAAAATACTGAAAGTTGGAGTGCAAAATGGGAGATTGGGCTAAGCTCGACATTTCTGAATAGAAAATCTAATAAAATGTTCAGATTTTAGTTTAAAAAAATGGTACCAGAAGTCTTAAACTTGGAGAAAAATAATTGTACGATTTGAACCAGATTGTAATATTCTCTATAGATTATGATTGGTGCAGTCCATACCGAATTTAGTGTTTCTGGGTTGAGTAAACAAAAAAGAAATATGTTCACACGAAACGCCAAATAATTTGGGAAACCTAGTATTAGTGTTAATCTTTAAAATGGCAATGGAAAAAATGTGGTCTCCGCCGGAGGGTTCTACAGAATTCAAGTTTTATATTTGGTGTCCATAACTCGAAATAAACGGAGCTTTCGAGCTTTTCAAGAATATACATATAAACATTCTGGAGTCTGTTCAGCCTCTTACTGCCTGTTTGTATAGAGTGACCCAGAATTAACACACTAGGGTGACCCAGAATATACTCCATACTCGATTTTTTTTAGGGCTGCCAGCACTTTATTGCAAATCTTGCGTTAACTCTGAGTCACCCTGTACATTTGCATTTGCATTGCAAGAACATTTTTATACCCGCTACACATAGTGTAGAGGGTATATTCAGTTTTTATCTCAAAATTTGTAACGCATTGAAGGAGACGTCATAGACCCCATAAAGTACATATATTCATGTTCAGCTCGACGAGACGTATCGATCGAACCATGCCCATCTATCTGTCCCTCCGTCCGTCTGTCTGTCCATCCGTCTATTTCTTTCTTTGCAATTCATTCGATCAGTTTAAAAGATATTAAGCTGAAATTTGTAATTTAAGCTTTTCTCTCCAACGACTTAATCAAGTATTCAAATGAAAATGCTACGCCCATTTTTTAGGCATACAAATCAATCAGTTATTTTCGAATTTAAGTATAAAAAGTCGTTATTTAAGAAGGGTATTCACGTCGAATATCATCTAATGTTAAAGCCAAGGTGCCACGCCCATTTTCCCCATTTTTAATAATTTTACGAATTTTTGTATGAAAAAAGCTGCTATTTATGAATGTATTCACTTCAAGGTGGGTAAACATACTTCTATTATCATCCTATGATACCGATATATTTAGAATCGGGCCACTATAACATATAGACTCCATACAAACTCACATTCCATTTTTTTTTTTTTTCAATAATTATTAAAATTTCGTGTGGCGGGTATTTGAGCTTCGGTGCTACCGAAGTTAATGTTTTTTACTTGTTTTTTTTTATCAATATTGTGTCTAAACTTGGATTGTATCAGACCATTGATCCTTACCCATTCTATTTCGAAGTTTTATTTAAGTCATTGTTGATCACACATAAATTATTAAAAGACTCGTGTGACGGATATTTAAGCGGACAGATGGACATAGGTATATTGACTGAGGCTTTAATAATTAACCCTTCGGAAACATAATGCAAAAAAATAGACCCATAATTGTTCATAAGTCGACCAAAAAAATGCATTTTCGATGCTCAATCGTCTTCTTCGAATTTTCTACGAATTTATAGAGCAAATAATTTTGTATATGATAGACTTTCAGAATTAAAATCGTTAATATCAGGGCCCTATGACATTTGGAACACACAAATTTGTTTCAAATAACCACGGTCTTCCCTACATATATTGTATTTGCTTAAACTAAATTTTAATAATCTCCCACATTAAATTGGCATAGGTTTAAATAGGAGCTGCTACCCCGTTTTAATGGGTGTACGAGAGTTTATGTTATACAAAATATTCGGCAGGTGTACATTTGTATGGAGGCGGCTAAACACTTAAAAAATATATCAAATAATTTAGGTACGAAACTAAATATCGAGATTCTCTTGAAACTCTGAAATCAACAAATGAAATATTCCAAAAATAACCACATCGACATATGCTGATAGAGAGAGAAAGAGAGAGCAAGAGAGATCTAAAATTCAGAAGATAGAAGATGAAAGTGGAAAGAGATGTGACATGCATAAATATAGAAATGTGGTACAATCTGCAGCAGGTTTTGAGACGACATCTCATACTAGACAAGTTGCAGCTGCATAAGAATTTTGTGGAGGCAATCAAATAAAACCAAAACAAAATAAAATAAAATAAAAAGGGAACCAAGTGAGACAATCAAGCGATGCGGCGACACTTTGCTGTCTAATGAAACAGAAAAACATGAA
This sequence comes from Leucophenga varia, assembly GCA_018903435.1. Lineage (NCBI taxonomy): Eukaryota > Metazoa > Arthropoda > Insecta > Diptera > Drosophilidae > Leucophenga > Leucophenga varia. Next base: position 820,467 of record JAEIFJ010002131.1, on the reverse strand, counting down.
CACCACAGCACAGCACACCACAGCACAGCATAAAGCAGGACTGATGAGCATTGCAGCAACGACGACCTGGAGTGATTTTATTTTGTTAAATTTATTGACAATTCAAATTAAGAAAAACATGACGACAACAACAACAACAACAAAAACAAGAACAGCAAAAATAGCTTACGTTGTTGTTGTGCTGTTGTTGTTGTGCTATCATGCTGCCTGCCTCACTGGCTGACTGACTGCCTGCCTGCCGGCTGCCATATATGCAAATGTCTGGAATGGGATGGGATGGGATTGAAATTGGGATTAGCGACAGCAACTGACAGCGCCGCTATCAACGCATAACGATCACACATGACTCTGTGAATGTGACTCTCTGAGACTCTGACATGTGATGAACCGAGAGCAACTAGCAACATAAAATTCTTACAAATTAACAAAACAACTTTATATCTGAATGAATAAATGAATGAAAGGATGTTCCATTGGATAAAAAGGGATGCAACAGTAGCAGCGGCAGCGGCAGCAGCAGCAATGATCCTAAATTAAAAGCGATTAAATGCAAAATACCAAAGCAAAATGTCAGACAATTTTCCATGAAATCGCATCGCATTGATCGGCGCAAGCGATCTGAATCGTATTTGAGTTGGCATGAAACGAGATGGGGTGAAGTGGAATGAATCTTATTTTGTTTTGGAATTGCAACTAAATTTTATATCTAAACTGGAAATTATGCTTACCTCGTTTTTTAAGTTTTACTCTTCACAGAATTATTGCAATAAAAATTTTATTATTTTCAATAAAACACTTTCGGGAATATTCTTTTTCAATATTGAAATAAATTTAGAAAATGGATAAAAAAAAAAATAAAATAAATAAATAGAACTCACCAAGCTTACTTGATCGGAGATTGAGAGTGAGTAAAATATTTGTGCTTGTTTTTTTTTTTTTATTTCTTAAATTGTGCTTAGCAGAAGTAAATAAAATTCAGTTTTGTTTTATCCCCGAGATGAACTATTTTATGCCAGTGAATAACACAACGAAACGTCTCTCGTCTCTCGTTTATTAATTACGAATGTGCTTTGAACGAATCAAGAATGACTGTGCTTGATATGAGATCGAATGTTCTTACACGAACGATTGCCATTCATGCACATAACCATTTTTTAAAAGACTTAAAAGGGTAAAACGGTATATTAAGATTGTGCGAATGTATGTAACAGACAGAAGGAGGCAAGATAGACCCTATAAAATATATATATTCTTGATCAGCATTGGAAGGAGAGTCGAACTAGCTATGTCTGTCTGTCTCGTCCATCTGTCCGTCTGTCCTGCTGTCTACCGTATGAGAGAGATTATCTCGGAGACTACAAAAGATAGGGTCATCATATTTGAAATTCTCCTGAGACGTCAAGTGTTCACTTGCAAACGGTTTTCTCTAAACCCATTTCAAGGGGTACCCCCCATACAAATGTACCCCAAAATTTTGGATTTTTGCATAAAAACGTTATTGTTTTCTATTCTAGGAAGTCTAAATTTAGTATAAAATAAGTCTATGATAGTCCCAATAAAATATCCCAATATGGGTAGAACCAACAAAAATTTAGGTATAGCCCCTATACAAAGATATACCCGATTTTTTAAATTTTTGTATTAAAATTCAATTCAATGAGGTATGGTATGGTAAGATACAACTTAACTTAAGGTACATAAAGATTGGGTACAGGGTATCTTGCAGTCGAGCATACCACCAAATACGGCTTTGCAAAGGCTTTCTCTTCCATTAATATTTGATGACACTCTGCCGCACTTTTCTTCATATTACAGTAATGATGCGGGGTGTTACCGCAAAAACTCAAAATTTTTTAGTACGAAACTGGACAGATTCGAATTGCGACCTTCTATGTGCAACGGTTATTATGAGTTCAGGGTTTAGCTTCCAATATTAGGGACGCGCGCACATTTTTATTTTGATCTTTATACGAGTAATGCCAATTCTGATTTATTTATTAAGCAGAGTCATGACTAAAACGAGTAAATGGATAGGAACTATAAAGCGGAAGCTTTGATAAGTTCAAATCGTTCTTGAAAAAAGTACAATTTTCTTCCGATATAAGTACAAATTCGTTCTTTATACGAGGTGCTCCATTTTGTGGTTCCCCGTGTTTTAAGTGAAGAACTTGAGTAAAACACAAAAATGTTTGCATTTGATCGGTATTTTATTTGGACCTGCACAATTTGTTTGGTCATTTAGAAAGAATCATATTGGGCAAATGCCCGCCCTTAGAAGCCACACAAATATTTTCCATCACTTTTTGCAGCATATCACTGAAAATACAAGAAATATATGTATATGCATATCGGTTGGCCTTTAGCTGGAACACTGGTTAAATGGCATAAACTTTTACCTTCAGGTGTCGCCTAAGGAAACAGTCTGGCGGTGCACAAATGTAAATGTGCCTTATCAGTCATGATAAAATATTGCGGGGTAAATCGGTATCGAAGGCACGCTCACATATGTCAATTTGAAAGCATCGAGGACCACAAAACGGAGCTCCCAGTATAAGCACAATTCGTTCTTAATATAAGCACAATTCGTTCTTAATATAAGCACAATTCGTTCTTGATATAAGCACAATTCGTTCTTGAAACCACATATCCTAACTCCTCTAAATTTTAGCTATAAAATTTTGATAAATAAAAAATAAGTCACTTTACCTATTAGAGTTAGCAAAAGTCTTAAAAAGCATGGCTTTAGCTCAAAATCTAAAAGAGTAAACAGGCCGGGTAAAAGTCACCATGTTGTTTTTTTTCGCATTTTATGTTAACTAAAAATAGGCATAAAAATTTAATCAAAGAGATTAAAAACATTGACAGCTTAACAAAATGATACAATTAGTTGTCTAAATGAATGATTTCATCGAAAAAATATTAGCGTTCTGGTCCACCTGTCATTGATGCGTCAACGCTTTAATCCACCTTTAGTTATCTCTATAATTACTTAACAATAAAATACAAAAACAGAAACAAAAACACAAACACAAACGGAAGCAAATGAAAGCTAAAGCATGCCGCGATATGTTACACATTTAGCGAACAGCATGACTGGCTGCCTGCCTGCCTGCCTGCATGCCTGTGTTTGCCTTCGTTTGCCTTCCATGACAGCTGCCAATAAGACTGAATGACAATAATCATGATGACGAGAAGCTGTCTCTGTCTGTCTGTCTGTCTGTCTTTCTATCCATCTATCCATCCATCTATCTATCAACTTGTCGTTCGTCTCTATTGAAGTGTTGCACGTTGAGCTGTTAAGCTGCACAAGTTTATTTTAAGATACATTCATACATGCAACGTGTGGCACATACGTGACAATGCAACATTGTTGACGACAGCATTTGTATTCGATTTATTTATTTATGCTTTTTTGCAAAGTATTTATGTACTCTCAACAATTTTTCTTTTTGTTTGCATAAAAACTGCACCATTTTTTACAGTTATTTGTGCTGCTAAAAATGTATTTCACACTTAAAGATACAAAAGTATCTTTTGCTAATTGTACTACATATAACGGTAAACAATTATATAATTAAAGTAGCACCAAAAAAAAAAAAAAAAAAAAATGCGGTTCAATGAAAAAGTTATTTTCGGCCATAAAAAGTATACATGGGTCATTTTCGTAGAAATCTAAGAGGAATTTTTTAAGAAAAAAAGTAGTCTACTTAAAGGTAACCCCCATTTACACATTTATTTTGCTATTCAAAATATATATTATAAAATAAAAAGAATTTATTCAGTGTACTAGTTGATTAAAAGAATTTCGCATATATAGTAAAATAGTAAAAATGTTTCTATATCCGACATAGACTTTGAAACCATCCAACCGAAAAGCCTCACACCAGTTTAATATGAAAGGCAACAATGGGCCATTCCATAAGTTAATAAATCGTCTTAAGGGTCGTCGAAGAGATAAATTATTCAAAACATTATTTTCGAATTTCCTATACAGATTGAACAAGGTTTTCGCTCGCTATCATACGCTGGAGATAATGATCTCGTCTACATAGCTGCAGAGGCGCATTCCATAATAAGCGAAAAATGCGAAATTAAGCGCAGGTGACCTTGGCGAAATGCGTTTAAAGACAGGAGTGCTTCGGCGAAGATGACCGCCACTTTTTGGAAAATCCAGGATCTTATAAGATATTCACAAGATTGATATCTCCAATTGGTATCAAAGAGCACTAGTTCATTCTTAGCGTTGTTGAGACAAAAAAAAAGCCGTACGGTTCAAATATACATCTACAGTTGAACTTTCTTTACTGGAATCATCGCTAATGATGACAATAATTTTGGCTATAATTGTTCAAAATAATCGTTAAAAACTACTAAATGTGGTTTAGCATCAAATTTACGAATGCAAATAACGTGGGAGAATTTTTTTCAACATTTTGCGAAGAGAATACTCAAAACCGCATAACAAAAATTTTTGCGGCGGTTCAAATGCGGCAGTAACTTTTGTTTGTGGTTTGAAATTTGTGTTTAATTTAATCTTTAAAATAACACAATTTATTACTTTTAAGTGTTCGCTTATTAGGAATGTAACCACTCGAATACGATTATTAATTTGTGATTTGCTGTCTGCGATTTCCCTTTCTTTTTGAAATTTTATTATTATTAACCCTGTACCCAAAGGGTTAAAGGGTATATTAAGTTTGTGCGAATGTATGTGACAGATAGAAGGAGGCAAGATAGACCATATAAAGTATATATATTCTTGATCAGCATTGCAAAGGGGTGTCGAACTAGCTATGTCTGTCTGTCTGTCTGTCCATCCGTCTGTCCGTCTATCCGTGTGCCCTGCTGCTCTGCCGTATGAGAGAGATTATCTCGGAGACTTTAAAAGATAGGACCACCATATTTGAAACTTAGACTCTCCGGAGCCGTCAAGTGTTCACTTGTAAACTGTTTTTCTCTAGACCCATTTTAAGGGGTAGCCCCCATACAAATGTACCCCAAAATCAAAACCAAAGTCATTCTTTTTTATTCTAGGAAGTTCAAATTTAGTATAAATTATGTCTTTGTTAGTCCTAATGAAATATACAAATATGGGTAGGCCCAACAAAATTTTAGGTATAGCCCCAATACAAAAATATACCCTATTTTTTAAGTTTTTATATGAAAATTCAATTCAATGAGGTATGGTAGTACAATAGGACCGATCTTAAGGTTCATAAAGGGTATCTTGCTGTCGAGCATACTCGTCTTCAGCTTTCGTTCTTGTTTTTTATTTAAAGAATACATATGTATATGTGTATCCCTAAGTCCCATGGTCGTTGCAATCATTTTGAAATTCTTTTCATTTTGCATTAAGTCGATTAAAGTTCAACAGCAAAGGCAAATATTGTGCATTTTAAATAAGATTTATTGCATTTTAATTCCATATATGTACGTACTTACATGCATATGCATACGATCCCATTCAAGTGCATATTGAGCGTTCGAAGACTGCTGCAGATTGTCACACCAACCACAATAATCAGATCAGATTAGCATGGAACTGTAAACGCACCCAGCTGCTACTGTACTAAGTATTTCTGCGTAGATTACTTCCAATACTGCATGAAGATAGATTGATTCCAACAGATCAACAGTTTGATTTAAGGCGTAGTCTCTTCTGAAATCGATGACATTCGCTTAAAAGGAACGAATCTTGTAGGCTTTTAAGGGCAATAGGATGAGGATGTTTTCGATTTAAGAGATATCTCAGCCAATGCGCGCCAAGTAGTATATTGGACGTACCTAATTTTATTCTAAAAGATAGTCTGCACCCGGTCTATATCTTTTAAAAAAAAAAAATAATATTTTAAAAAAATTTTAAAGAATGATCTCTGGCGTAAACAATTTTAATCACCATTAACGACCGCTTGGGTTAAGTCGTACATTGCTAGATAGAGTTCATCCAAAGACTCAACTATTGTGGCTCAGAGAAATGATGAAGATTCGGGAAAGAATTTCAAAATTGGTGGCCGGAACAGGAACAGGTCTTAAGCCGACATTGAGAAAAGAAAGACGAAAAGCTCTTCAGCCAGACTATCGCGAACAGCAGCAATATTTTTTTCAGATTATCTTAGGTTAACGCCTGAATATACTGGAGTTTTCACATGTCTCTACGTAACCGGTAAGCTAAAAATGTTGCACGACGAAAACGATAATTTGGGCAATTAGGACGACTTGTATTGGCTACCCCATAGCATGTGGGTGCAAACAAATTGTGATTTTAGCGACCATTCATAGTAGGCTCTTAAAAACTTAACGCGTTGTCTCCGATTGATAATCAGTTTCCATGGTTCAGACTATCAGACAGACGAACATAGGTATATAAAAATTTATGCGGCCTGTCAAACTTGACTTCTGAACCATGTTCTATTATAAATGTCGGGATACATCGTGGACAATGGGAAAATTTACCAAAAATCAAGATCAACCATATCAGGGTGGAATCAGGATCAAACATTAAGAATCGCGCTCAATCTTTAGATGAGACTATATACCCAGTGTCACCAGCAAGAGTTGATTTGCCAAATGCAGTATCGCATATTACACTAGTTTACAAATTAGACTCAAGGTTCTGAGTTCTCATGGATCTATTCTCATATATTTTTGGCCATAGATTCCAAAAATGGCAAAGGATAGTTCTCGAGATATCCTCAGATTTTTTGGAACTTTTTTCCGTTATTACTATATATCTAGAGAATGGATAGTTTTAAACAGGTGACCTGTACATCATTTGAAACGTAATTATTTATTCTACACGACACGATGCTATTTGTGAATATTGAATATTGAGTTGAGTACTTTTGATATAACAAGCGTTGAAACACGAAAAATATGGCATTTTTCATGCTTTTTTGAAAATTCTTTATTTTCAATTTTATTTTTTTGGTAAAAAAATTTAAAATAAGTAACTTTGAAATTTAAGATTTAAGTTGCTTTCTGTCCGAAACTTCGGAAAGAATTCCTTCACGGCAAGACTGGATGGCGGAGCTGCTGGGGATTGAAGCTGGTCTGTCGCTCTTCACCGACGGGTCTAAGATGGATTGCGGTGTGGAGTCTGGGATACACTCGGAGGACTTGGCAGTGGAGGAGTTCTTTCGACTGCCGGATCTCTGCAGTGTATTCCTGGTGGAAGCGCATGCTGTACTAAGGGCGTGCAAGCTACTGTTACAGCTGAAAGTTCGGAACAGATCGGTTTTCATTTTCTCAGACAGCCAAGCTACCATCAAAGCGCTGGATACTCACATTACCAAATCTAAGTTAGTAAGGGAATGTAAAAACCAACTAAATGTTGTTGGTTTCCACAACACACTTTGTTTTTCATGGGTCCATGGATATAGTAATATTCCCGGGTACGAGCAAGCTGACATGCTGACTAAACGGGGTTCATCGCGTGAATCACAGCAGTTGCGGCTCAGATCCCATTAGTAATCACTTCACCTTTTAGGCAATAATAAATGGCAAAATATGAATAGCTGCAGAAAAGCTAAACTAATTTGGTCTACGCTTGACCCCTAGCGTACCAGAACTTTACTGTTAAACTCCCGTAAAGATCTTGGGAGACTAACTGCCGCCATCACGGGGCATTGGCCCATCGGGGTACACGCAGTTACATTAGGTAACCCTTACAACAGTACATGAAGAAGTTGTAAGGAAAAGGATACTCCACAAACGCTTGAACACCTACTATGTGTGTGCCCTGCACTGAGATCGAGTAGACTAAGACACTTTGGACGTTGGCAGTTGAAATCGCTGAGCGATCTAACACTTTTATGTCCCTTTAAACTAAGGTCCTTCCTTAACTGTACTGGTTGGCTCTAATCCTACATAGCCTTCTACATACAAAAGATTTCCCTACCGAGATTTTAAGTGGTATTAATTTTATAAAAATAATATGCTACAATTAAATTGTTCTCACTTTTATAAATTTTATTATTGTTGTTTGTTGAACGATTATTTTTGTAAACGAAACCCAAATCTAAGTCAATATAAACGCTCATGTTTGGTCCATAATCCTTATCCATGCCATTGCTTCTAATTTAGAAACCACATAAATAAAGAAGAATACTATAGTACAGTGAAGCATCGCATCTAATTGAATTGCTTCATATTGCAATACTGCTCGCAACAACAGTTAAACAAAACTAACAACTATACAACAGCAACTGTACAGACACAGAAGTATTAGTGTGCAAGTGAGTACATTTACATATGTATGACATTACCAAAACGAGTGACCGAGATGCATTTATAAGAATAATATTTACGTGTAAACAAATGCAGCAAAATTATAATTTATTATATTTTTAATTTTGCATTTTTCGCAACTTACCATGACATCGACTAACATAGAAAAGGTGCGCATAGTTGTCGTTGGTGATTCCGGTAAGTATATATAATACAAATAACGTATCACTTCTGTCCATTCACGACTCACTGCTCAACTGCTTTCCATCTCGTCAACAGGTGTAGGCAAGACATGTCTAACGCATCTAATAGCCACCAATGAATGTCTTATACGTCCCGGCTGGACAGTAGGCTGCAACATTGAAGTAAAACTGCACGAATTTAAAGAAGGCACACCACAACAGCAACCGTATTTTTATAGAATTTTATGACATTGGCGGTTCACTGACACACAAAAATACGCGCAACACTTTTTATTATCCGACACACGGCATTATACTTGTACACGATTTAACCAATCGTAAATCGCATGAAAATCTACTCGATTGGTTATTTGAGATTCTAAACAAAGATGGCAAGGATACATATAAGCCGCGTAGTTTTCATACACCATCATTCCTGACTTCAACGGCATCCACAACATCAGCATCGCCGACGTCCACGCATTCAGATAGTAGCAATTTCGATTTAGAAGAATTTTTGGGTTCAACGCAAATACCCATCTTAGTCATTGGCACAAAATTGGATTTACTCGATGAGCGTCGTACGTCGCGCAGTTTGAAAAATTCGAGCAGCATTGGTGAGTTGGATTTACAGCATTTTTATTTTTTTTTATTTTTTTATTATAAAATAACTAAGACTCTTATACACAAAAGCGGAGCAATGTGGCGCTGAAGAAATTTGGCTAAATTGTCGTGATACACGTAGCATTGCGGCCGGTACCACTGATGCCGTTAAGCTATCACGTTTCTTCGATTGCGTCATTGAGAAACGCGTGCATAGCAGCGCTTCATATTACAGTCATCAAAATACTTTTGGCATTTCCACGGCGGCTGATAGACGACGTGCGCAATCTTCTAACGCTAATAGTCCAGAGCAAATGCCAAAGATTAATATTAATTCGCGCATAACAAATCAAACAACTGGGGGCATGCATAATTTAATCGAGGCACACGATCTAAAATAGACGCTAGTCGATTACTTCCATATTTAGTTATTAAAAAAAAAAAAAAAAAACAATCAAAATTAAAATTTTTTTTGTTGTGTATTCAACTTTAATTATTAATGTCGGACATGTCACACATGACACTGTTGACTGGTATCTTTGGCAAAATAAAACACAACAACAAGGCTACTTTTGCACGATTTCGCATGATGATTATCTTGTTCGCTCTCTTGCTTGCTTGCTGTCTGTTCGTTGGAGTGCTATTTTGGACATTGTTCCGGTAGTTTTACTTTACGCGTTACATATTTTCAAATACTAAATAAGCTGCATCACAATGTCTGTCACTTTTACTATATACTCTAAATTCTAAAATTTATATAACTATATTTATATTATCATATTGTTAGGTTGTGCGCTTTTTAGGCTTGCCCATATCCAACACCATTGTGCGTCGTCGCAGCATTTTGCGCATTTCATTTAACTGCCGCTGTATATATCTTTGATTTCGATTTATCTGACGCAACTCATGTTGTACGCTATTCAATTGTGCATGCAGCTCGGCATGTTGTTGACTGTATTCGGATTTAAATGATAGATCTACCGATGCAATATCCGATATTGAACTTGATGACGCTGGTGATGCCGGTGCCGACAATATACTACTTCGTTCTATGTGCGGCTTAACTTTATTATCACGTACCAACTTTTCATCAAGTATGCGACTTATCAACGACTCCAGCATGCCCATTGAAAGCGTTTTATCTTTATCATTATTATTTTTCATGTTTGTCCTGTCTTCAGTGTCTTCGGTGCTGTATGCAGTGGCAACAGGTGTTGCAACGTGAGGTATTACTGTGGGAAAAATAGGCGATTCATCATTGCGCGTACAATCATTTGACTCACTTAGCTCATTGTCGTAATAATGATCACTTGTGGTGCTGTGGTCTATATCTGCAGCATTGTTGCGTGCTAACGCCGCTGCTGCTGCAACTGCTGCCGCTGTCTCTTGTAATAATTGATTTGCTTTCATATAATCCTCTCCAGCATTGTTATCATTTGTTAGCATCTCGTTACTATATTGTTGCTGTTGTGGTTGTTGTTGTTGAGGCTGTTCATGCTGATTAATAAATGAAGCAGCAGCCGCAGCAGCAACTGCTGCAGCCGTGACATGTTGTTGTTGCTGTTGATTGTCCAGCGTATGATTATGGTTATGATGATGATGATTTAGATCTGCTCCTATTGGCGTCGCCGGTTGCTGTCGCACTATGCCATGCATACGTTGTAGTTTATAATTTTCATAAAGTACATAAATCTTTGGATGCATACGTTTCAAATGTTTTATAAAATTGGAAGAAACATTTTTATGTCCGCGTATAGGCACCTTACATGTATGACAGCGCGCGCTTAATGTATCACCACGTGCCAGCGCATTATAGTTATGCTCCTATACAGTTGCAGATACAGAATGCATTAAAGAAACAAATTAATAATAAATATACAACTTGTACGGTTAGTATTTACCAATGAGAAAAACGGTGGCCCAAACAATAAATTACTGTCGCCACGTATAAATCGACATTTAGGATTGCGGAAATGCTGTGAATGTATATCGTGGAGTAGATGCGAATGCTGGAACTGCCGTAGCTGCTGCTGCTGTTGCTGCTGATGATGATGATGCTGTGTTGTCATGGTATTTGTTGCATTTGTAAAATGTGCCGTTGATGTTGTTGTTGCTGCTTGTGCTATCGTTGATGTACCCTGATGATGATCTTCGTAGGTCATTTCATTGTTGTAAACCATTGATTTAAGTGCTGCCGCAGCTGTAGTCGCCGTTGTACCTGTTGGTACTTTATCTGTTTGTTGCGTTGTTTCATTTTGTTGATATTTGTTTGAATTTGTTTGTTCCATATCGTCAATTTCCTCATATTTTATTGTAGTTTCCATAATAACAAAAACACAACACTTCAGATGTAGAGCGGAGCGGAGCAGAGCAGCACACAGCAGAATTAGCACTTTAAACGATTTTCGTTTATTGTGAATGACAAAACGACGACGGACGACGTTAAAAACAGCTGTGCAAAACACATGGTAATGTATAACTGTTAATTTTTGATTTTTATTTTTACGCTTCTTTTTTTATTTATTTTTCTTTTTTTTTTTTTTTTTTTTTTTTTTTTTTTTTTTTGATGCTTGAGGTGTGCTGCAAACCACAATTAGACAAAATAGGCGAATATATCAAAAAAATCTTTTATTTAATAATAAGCAAGTACGTTGAGTAGCGTCCTACACAACAAGTGGCCTATCTAAACCAGGATATATGCTGTTCGACAGCTATAAGCAAACGTCATCAGCTGATTTGCAATTTAACTAAATTGTATACAAGTTAACACATATGTACATATGTAAGAATTGTACATAAATAACTTTGTATAAGAATCTTGCACAGCACTTATCTTAACCCATTTGCTCCAAACATGCATGTCAGCAGCGGTAACTTAATACTTGCCTACGTTGCAAGTGACTGTATTATCGCTTATGCTGAGTCGGCTTGCCGATCATTGCTTTGTAGCTTATGGGCCCAGCCTTTATGTTTAGCTTCAATTAATTTTTTTTACTACACTACAGCTTGTATTTGAAATTCCTAAATGTAAGAATAAATTACATTACTCAGGCACACTGCCGTAAATATCTTTTGTTATAATTTAGATTACATTGCTGAGCCACAAGGCAGTAATAGAACAAGGGGGTGAAGTCAAGCCCTCCACCTTAATCTTCATAAGAAGGAATAATAACTAATCTAACAAAAATTACCCAAAACCATCGCTGGACCAGTAGCCTACGCAATTGAGTCATCGCTAGACCAGGAGACTTCTCAATTTACATACATTTGACCGGTGTAAACGTTTTTGAAATAACTTTGGAATAGCCGAAAGGAACCTCGGCAAAACCCCGTGCCGAAAAAATTCCGGTTTTCAGGATCTCGATTTTTAAAACTTCTGCATTTTGGCAAGACCGAACCTTCGGGATGGCTGGGATCTGGAAATCAATTCTTTTTTCGGGACAGGCGGGATTGGAACAACATTTTTATTCCGTGCCCATCTCTAGTCCTAAGCTTATTTATTTTCTCATCACTTATCTAAAGTAAACTGAGTTAAATTTTTACATTTACATTATAAGTAAAAAACAAAAAAAAAAAGTATATGCCCAGAATCGTTTTACTCATATACTAGACCAATTTGGTCCTTAGCGATACCAATGGCCAAGATCATTTTGGACTTATAATAGTCATACATACGTCATTGTTATAAACAAATAAACCAATTTTTTTTTTTTTTTTTTTTTTGTCACATAAATAGTCAATATTTTTTATTTATTTTTTTTATGTAGGTACATATACGAATCACACCATTTAAGAATAAATATTTAAATTTCTATATAAAATATCCATTTAGTTTAAATTGTATCAAAGGAAACAATAAAAAACTTTGAAAGTAAAAAAAAAAGGTTCTTAAAAAAATCTTTAAATTTAAATACATACATTATGCTTTAAAACACAAACATACATGCAATTATAGGTTATATGCAACTTATGCATAATTTCCTTTTTTCCTTCGTAAGATATTTCTTTATAAAATAGTTTAAAAAAAAAACTAGCCTGCTAACAATTTTTATGTTAAATGAAAAAAAAAAAAAAAAAAAAAATAGACAGTCTTTAAATTAATTAGTTATTAGCCGTAAACCTTCTCTTTATCCTCAGGTCACACAGTAATGATGTCATTACATTGCAAAAAGTCGTTACTTATGCAACATTCTTATTTTTATCAAATATTGATGTATACCAATCAGGAAGAAATGCTTTTGATTTATCCAAATACTTATAGCGAATTTCTCCATATGTTGAGTCATAATCGAACTGTACAACAATATTTGGATCATCGTAGACCAGAGTGCGTTTTACTTTACTCAGAAAACGTTCCAGAAAATTTACAGCAACAGAAGCGGACCATAAATTTAACTAAAAAAAAAAAAAAATAAATAAAATAAATATATATATATATATATATATATATATATTTAATATTTTAAAGACAACAACTTACGCCAGCTTGACAAATATCTCGAATTTTCATCTTCTCAATAGATTGCACTAGACCCTCGGAATTACGCATGCCAACATATACTTGATCGATATTGACCAAAAATGCTTGACACCACCACTGGCGAGTTTTGTGACGCAAAAATGTATTATTTTGGTATTGGGATAGTTTAGCTTGACGTGTCTTTAGCTCAATAAAGTTTAATTTTTCCAAATCAAGTTCTTCTTTGGTATCACTGAAATAAAATTGAACCAAGTGATAGCTAAATAAAGCAAAACAAGAAAAAACGCTGAAGACGAGTATGCTCCACTGCAAGATAACCTGTACCCAATCTTTATTTACCTTAAGTTACGTCGTAAATTACTAACACACCTCATTGTATTAGTTTTGTTGGTTCTACCCATATTGGAATATTTTATTAGGAATATCGTAGACATAATTTATACTAAATTTAGACTTTTTAGAATAAGAAACAATGTCGTTTTTATGAAAAAATCCAAAAAGTAAAAAACCGTTTGTAAGTGCACACTTGACGGCTCAAGAGAGTCTCAGTTTCAAATATGGTGGCCCTATCTCTTATTGTCTCCGAGATAATATTATATCTCTTAACGACAGACAGCAGGACAGACGGGCGGACGGACATACATAGCTAGTACAACTCCCTATTCCAATACTGATCAAGAATATATATACTTTATAGGGTCCATCTTGCCTCCTTCTGTCTGCTACATACATTCGCACAAACTTAAGGGTATAAAGACTTACATGACATCAGAACTAAGCAATGCATCCATTTCAGCGGCATAAAGTAAATTCATTCCTGTTAAGTTTGTTTCAAAAACACAGCCTACTTCAGCGCATTCATCCACGGGTTTATCGGTAACTGGCTTTACATTTGGATCATCTGTAAAAAAAAAAAAAAAATAAATTAAAGAAAGACATTAAGATTACGTTTAGTTGCCTCTAAAGCGCCTAACTTACGTGATGTACAATACTGTTCAAATTTAAATCCCCACGAGCACATTTTTTCGTACTTTTCCTCTCTATTCAGGCGCTCGTGCAACTGTTGCGGTGTCTCGCGTTTGCATAGATATATGGTACCCTTGTATTTCGTAGCATAGAAGCACCATTGTTCACGATCGTATGGCGCAGACATAATATAACGTAATGCGCCGCGATAGCAAACGAAATCAAAGCGCAGCCTCTTCCGATTCTCAACTTCAATCATTAGAGCATCCTTATTTTGGCATATGTAGTGTAGCAAATGATTTACGTATTCATTGTATGCACTCTCCGGTTTTTTAATTGCCTGCTCATAACCGGTATTCAGATTTAGCGGAAAGTCACTTTCTTCCGGCTCAACATAGTATGGCAAATGCTCGACACCGCTTTTAAAAGTGCGATCCGTTGTGACGCTGTACAAGCCTAAACGTTTTGGTTTTGTTATCATTGGAAATGCTTTCGATTGATAATTCGAGGCACGTACATGTATTTTTAATACTCGCGACAAATGCTTATTTTGCAGATAATAATCTTCTTCATCTTGTAACACCATATTAAAGTGAGCCATATTTAAGTTTTGTCTTTCTTTATTGTATTTAAATTAAAATGAAATAAACTACGAGAGAAAAAACAAACAGCTGAGCTGAGCTGTGTATATACTACGCTGCAGACGTATAGGCAAAGTTTTGCTCATCTCAACACATCACTAACGCATGGTGGCATAGCTTATTATGGTAAACTAGTAAGTGTAAACGCGAGGCAAGATCTATCTAACTCTGTTCCACTTACGAGCAGACAAAAATAACATTGGTCTACGATGGTCCGTGGACCAATGTTATTGTTTTTTCTCGCTCGCACATTTGCTGCTTTGCTCGCACCTATATGGCTATGCAATTTCACCATAGCAGTGAGCTTTGATTTTGAATAAGTTATTCGTTGAAAAAAATTTTTAGTGAATATTCTCTTAAATCTGTAGTTATTGGCAATTTGACATATTTTCGAAATATTTGTTAAACATTTTATTTATAATGGTACTAGCAGCCCGAAACGGCTTGAGTAACGCTTTGTTTTTCCAAATTTTCGAACTCCTTCCAATTCTGTTGTTAAGATCTATTTTCAATTCTGCCTATTTGAGCATTCAGGGATCGGCTCGCATGGGTGCTACAAGGGTAATGCGAACTTGTCCCTCGGGAGCTTTTAACGCTTTGCTCAATCTTCTGCCCATCGAATATTACATCAAGGAAATGAAAACAAAAAGCGCACTTCGCCTGAGAGAATCAGGCCTCTGGTCGCCAACAAACTATGGCCACAGCGCTATTCTGTAAAAGCTCCCTGCGGAGCTTTTAGGCTCGACAACTGACTTTCTGTCAGAAACCCCAGATTTTAGTAAATCTTTTTGGACATCTCTACTTTCTAGGCAGCACTGGAAGGCTGGTCTGTTGGGATGCAATGCCGGTCTTTCAATCTACACTGATGGCACAAAGATGAACTGCATTGTGCGTTCTGGAGTATTCTCAGAGGAACTGGGTGTTGACAAATCTTTTCGACTCCCGGGTCTCTGTAGAGTTTTCCAAGCGGAAGTTTACGCTATATTTGCGCCTTGTGAGCTGCTTATGGAGCTGAACGTCCGCGACAGATCGGCTTTATGTTCTCACGTCACCAATTTAAAGTTGATTAGGGGCTGTAAAAAACGGTTGAACGAAGCTAGCCAACAAAACTCAATCATCCTCTCGTGGTTTCCTACTGCCAGGAAGGGATCAGCTAGCGTCTCCCAAACTGTCCAGGTAGAGACTCCAATGAGTGGCCTCTAATAAATTGTCAAATCTGGACAGCTGCAGGAAAGCTAGAACGATTTGGCCTAGGTTAGACGCAAAACACTCAAACAAACTGTTAAAAAAACTCGCGTAAAGACCTCGCTAGACTAATAGCTACCATAACGGGACACTGGCCTATCGGGGAGCATGCCGTCAGATAAGGAATCCCGTTTAATAGGCACTGCAGAAGTTGCAAGGAAGAGGACGCAAGAAGGCACCAAGAAGGCCATGGTCCAAACCCTAACCGAATGGAAAATTTTTAAGTTTCTAGCTGAGGCCTTAAAATATATTTTTTAGTTCTAAAACGACTCATGGGCTAAGTTTTAAGGCGTTTGAGACATAAGCTTTTTTTCAACAAAGCACCCTGTTCGAACAAAAAAAAATATCATAGAAACGCTTATCTTTGATTTCAATTTAAAAAAAAATATAACAGAAAAACAAAAAAGAATAATAAGCAAAGACAAAGACACATACGTGGAAGCTCATCAAATAAAAAAAGGATTGAAAAAATTATAATTTTTTTTTTTTTTTTTTTGTAATAAAAATTAATTGGAAATATTCTTTAAATGGCAGCACATGAAAATAATGAAATTGGAGCAGAAGGAAATGATGTACAAAGTTTGGCCGAACTTCTTTGCATCCTTAAATCCAAATGACTCCCAACAATTAACCGGCACCGCAGACGGTTACAAACACATTTTGGCACTTATGCTACAGTTGAACGAAGCCGACGATGGGATTGCATGGAATCGTAAGCTTGATAGGATTTTACAAGATTTTAGAGTCATTGTGGTCAATGCAAATCATTTGAGGTAAGTACATTTTTATGCACTCTACACATATTTACATACATATATTTGAAAAAAATTTCGCTCAGCCTGACTCTTTTTTCCATCTATCATTCTCTCTCTCTCTGTCGCGCGCTTACTTTGCTCGCCGCAACCATTTTAGTGATTGTATCGCCTGTTTAAATGAAGCTGCGCTTACAGATCAAGAAACTGCCACAAAGTTTGCAATACTTTTTGCCTCTTCACATTTCGAGAATCTTCATTTTATTGAGGATGGCACTCGCTTGCGTGTCGTTATGCTGCAAACACTTGAAGCGAACTATAAAAACGCAAAAAAATATGGTGCAATAATGATCAAAGGCGTTACTGTAATTCGGTAACACTCCTTGGCGAATTTTACAATCGTGCACGTTATTTCGATAAAACTCCAATAACCATATTGGGTGAATCGTTGGCGGAATTATTGCTGCTACCATTAAATGGCACACATTGCGGTACTTTGGATATGCGCTTGGCAAAGCTTGTGTTGCGACAAATCCTGCTCAATGGTAAAATGCTGCATCAGCAACACAAGAAAGATCTTGATAAGATTTTTTTCACAATTAGAAAAAATATAATAGAGCCATCGGCTTTGAAAAGTTGTCCAAAGGGCATTGTTACTTATGACATTGGAACTTTTCTATGACAATGTCAATGAACAGGATAATCCAACTACAATGGAAATGTACAATAATTATGTAAATGAGAGCGAGAGGGAGATCTTGTTGCTAAACGACGACGACGACACAAGGAACGAGCATTACGATGGGCAGCAGCAGCCTCCTTCTCCAGAGCAAATTGAGGAGCTGGAATATGAGCAACCAGCTGAAAATATACTTAATGACAACAATAACGAGAACAACATTGACGAAAATCGTAGTTTGTTTTCATCTAACGCTTCATTGCCAATAAGTAAGAAATGGAGCGAATTGGTAAGCGATGAGTTGCAGGAACTTAGTTCTAGTGAGTATGGTGACTTAGACGCTCAACAGAGTATCGCAGATTCATCAATAAAGACTGAGGAGAGTGCTGCGCAGCTGCACAATGAACCTGTAGGCAATAATGCCTATGGTTATGAACAAGAGACTGAATCTAGAGATCTAGATAAACATTGCCGAAGCGACAGCGGTAGAAGTGATACCGCCTATAGAAATAAACGAGCGTCTGAATCTAGGGATCTAGAGTACAACGATAAGCATTGTCAAAGTGGCAGCAGTGGTTATGATGCCGCCTATTGTAATAACCGAACGAGCGTATCTAGAGATCTAGACTACAACAACAAGCATGGTCAAAGGGGCAGCAGCGGTGGCTACCGGAGACGTTCCCCTGTTGTAAATCAACGCAGAGACGAAAAGTTTCCTCTACGCGATCATCATAATACTCTAAACTCGTAAGTTATTATAAAAACAAAAAAGGATACAGCCTGAAGCATGCATAAATTGCAAGCCAAATTTTCAATGTTACAATATGTATGTATTTTGTTTGTCCGTTCATATTGTCTGTCTGCATTACGAAAGAAAGATTCTCGAAGACTGGAAGAGATAAAATCACAAAGCTTAACAACAAGATTAGTCGAACTTATCATATTTTTTACATTAAGCTTAGAGACTTCATAAAAGCTTAATCGGAAATAAGAAATTTCTTATGAAAAATCATTAAAATTTTATTATACTTTATATAGACTGGGTGGTTTCAAGACCATGCAAGACTCGAGCTATCAAGCATTTTTTTTCAGCATCGTTTTTTTTTTGATTTCACATAACTAATAATATTTAATTTGAATTAGGAGCTACAACGATAATAAAGATGGTGCTGACGATGATGATGTTGATCGTAAATCCCAACCTTATCGAATACCCCAATGGCGCTACACAAACTATAGGCGTGACTATAACAATGCTTCACATTATCGTAGTGCCGATAATGCTGAAAGATGACGAAAATGATAAATCTTTTAGACTGTACACCATGGATCAACGACGTAATTACCAAGATCGCTGTCAAAATGAAACACGTAGTGGTCGTGCCAATCGCCGCATGCCATTTTGTTTTCGTTTGTTGCCTTCTTCTTACATTTGAAAAGTACCGTTCATTAATTGCTTTATAGTAGAGCGATAGCGAGAGAGTGAGATGGAGTGATAAAGTGTGGTGTGTTGTAACTAGTGCTGCCGATTTACCTTTTTTTCTCTTTCGCACTCATGCATTGTAAACTGTATAGAATTTTAAAACAGTACACTATGCGTATGTGCGAAAGAGAATAAAAGCTAAATCGACAGCACTGGTTGAAACTGTATTTCAATGTATGTAAGTATGTGTGTAGAAACTACTTTTTTTTTTTAAATGTAAGTTTTCATTTCTTTGTATTTATTTTTTTTTTGACTAAATTTGTAACTAATTTTTTGGTTTTTCTTTAAATTAGGAAATCAACAAAAATTTTAAATAATGCACTTTTCCATTTAAATGAATTAAAGTAGCAGTTGCATAGCAGCATTCGTTATGAACTGAATAATTCAGTTAAAAAGAAAATTCTTGTTGAAATGTTTTTGCTTTATAATTCACACATAGTTTAAGCAATAATATATTCTTCCTTGTAGAAAAACCTTTAAAATGAAATTTTTTTAATTTTATTTTTTTATTTATTTTTTTTTACAAGTTGATGATTTTTGTGTTTGGTTGACGTATAATTTAATTGGTAAGGTCACGCCCAACAAGATTAAATCTCATTGGGCCAATTTTGTTCTTTTCTTTGCTTTGCTATATTGTCAATTGGGACCATACCCGAGTACAAAAAAAACTATAATAAAAAACTAAATTTTTAAAATCGGAATAAATGCATGAATTGAATTTTTAGATCTGGAAAAATTTGTGTTTAAAGTTTAGTTTAAAAATACGTTTTTTAAAAAGTCTAACGCTTCCCTTTTCTCGAGAAGTCGTCTATTCAGACTTTTCACTTTTTATACCCGCCACACATAGTGTGTAGGATATTTTCATTTTGTCAGAAAGTTTGTAACGCATTGAAGGGTGCATCGGAGACCCCATAAGGTATATATATGTATTCTTGATCAGCACGACGAGACGAGTCAATCTAGCCATGTCCGTCTATCTGTCTGTCCGTCTGTATTTATGTGTTTCATTTGCTTAGTTTTAAAGATATTGACTAATCAAAACTTAAGCCTCTCTCAGTCCTAAGCAGTTCAAGTGTTAAAAAAAAGTGCCACGCCCATTTTAAAGTATAGCTCCCATACAAACTGGCCGTTTTTTCGACTTTTGTTTTTTTTTGTATGAAAACAGCTATTATTTATGAATGTATGCACTCAAAAAACCAGCTGGGCTGCTATGCCAGTTTCAATTTTAACGGTTTTCCATTTATGATTTATCAGAACTGTGACCAACTTTCCTTTTTTGACCAATATGAAACTATTATTTTTCTCAAAAAATAAAATCTTATTAAAAATTAATAGCTCGATTTACTGAATACAATAAAAGCTGTAACAAAGTTCGCAACAATGTTTTCTAATTAAAGGCAAAACACAACGCCACAAAAAGAAAAACTCTTTACAAATACAAAAAAAAAAAAAAATAAAAATAGCAAAGAAAATTGAGTTGGGAAATGACAAACAATAGAATAAATAATCTTTGTACGAGACAAGAAAACAATAAAAAAAAAAACATTTTTAAGAATCTGAGAGATAGTGTGAACAACATGTTTATTTTTTTACCACTGTACTATCTGTTTAGTTTTTTTCCCATTTTTCTTTGTTTTTTTTTAAGTGTTCTTTATGGTTTGCCAAAGAATTCTCTTACATTCTCAAAATAGCGAATCAAGTAAACAATTTCAGTTGAAATCGGTTTATGGTTGTTACTTATACTCTTGAGACATCCTTCAATTCTGCATTGACATGTCAAGTGTGATTTTGTAAACCTTTTTGTTTATTTTAATCTGTTTATATTCTTTATGCTCCTTGTTGCAGTTATTTGTAAAGGGGAAAAAAAAACTAAAACAAGAATAAACTCGTTACAAATAATTTGCAAATAAATGTAGAAAACGTTTCTTATTTACGTATGTTATTTTCTATATTTGCATATTAAACTGAATCACTTTTTGCTTGGTCACTCCATAACTTGAGAATCTCTTTAACGATTTTATCATTTTTTTTATTTTTATATTTTATTTTTCAAAATTTGTAGAAGGTTGTTACAGAAAGAAAAAAATAAAAAAAAAATTGCGAAGAAAATTGAGAAATCTCAAAAAATAGCTTTGATATTAGATCATTAGCAAAAATTTATTTTCAGTTAAATTTTAAATTAATCTCAAATATTTTTGAATTTGAATCAAAAGCAATACAAGAAATATACAAAAACTATATTTTAAGGAGTGGAAACGTGGAAAGAGGGCGCTGGGAAGAGCGGGATGGTGTTACAAAAATATATTAAATTATCTATTTGGGGCACCCGAGCAAGTCCGGGTAATTCGCAAGTTGTATATACATTTCTTAAGTTAGTTTTAGAAATGGGTACGGGTCGTGTTAGCCAGACCCATTACAAAAATATAAAAAAAAAAAAACAAAGAAAAACGTTAACTTCGGTGGAACCGAAGCTTAAATACCAGCCACACGAGATGGGATAGAACGGGGTAAATGGTCTGATACAACTCACGTTAAAACACAATATTGGTATGAAATTTTAAGCTAAAAATACAGATATTCAATAAAAAATTCAGAAATGGGCGGTAAGATTGTATGGAGTCTTTACCTAGAAATGGGCGTGGCACATTGCTATTGATATTGGATGATATTAGATGTGTTTTCAGAAAATTTGGAGCGAATACATTCCTAAATAATAACAATTTTCATACAAAATTCTAAACAGAAACAAGCTATTAATAATTCAAAAAGTCAAGGTTTGATTCCAAGTCAGTTCATGTTTAGTCGAATGGAAGTAAGGATGGAGCAAATGTGTCTCAGGCAAAATGCTCAATACCGTTCTCACCAAACTATGCAAGTATGTAAGACTTCGAATAGTACTATGGAACTGCAACCAGTGATGCCATTTTCGTTTTTTTTTTCTCTCATACACAGTTGCACTATTTTAAATTTCTGTACAGTCTGCCTTCAATGAGCGTGAAAGAGAGAAAAAAAAATGCAAAAATGGCATCACTGATGCCAACGGCCTGTGCAAGATCAGGTTAGAAGTTGACTAGTTCATTAAAACTAACTACATTGACTAAAACGATGTCACCCTCTAAATCTTCCGTTCTTTATTTGTACTAACTAATTTGTTAAGTGAATTTTTTGTTAAAAAATTTAATGATTGTCCACTAAGGACAGATTTTAAATGAAGAATATTATTTCCCAAGTTACTTTTTAGAGTTTAAACAGTTTGTGAATTATAAAGTTTAGTTAAATTTAAAATCTCCACTGAACACTAACAGCATAGCTAAGTTTATTACGATCGATTAATCGTCGTATTTAAAAATAATACTAAAGATAATCGACTTAACTAATTTTGTGCAAAAAGTAAAGAAAATTATTCTAATACTTTTTATTTTTTAACTTTGATTATTTTAAGTAAATTCTCAAACCCGAAACAACCAAACAAACAAAATCGACAAATCATTTTTAGGCGTAACTTTTTAATTATTTTTATGTTTCGGTTCGATGGTCGGTTCAGTTGGTGGTCTCACTTCGAATCGCCTGTAGAATGGCTAGGCTTTTGGTTAAAGCAAAAAAAAAAAAAAACAAAAAAAGAAAAGAAACAAACAAGAACAAATAAAAAAACCAAGTCTAATTTATTTTCATTAGCTGTGGCAAATCAATGCCAGTGTTGCCACCCGGCGCGATACCAGGCCACACGTGAAATATTTGCGCACTAATTGGCATTTAGAGAATAAAGTAAAATAAAACAAAAAAAAAAAAAAAAAAAAAAAATAACAAGGAAAAAAATTAAAAGTAAAAAAGAAAATGGAAAAAAAAGGAGCCTAGAAAATGTGCGCATAATGTGCGACAAAGCGAATAAAAAAGGTAGAAAGAGCGAATGAGCAAAAAATGACGACGGCCATTTGCTAGCAAATAATGGGCAACGTGCGGCTAAAATTACAGCAACAACAACAAAAAAAAAGCAAAATTGTAACCCAAACAAGCAACACAGAAAATAAGAAAATAATTCAAAGAATAACTTTTATATTAAGTAATTAATCATTTTACGTTCCGACATTTTTCCCCCCCTTCCTCTGCCTCTTCCTCCTCCTACTTCGTTTATTTATTTCTTGTTCTCCAGAATTCTTGTCATTTTTTCTACATTTTTTTTTTTTTGTTTATTTCATTTTTCGTATTGGCATTTTCTGCGCAGTTAAAGTTTAAACGAGCCAATTAAATCAAAGTAAAATCAAATAATTTCCTTCTATTTTTGGAATTTTAATGAAAACTCTATTTAAGAATAGAAACCATTAAAAAATACTTAAGTGAAGAAGCCAGTTTCGCAATTTGAAGCAAATTTGATTTAAAAGTCAAAAAACTGATTTAAACAAAAAAGAATAAAAAAAATCTAAAATTAATTTTTAGTAATTGTTTTCATACTTTTTAATTTTACTTGTTTATTTTTATTATTATTATTATTATTTTTTTTTTTCGATATGCACACATGAAAAGAAATACAAAAAAAATTAATTAAATTATAAACAAAATTTGGACTAAAACTGGTTTAAACTCCGTAATTAGTTTTTAATTTCCGAAGGTACAGCACGGAGTATAGCAAATGGGCGCCCTAATTAGTCGTTTACGAACGCAAACGCATCCTGAGCGGCAGGTTGGCGTCATGAGTGCCATCGAGGATATACAAAAACTGTAAGTTTCCTTTTCCTAGTCTTAGCAGCATTTTTGAAACTCTTTATCCATTTTTTTTTTATGAATTAAGCTCCGATGAAGATATGCTGGACGAATTTGATCGTATATTTCATAAATCTGAAGTGGAAGTACCTGATGAGGAACGGAAAACATGCGAGGTAGCCGCAGAAGCTTTATTAAAATGTTTGCGTCGAAATCCAAATCAGCTTGATCATTGTTTCAATATGATGGATGAGTTTCGTAAATGCGTACTGAGCGCCTACAAAGAACGCATCGAAGAATATCTTTCTGAGCATGCAAATGAATCAATGCCACCGCCAGCACCGGGCATGGTACCAATTATGCCATTTGTGCCACAAGAGCCACAAGTACAAGTATTGCCAATCAAAAAAAATCAAACATAAATGGTATAAATTTTGGAAATAATTCTTAAAAAAAAAAAAAAAGAAAAATGCTAAAAACAAATAAACAAAATAAATAACTAAAATGAAGTAGAGAAATGAGTAGAAGATACAAGATAATCATCAGAACAGATAAAATATACAATGGCATTTTGTTTGGTATTTTTTTGTTGTTGTTGTAAATATTCCGTATTGTAATGCCTTCAGCTTAGATTTATTAATTAAACAATTCCTTGATCAAATGTGAGTGCACCTGCTTTGCTTGTACTCATTTGCCTGTTCGCCTGACAAGCTGTCTACCAAATTACAAAATTGCTGGATTTACCAAAGGACTTCTTTTCACTTTAGTTTTGCTTTTTCTCTTGTTGTTATTGTCCACTTAGAGTTGAATGAAAATATTTAAACTGCACTTTACTAGCAAGAAATGCAGTTAAACAGAAAGAGAGAGAGAGAGAGAGACAGAGAGGCACAACGGATGGGATACAAAGAGAACTGTGAATTGTGGCTAGTTCTCTTGCAACAATATGTGGCAACTGGCTCTATATTTGCCCAAAGGCGTTGTCTCCTTGCACTGTCTAATTGTCTGTCTGTCTGTCTGCCAGCCTGATTGTCCAACCATTCATCCGTCCATCCGTCCGTGTGTTGGTCCAATTGTCTTTTACTGTCTGAGTATCTTTCTTTGTTGGCCAAAGCGCTTGAAATAATTATGTCTGCAGTCCAAAAAAAAAAAAAAAAAAACCTTTTGCGACACACAAAAACGGAAGCCGGCAACTCATATACGGTATACTTCTATTTTTATATTCCTTTATGAAACAGAAAGGAAAAGCTATAAAGTTCTGAAGAGACTACAGCTGCAAAAGTGAAAGAGTTTTTCGTGTTATGTCTATATCTCGAGGTGTACGTTTTATGCATACATATAGAAATAAAATATGGAAAATATATAAACGCAACATAACGGACAGTAAATGCGTCATGTGAGCCGTAATTTATGGGAAGAAATGAAAAGTTTAAGTTTATGTTTTCACTACGCTCGCGTTTGCGTAAAATAATCGAAAGAACAAAAACGAGTTATCGATTACTCGATTTTTTCAAACGGTTCCAAGCGATTTTTAGTGAAAAGCAAAGAAATCTGTTAAGTTTGTCAAATCAACAATTAGAAAGCCACTTCGATCGATACAATCAGTCCATAGATTTCAACAAAAATCGAATTGAATCATAGCAACTAGGCTGAAATTTGTTTACAGAAAAAGTTCTATTTGCGAAACGAAAAAATCAAAACTATAATTATGCTGTCGAAAAGATTATTTCTATATTTTATGAAATACTTGCTGATGGTACTATTCAATTGGATGTGCTTTATTAAAATATCGATAAGCATGGAAATCAAAGGATTTTTTTTTACAATGAAAGTGCTTCGTATGGGATTTGAGGAAAACTGTTTTGGAAAATTTATAATCGCAAATGTAATTACACTGCCCCCTGGTATTTCCGTATGTATTTTCCAAATTATGTCTATAAGCGATATCTCATGGTGCCGTATTACATTTGCTGTATAATTTGTAACCTTGATCAACTCTACCAAATTTTCACTACCGTTACAAATACGGATTACTTTTTGGCAGAGAACTTTTTTCTAATTCTTTAATACGTTGGCCATAAAATTCTTTATTCAAGGCACTATAACAGCAAAACTTTTGTGTTTTGTATTTGCCTAAAAAGAAAACGTTCAACTTTTATTAAAAAAAAATAATAATAATTTGCATATTTTTGATAAAAAAAAAAATTTAATTTTTAATGATGTTCGAGTGGAATAAATAAGAATGGAACATTCGCTGCTACATTGAAGAAGTGTCTGATTAGGCAAGTCATGCAACATCGTTTCCAAGTTATCTACACACATGCCACACGTGTTGTTGTTGTTTGCTTCAAGTTTTCCCACTACTGCTCCTAAAGGTTTTTGGAATATTTACAATTGTGTATCTATAATCAATATGTTGAAAATAATGTTTGTTAACTTTTTAATACAATAAAAAAATACCTGCAATATACGTCTCGAATCTTTAAAAACATTATGTGTGATCATCAGAGGCTTAGATAAAACTTCGAGATAATATGGGTGTGGGTCTGACCTGCAACCTTAGTTTAGATGAAATTTGAATGATGTATAGGATTGCCCGATACGAGCTCTGTAGCGCTTTGTACAGAGCCGCGAAATTCAAAAGACAAAAAGGCGAAAGGGAGATTTTTGCCTTCCTTATATTTCTTGAAAGCATAGGAAAATCGATGCCTGACTTGCATCGAGAACGATTAATGTACGAGCAAACAGAAGTCCCAACATCGACTCGAACCACTATCTTGTTCTAGTCAAGGTACGTACCAGACTTTCACACCCTTTGACACTCAAGAGAGGCTACAGACAGGGTGATGCGTTGTCGTGCGACTTCTTCAATCTTCTGATGGAGTACATTCTGAAAAAATGCTCGCACATCGATTTGAAGCGCAATATTTTCTTAGAAGAAACTATGCTGCTCGCGTATGCCGATGACATCGACATAATCGGCAAAAATCCACGTACAGTCAGCAGGGCTTTTAAAGAGATTGTAGAGAATTCCCGCAAGATGGGACTAGCGGTGAACGAAAGTAAGACGAAGTACTTGGTATCCTCTCGCAAATCAACAACACGGCCTAAGGATTTTGCGACTATGGGAAATTTCACCTTCGAGGTTGTAGAAAACTTCGTCTACTTGGGCTCTCAAAAAAACAACAGATAAACACCAGCCTAGAAATTAGACGAAGAATTACTCTATCTAACCGATGCTACTTTGGTCTCGGTAAGCAAATGAGAAGTAGAGTCTACTATCCAGAACAACGAAAATCAAACACTACAAGACGCTGATTGTGCCAGTCATGACATGGGTCATGTCAGAGGCTGACAAATCGACGTTGGGAACATTTAAGAGAAAAATTCTTCGAAAAATCTTCGGTTCTGTCAGAGTGGACAACGAGTACAGTATTCGCATAAATCACGAGCTGTACCAGCTTCATAATAAGATCGATATAGTCAGGCGCATCAAGTATAAACGATTGCACTGAGCTGCTCACGTGCTTCGAATGGATGAAGAAGCTCCAGCGAAAACGGTGTACGACAAAAACGTGAACGAAATCAGAGAGGCACGACAGCGCGGACGACCGCCGCTGCGTTGGAAGGATCAGGTTTTGGAAGACGTCCGGAAGATCGGGATTCAGAATTGGTATCGAGTGGCATTTTACCATACCACCTGGGTTAATACACTAATTGATGTCGCACTCTGGGCTTTAAATAAAAATAATTTTATATAAATATATATATATATATATATATATATATATTTATATATATTAAGAAATGGAGGTGTAAAAAATATATATATAATTAATTATCTCCCCTTTTTCAAACAAAACATCTGAAGAATAATCGTTAACTTTGTATGGGGGCTATGCTTAAAATGGGCGTGGCATCTTGGGGAATTTGGGAGTCTTCTTAAGACTAAGCGATGCCTCTTTATTTTGCAAACTTTCGGACAAACTGAGAGTACCCGTTCACCGCTATATGTGACGGGTATTAAAAGGAGCAAAGTAAATCTTCCACGATTTTTTCATTTCGTTCTGAACGTAATAGGAGATTATATCTTTTCATTAATTAGCATATTTATGCATCGGTCAATATTTTCAGCTATCTTAACTATTTTGAGAACTGATAATGCAACTCTCTTATTTATACCTTTATAAAATAGTAGCAATAGTACAGTTAGAGCGAGATAGACAGAATCATAGAGATAGCTTCAGTGCCAAATTGCATACAAGCTTTGTTCTACATATCTACTATATATACACAAAAATACATATACTATATATAGTATATGTAAACTCCGTCTAAAGCCTTCAGGGTAAGCAAACAAGAATTTATTAAAATCTCTCTCTGACACATACCAACTTACATATATAAAGATAGATACATATGTATCTATTTTTGTATATACGTATATAGTGTGTAGTGTGGAGCGTCAGTCTGACATTTTGTTATTCAGTCGGTTCATTTTAGATTTAACATTCTACTTCATTTCATTTTTCGTAGGTAGCATTTGGCTACTGAATTCTGTAGACTCTTTGGTGTTTCATGCGTCGCTTCAGCACCTGCAAAACAGCATTTATGAATATTTGTGCAGTAGAGTCACACAGCCAAAGATACTTTTGACTAGATACAAATACAAAAAAAAAGAGAAAACCAAAACCAAGAAAAAACGAGTAAAAAAACAAAAATATTTAATCCAACAGTTTTGGTCATTTTACAGCAAAACCAAAAGCAAAGGCAACAGCAACATTACAACTGTCTCACCTGAACAAACCAATGCTGTAGCCAACGTTAACTAAAGTGTTCTACTAAATGTAACGTTTGTTTGATTTTATTTTATTTCATCTCAACCCATGTTTTTTTTTTTTTTTTAGTTTTATCCAAATGTTTGAATAATACCAGAAGCACACACTCATATATAGATACATTCATACAAATGCTAACAAATACACACACAGATACATTCTTTTTTTTACCATTTTTTTTTTTTGGTATGCACGTGTATACAGCTCCTTCGCTTCATAAACATTTCATTTGAGTGTTTTCTATTCCATTCTGAAAATATTTCATACAAAACAGTTCTCTTCAGTTCAGTTCTGTTCGGTTCTGACTTATGCAGATGATAATTTAATGGTTGAGTTGAACTAGTTTCTTTGTTTATTTGTTTATGAAGCGAAGCAACTCGCTGTGATTGTTGTTTTAATTGATGTTGTTGTTGTTGCTGTCAGCTATTTTAAGGACAATTGTTTACATATGCACACACAAACACACACACACACATACACAGCGCGTATTAATGTATGTGCGCTATGCCAACATATTCACTCATTTAGAACTATTTGTTGCGCTTACACAATTGTTCGCTTAGAGAAACAAACAAGAACTAATTTAAATATAAATTTAGGTTAGTTTGCTTTATTAAAATGTATGAATTCAATTTAAAAAAAAAAAAAAACCTGCTCTATTTTGTTGCACTTCATTTATTTCACAAATTTCACATTCAGTGCATTTTTGCAAAGTATTCACTTTGTAAAGTTTTGCATTATAATTTGTAAATGAATGAAGAATTTCGAATGAATTTGTTTTGGCAAATCTACACTTCCTGAGCTAAAGAAAAATCGGCATAAAAAAAAAAAAAACTATTTTTAATCAAAAACTTGAATACTTAAAATCTAAACTCAACTTGTCATGTGTAATTCGACAAAAAAGTTTTGATTTTATCGTTATTATTTTCTCTCCTTTGTATTTGCATCACACATAGTATAAAAGTTTCAGTTCTGATGATTTTGACATGAAATTACAAACTTAAGCTTTGCTTTGCCACGACTATTTTGTATGCCACAGCAAAAGAGTCACATCACAATTGAAGGTGAAGCCCCCATACATAACTACCACTGGTTTCGAGTTTTTAATTAAAAATCGATTTTACTATTAAGTATATTCAAAAAAACCTATTCTGATGTCTACCCATCTATGGAACATGGTTCAAGTTTACAAAGTTATGCTGAGCGATTGTTCTCTCTCAATGTGTTCCGTACCAACGACGTTAATATGCCATTGTTATGAAATGAATTAAAAGAGAATACAAAAATTTTCTATCCTCTTCACACTTGTAAAACTTGTAAGAGTAAGCTGTCTCTTTCGCGTGGTACCATCGCACAGGCCAAAAATAAAATATTTAAAAATGAAAATTAAAAATATAATACCAAATTTATCTTCGCTGTCTCCTATAAGAACAAGCAATTTAACGGTAAAGTTTTATGAACGTTTGTAACACATTGAAGGATACGTATATAGTATATATATATTCTTGATCAGCTCGTCGAGGCGATTCTATCTAGCCATGTCCGTCTGTCCGTCCGTCTTCTCAATTCATTAGGTCAGTTTTAAAGATATTAAGATGAAATTTGGAACATAAGCTTATCCCTCCAACGACTAAAATGTATGAAAATGAAAGTGCCACGCCCATAGGGTAAATATACTTCTAATGTCATCCAATGTCAAAACTAAAGTACCACTCCCATTATTAGGTGTGGGACCCAAAATTTTGCTCATTTTGTAATTCTTGTGTGAAAATAGTAATTATTTATGAATGTACTCACTTCAAATTGGGTAAAAACATTTCTAATATTATCCCTTTTCTTGACTATACCGATTTTTTAAGGATCAGCCCACTATAATATATAGCACCCAAACATAGTCACACCCTATTTTCCATTTTTTTTTTTTTCAAGAAAAAGTTTATTATTCTGCACTTAGGTTAAAATTTGACCCCATTATTGTATTAAAATTTTACTTAAATCACTGATGATCATAAATAAACTAAAGCAAGATGTGGCGGGTATTTGAGCTTCGGTTCCACCGAAGTTAACGTATTTCCTTCTTTTTTTTTTCAATTTAATCATCGGAATTTCAAATAGACTTTTTTTGAGCCGATAGAACGATGATAGCGGCTAACCCAATCATCTATAGCTCGCTCATAGGCCGCCGGAGGTATGGCCTTCAGTTCGTTCGGCGAATTTTGTTTGATGGCATCGATCGACTTATAACGCCTTTTCGAAAGAGGTAATTTAAGTTTTGAATGGTTGTTCGATGGTATTTATTGTACTCCTGTACAATCACCACTCGATAAGATGGCTTCTTGTCGAGTTGTCCTTTCACAAACCAGCCGTTTTCTGTAGATGCTCTCGCATAGGCGCCCTCAAAACGAGTAAATAGTAAATTCTTAATAACCGTTCGACCGCCCGGGAGGAACTCAAAGTGAACCACAACACGAAAATTAAGGAAAACGGTTTCCAAGGACTAATTTATTCAAAATTTAATTGAAATAGTTAAACACTTCGTAACACCGCGAATCAGTGATGCTTTTTTCTTTCGCTCTCTCAGACATGATAAACTGTGTTAAAATGATAACAGTACAAAATGTGTGCTTCAAGAATGTTAAACTG
This sequence comes from Leucophenga varia, assembly GCA_018903435.1. Lineage (NCBI taxonomy): Eukaryota > Metazoa > Arthropoda > Insecta > Diptera > Drosophilidae > Leucophenga > Leucophenga varia. The sequence goes on along the minus strand of JAEIFJ010002131.1, from coordinate 789,034 downwards.
AAATTTTAAACTTAAGCTTTTCTCGGCAACGTCAGTTAAGTCAAATATAGTGACGCCCATTTTTAGGTATTTATACATGTTTTCACTGCAAATTGGATAAAAAACACATCTTATGTCATTCAACATCGAAACCAAGGTGACACGCACATATTTAGGTATAGCCCCTATTCAAAATTACCTCCCAGTTTCATTTTGTATATTTTTTTTTTTTTAAAATGAACCAATATTGTGTGCTAACTTGGGTGGCCACTGATGTACACACATAAACTCTTTAAAGATTCGTGTAAACTTCAGTTCTATGTAAGCTTCAGTTCTATGAAATTTTAAATGTTCGCTTTCCTTTAAATTTTTGCAATTTATTACAAATTTATGAAATTGTTAAATTTAAATTAAATTTTAATTTACATTTATAAATCTTTATCTAAACTTAAACTGCATCTGGCATTGACCCATCCCCAGCGAATTTTACAACTACGCCACTAATGTTCACACTAAATTATTCGAAGCTACGTTATCTGAGTTTCGTTTCTAAGGAAATTAAAGCTTTTCCATGTTGTATTTTAGCACAAAGGCAACCTTTATAAAAATTAAAACTAGATTTAATGAGTCGCAAACAGTTTATACATTTAAATGTTAAAGTAAAGTTGTGGTAGCAATTTATCCAAGTTTATTTTAAATAACTTTTTCGATATTATTATTTTGCTAAATATTTATAACAAAGCTGTTGCGAAGATGAATACTAATGTAAGAATGCAAAGATCAAGAATGTTGAGAATTGATCAAATGTTCGTAATACCAGAGTTTTTTTTCTCTTTCTTCAAAAATTTCTTCAAAATTCATTGCATCTCTTCAATCGTTAACTTCTGACTTAAATGTCGCAAACTACTTACACGTCACCTTTTGACAATTTAAAAAAAAAAAAATTACTTAAAGGCTGTTTGGCAAGTGCTGTTTCGTGTCTAAAAATTTAAATCGTTTAATGAGTTTATAGCTGAGACTCTGCTACCTTTTTAATCGTTTTACAATCATTCGCGTGAACGCATTTTACACTTTACCATTAAAATGCAAAGGTCACGCATAATACACGAGCCTATACGGACTTATAAAGCCATACAAGTGAGCTGGAGTAGAAGGTTTATGAATTATGCAAAAGATTCAACTGTCATATTATGAATGAACTCGTGTGTGTGTGTGTGTGTGCATGAGTGCGTGGGTATGTTAGCGCGTTTTTAATTGTCTTCATTTAGCCTGCGTATGCAATTATTATTTAAATATTGTCATATTTCTTCTATTTAAAATGCTTAAAACAAAAACAACAACAACAAAAACAACAACAACAACAAAACAACAAAATCATTAAGCAGTATGGTTCTCGAGTTGTGGGTGTTAATGGGTACAAACAAGTCATCCTAAAGGTGCCAACGAGCTCGATTTAAATCCATAAATAATTCTTTAGAGAATGTATGGAACGTTAACCTTTTTCTTTTGTTTATCTTTGCGTTTTTTTTTTCTTGTTATTTTTTTTCTTTTTGTTAATATACGAAAAAGCGAACCAGTTCACAACGCTTTTTTTTTTAATGTAGTTGTTTGACGAGAGGGGAATATGCAACAACGCACAGGTAAATTCTTTTAAAGGGTGTTTTAATAAAATTAAATAAATAATTAACTGCAAATACGTCTATCAGCAGCCGATATGAGTCTCAATTCATTGTTTACAAAAGTTTATAAAAAAAAAAAAAAATATTTTATTTTATTTCGCAAAATCTTTAAATACAATAAATGTGAGGACACCCATTCTTTTTTTTTGTATGAGAACGTGCGTTGCCATGAAGGTCAGCATGCAGCATGAAGCAGCAGCAGTAGGAAAGTAGTGGAGTCCAAGTAACGCTATGGTTTTCTATGTGGAGCACGGTCGTCAGCAGCAACAACAACAACGACGACGTCGTCGTCATCATCATTCTATTTGCTAAATGTGAGGGTGTGAAAGAGAGCGTGAAATGCTCGAAACACTTTAAATAATTGCCCTAAAATGTGCAGCAGCAAAAAGAGGCAGCAGAGCTGTGCGAAGCTACAGGATATCATTGGGATTATCGCAGCAGTAACGCTTGTATTGTGTGTGTGTGGTGTCTGCACCAGGGCAATATGGTTGAGGAGTGAGTTGGTTACCGTTACCGTTACCATTGCGTTACGTTACGTAGCGTTACGTTACGTAGCGTTACGTTACGTTGCTTTGCCGCTGTGGTCGCTCGGTCGGTCGTTGACGAACTTATAGTTTGACACTTTGCAGCTGTAGTCAACGTTAAAATGGATGAATAAAAGTTACGTACAAAACGATACTGACCTGACCCTTGACATGTGTCGCGTACGCTGAGCTTAACGAACTAAATGTAAAGTATACGTATACGTATTTGTATTCGTATACGCAACGTAAACGTAGCCGTAACGGCAAATGTAATGTGAGTCGTTGGCAGCATGTAAAAGTGCAAAATGGCGACAAAGCGAAAACGAGAAAGAGATGGCGAGTGAGGGAGAGGATGAGAGAGAGATGAATTCGTTTTATTTTTCTTTTTTTGTTTTTTTTTTTTTTTGTATGAGATAGCGACGACGTAGCGGATATTATACAACTGCAAAGTGTATACGTATGTGTGTGTGTGTGTGTGTGTATCTGTGTGAGCAGCATAATCCGTAAAGGATTTTCGACAGCAGCCGCAAAATGTTAAAACCAAAGAATTATTGCCTTGTCCCTGACCCAACATTAAGTGAGTGAGCGCAGGGAGTATAGATAAAGGCCATCCGTATATATGTATGCATGTACCGTCTGCGTGTGTGTGTGTGTGCGTGTGTTTGTGTGTGTGACCATCCATTTGTCCGTTTTGTTCATTTCTGTTTGTGTTAAGTTTTAAATTTATAATGACATCTGAGCGACTTTTGAACTCGTGCTTCTCAACTATCTTTGCAACATTCGTTGTGTTGGTCATTTGGGCGTCACGCAAAACTTCCGAAACTCATAATTAATATTACTGTCGATTTGTTGCCCATGTTTACCACACACCTTCACCCTCTACGTATATATGTATCTTGTTATTGTGAGCAGCATTTAGTGCGGCGGCCGAAAGGTTTGTGGTTTAATTAAACGCTTCAAAATGCCAACAAGATTGTTGAAATTTATACACAAAACATTTGTTTGTGTGCAATGGCAGCCAGCCGACCGGAATCGAGCAAGTTGGCGTCTTCCGTTTCCGCTTATCACTTCGAATGCTGGACATTGTCTTACTCCGTTGACATTTCAATCGTTTGTAAAGCATCTGCAATTGTCTTGCCTGTGATCTTATACTCGTATGAATGTTCGATTAAATTCTTTTGTATATGTTCGATTGCGTTGTTGCTGTTGCTTTTGCTGTCAAAATGGCGCCATTGTACTGCCGTAGACATAGCCGACGTCGCCATGCTGTCGCTCAGCAGCATCTCGATATTCGCATCTTTTATTTTCATGTATCCTTTTTTGTTACATTTTTTTCAGGAACGATTTGTTTTTTTGCTTTTAGTCTTCCATTTCTTTCTTTTTTTTTGTAATTTTATTTATTTTTTTTTTTTTTTTTGCATCTTAGACATTTCTAGATTTTTGATAAATTTTTACTTTTCACTATTTTTCATCTAGCGTCTTCTATTTCTTTTGATTTTAGTTTGTGTTTGAGGTTTTTTTTCTTTTTTTTTTTTTTTTCTTCCACTTTGCTGCTGTCAAATAAATCAAACCAAACTATAATACTCATTCGCACACAAAATGATTAATTAACTGAAATTCTTGTGGTTTTTTTTTTTTTTTTTTTTTGTGGAATGAAATCAACTCATGCTGTGCGAAAGTTGAAGGACTCAACAAGGACATACATATGTATGTGCATCTTTTGTGTGTATATGTGTGTGTGTGTGTGTGTTTGTGTGCGATGACATCTCTTAAAGACACATGAACGACATGAGTAATGATTGAGTTTTGCTTTTTTTATTAAATAAAAATAAGAGAAAAAACTTTTATACCCTTCAATTGAATTTAAGCAAGGCTTTCAGAAATATCAAAGTTGCGTTTACAATAAACAAATATTTTATTTAAAAATTTTAAATTTAAAATTCGTTACAAATATTTCATCAAACAACGCATAATTCGCACTATTTTTATATTTCAATGAGCCATGTTCCCGTAATCGTAAACGCAATTTTTGGTACTCAACTATCGCAAATCAAAAAATTTTACAATTTCAAAAAAAAAAAAAAGAAAATGCATAATATTACTTCAAAAATATTTTTAATTCTATTCTTTGATGTTTTACTAGTGTTGCCAAAATGAGTGATTTTTGAATCGCAGTGTGATGATTAGCGAAAGCGACTTGAAAATTGCAGTGACTGCAAACAGTGATAATAGATTCACTATCCGCGAAGGGTGATGTGATACACAAAATTGCCGCTAACTGAACTGTTTCGATACACCAACACAGCAAACCGAATTTGTTTTAATTTATTGAAAAGTAAAACACTGCTTTTATTGTAAAAATTGAATTTGCACAAAAAAAATCATATTTGCGAAAAACAATTGTGTTCTTGGTTGCTTTCTTTGCAATTCCCGATTTAAGTTAGACACTTGATTTTGTATAAAAATATCACAAATTCACTCTATGTTTTCAATGTTTCAATGAATTTGTACAGGTTCGGTGATCAAGCGAATATGAACGATTCGCGAAGAGTGATAAACGAAAGCACCAATCACTGTTAAATGAAGACTTTCACTTTTCGCGAAGAGCAATACACAAAATCGCCGATAACTGAACATGTTCACTGAGGAACAAGAAATTGCAAATCACTACTTTCAGTCGCAGTGCTACATTGCGATTTTTAAATCACTGTGAAAATATCACCGAAAGTGATTTTTTCGCCAATACTAGTTTATAGAGTTAGTCTTTGTACTTTTTAATATCATTGAATCCGAATTCGAATTTTAAATCAAGCTTTAATTTAAAGCGCAGAAAATTTAATCAAAGCAATAACAATCTGCGATTTGTTAAGACCGATAACCTCTTAATTTTTAACCGATGTCATGTACAAATACATAGAAACTTTTTTGGAAAGGAAACATAATTTTTGCGATCGTCAAAGCACGAATTATTTAAAATCATATGAATTTACTCAAAACGTAAATTGCAAAAAATTTGCGATCACGGAAACATGGCCGTATTTTTCATTTAAACGAACGGAAATGCATAACGAACGATGCAGTTGAATTGCAATAAATTTCCAAGCATAGTGACGCTGCTTAATCTAGTCACTCCCTCGTAAACTGATTTGCGCCTATAAAGAAATTTTAGTAGTGCATAAAATTGTCGTTAGCCTTTATTATTATTTATCTTACAATTTTTTTCACCGATTTTTTATTTTCTTTTTTTTTTTTAACGTAAATATTTGACCTCGATTTTTGTGTGCTTTTTGGGTGTTGCTCGGCAACATGAAACTCAACATTAACTATTTTACTCTTATACACAATTTCTGTGTGTGTGTGTGTTTGTGTTTTGGTACTTTTGCTTCGCGTTGAAATTCCATTGAAATCCGACGATGCCAGGCAAACTGACAATTTGACAAGGGTTTTTATGCTATATTTCTGTTAAATTCTTCTGCATATTTGCACTGCTGCTATGCATACGTTGCGATACGTTGCGTTGCGATGCGATGCGATACGTTACGATAGCCAAACCAAACCATTGCCTTATTTTCTGCGTTTCTGTTTCTATATTCAAACTATTCAAGCATCAGCGTATCTTTTCCAACTACAATAAACTGCAAAGTATTAGACTTTCTACACGAAAAGTTAAACTATGCGAATTTAGAGCGATTTGAGCATACTTCACTCGCTTGTTTGCTCGCTCGTTCATTCATTCAATATGTATGCACGCACTTAAATATGGCACACAGTGCGTATAAGTAATGTTTTTCATTTATTTTGTTTATCTCCATTAAACATACGCATCATATTGGCTGTATATGTTAACAATTTGAAGAGCACAACAGGATAAAGTATCTTTTTTTTTCATACAATTCATTTATAAATGCATTCAGATAGACAACGAAAAATATAACAAAACAAAAATTCAATTGAAATGCATTCGTGCTCATGTGTGCATGTTTGCCACTATTATTCATATTCAACTTGAAGCAAAATAGGCGAAAATTGTTTTGTAAATATTTGCACCATTTATATTTAAAGCATTTTGTTTTCCCAGCGTTCACTTTGGGTAACTAAAATAACAAAAAATAAGCAAAACAAATAAGCTCTTTATTATTATTTTGCTGTTCTGTGATGCTGTCAAAATCAGTTTCGAAAAAAAGTAGCAGCATAAAATTTTAGTTTTATTTTACCCGCGGCTAGTAACTGACAATTTCAAAATCTGCCCTTTTGGCTCACTGCCTGCTCGTCCATCCATCTGTCCGTCTCTTTGGCCCTCTGTCTGTCTATGTTTCCGTTTAGCTGCATACAATGGCTTTTGTGTTCTTCTGTAATCAGTTGAGTTTTATTCGAGCGTATTAATTATGTTCTGCTGGCAATTTTTATTTTTATTTTTTTTTTTTTTCATATTACCCAATTTAGCTTTCGGTCGGTTTCGAGGCCATTTCCAAACTTTTTTCAAAACAACAGAATAAATAAATAAATGAAATAAGTAAAACAATGAACAACTAACAAAATGGCAACCGCTATTTATTGTAAAGAACACAAAAAAAAAAAAACAATAGCATACTTTTCGGCAACATAAATTAATTGAAAATGTCACTCTAACAAGCCAAAAATACCGCGCCGCTATCTAGCTATACAAAAATATACAAGCCTGAACCTGAATTAAATGGCACCTCCAAGCAAATTTGCAGATAGCTTCGACATATACAAATAAAGTGTGTACTTTTCGGCAAGCTTATTATATACATCTTATGTTTGATTGAACCCAATATGCACACTTATCGAACCACTTAAAGATTTTAATAGAATGACTGTAACATAGATCAAAATCTGGAAGAGTTACGAAGTTTTGCGCTATAAAAGAAATGCACCTAAATATTTTGCCTATGATTTTGTTTGCGGAATGCAGCTTTCTAACTCATCAAAATTGTAATCTACTCGTACAGTTATGCTCCTTAAACCTTTCAAGTGTTCCGATATATGTTGGAATAAACTTTAACAAAATAAATTCAAATGCTTTGGGGTGCCAACTAATTGTGGTTTGTGCAGCTATGCAAACAAATAATTAGTCAGTGGCTGCATATGAATGCCAGTATATCCTGTGATATTATTTTATCCTTTTCATAAAGTGCAGCTCGCTGTACTCGTATATTTGCATAAATAAACTAATTATTGTCACTACACCACCCATAATTTTTGTTTATTTTAGTGCTGCATTTTTTAAAAGAAATTATTTATTAATGATTTTTATTATAGCCGTTTGTTATGCGCCTACGTTGGTACGTGTGTTCAAATTAAGTTACGAAAAAAGAAGCAATTAAGCATACAATAAATCTCAATAAAATGCCACTTTCTACTTTTGGTTTTTTTTTATGCCCGACACACATATAGTGCAAACGGGTATTATTATTTTATCAGAAAGTTTGTAACACATTAAAGAAGAAATCTTAGACCGTAGAAAGTATATATTTTCCTCATCAGCACGACGAAATGAATTAATCTATTTTTCTTTTTTAAAAAAAAAATTCTCTTTTTTTTTTTTTTTATTCCCCCTTTTTTTTTATAAAATAATTATTTCTTTTTTTTAAACTTTTACCCTCTTTTTTATCACCCATAAATCCTCTTTTTTTTTTTTATTAAAATTTTATAAATTATAATAATTATTTAAAGTAAAACTCTTATTCATCCAATATAAAACCCCCTATTTTTGTCCCAACAAACGTTTTTGCTTCCACCCACAAGGATTCTTCTATGGAATATGGAAAGTATTGTATAATATGTAAACCCAACATAACGGACAGTAAATGCGTCATGTGTGCCGTTATTTATGGGAAGAAATGAAAAGTTTAAGTTTTTGTTAACATTTAAAATTTTATGCGTTTGCACTTTTATGCTATGTTTTCACTATGCTTGCGTTTGCGTAAAATATTCGATTTATATTAACTCAAATAATCGAAAGAAAAAAACGAGTTATCGATTACTCGATTTCTTCAAACGGTTCCAAGCGATTTTTAGTGAAAAGTGAGTAAAGCAAATCTGTTAAGTTTGTCAAATCAACAATTAGAAAGCAACTTCGATCGATACAATCAGTCAATGGATTTCAACAAAAATCGATTTGAATCATAGCAACAAGGCTGAAATTTGTTTACGGAAAAAAGTTCTATTTGCGAAACGAAAAAATCAAAATTATAAATTTGCTGACGAAGAGATTCATTCTGTATTTCATGAAATACTTGCTCATGGTACTATTCAATTGGATGTGCTTTATTAAAATATCGATAAGCATGGAAATCAAAGGATTTTTTTTTACCACGAAAGTGCTTCGCATGGGATTTGACGAAAACTTTTTTGGAAAATTTATAATCGGCAAATGTGTTTACACTGCCCCTGGTATTTCGAATGTATTTTCCAAATTGTGTCGATAAGCGATACCTCATGCTGCTGTATTACATTTGTTGTATATATTGTACACTTAATCAACTATACCAAATTCTCACTACCGTTACAAATACGGATTACTTTTGGCAGAGAACTTCTTCTTAATCCTGAATTCGTTGGCCATAAAGTTCTTTATTCAAGGCACTATAACAGCGAAACTTTTGTGTTTTGCAATTGCCTAAAAAAAAAAAAACGTTGGAACTTTTGTTAAAAAAATAATAATAATTTAGATATTTTGTTTAAAAAAAAAAATTAATTTTTAACGATGTTCGAGTGGAATAAATAAGAGAGGAACATTCGCTGCTACATTAAAGAAGTGTCTGATTAACAAGTCGTGCAACATCGTTTCCAAGTTATCTACACACATGCCACACGTGTTGTTGTTGTTTGCTTCAAGTTTCCTCAATACTGCTCCTAAAGGTATTTGGAATATTTGCAATTGTGTATCTATAATTAAAATAATGTTTAACTTTTTTAATTCAATAAAAAAACTTTTAATAAAAGACGCCCGAATCTTTAAAAAAAAAAAGAGTGAGCGTCTATCGGTAGGTTAAAAAATTTGAGGAAATAAGGGGGGAGGTGTGTGGCAACCCCAGATTGGGGACAATCTTCTTCTCCTCCTCTCTCTGATTGGTCCGATTCTTTTTTTTTTTTTTGGGTTATTTCCGTGGGGTGAGGGAAGAGTGTAAAAATTTTTTTGGCAAACCCCAAGGGAGGCTAAGTGGTGAGCGTGGCCCTCATAGAATCGATTATAAATTCATTGTTTATTTCTGAAACAACTGAACCGAGTTCAATGAAATTTTGTAGATGTGTATACTTTGGTTCAACTTAAAAGATAGGATATATGTAGTTCTAGAAAAATGGGCGCTGGGCATGGCCATGACCTATGTAGGACCAGTGATAAAAATGCATCCTACTTTTGCAAAGAATTGATCAAGAGAAATGAAATTCAGTTCATTCAGTTCAGGGAAAAAGTATAGTTCATTGGAAAAATGAGTGGCGGAAGGTGCCATAAAACTATTAAAACAAGAAAGAAGGCTGAAGTCGTGTATGCTTCACTGCAAGATACCCTGTACCCAATCATTATGTACCTTTGTAATATACCTCATTGTATTAGATTTTTAAACAAAAACATAAAAAATGGGTCTATTTGTTTATTTCAGAATTTGTTTTACCCCTTAAAATGGGCCTAGAGAAAACCATTTGCAAGTGCATACTTGACGAGTCAGGAGAGTCTAAATTTCAATTATGGTAGCTCTTTCTCTAATACTCTCCGACATAATCGACAGACGGCATTACAGACGGACGGACAGATAGACGGACATAGCTAGTTCGACTCCCTTTAATGCCGATCAAGAAATATATACTTTATAGGATCTACCTAATCTCCTACAGCCTGTTACATACAATTACACAAACTTAATATACCCCATTTAACCATCGGGTACACTGTTTAAAAATGCGTTTCTTATTATTTTCATTATTTTTGAAATATTGTTCAAATCATTAAGACATGTGGCTCTGTCGTATAACGCTCCATTTTTACTAACCCTAAACTATCAGCTGTCGATTATATTTTACTGCATAAATGGCGGCAATTTTAAACTTGCGTTAATTTTGGACACCCTTTAAAAGTCACCTCAAATTTCTGAGTTTTTGTTACGAAAATTCCATGAGACTTCGATTTTACCGAAGTAAACGTTTTTCCTTGTTTTTGCTTTCCTTTTTTTCAATTTATTCAAACAATAAATTCCTTCTTGTATGCTACAAATAGATTTGTGTCTACTCAGAATTAGATTTTAATTGCTTAGAAACCAAAAAAAAAAAAAAAAAAATGACTGCAAAATATGCACATACAAGTTTACTCCAAGCCACATATTTAACTTTACTATTAGAAAACATTTTGCTGAAATTGTGTTGAGATATGCCAAGAAATAGTATCGTAATTGTTAAAGTCAGACTAAAGCGCTACGGCAGCAATCGATGCGTTCCTTATGTTTTTTTTTTCAATGCAGATAAAGCAGAAAAAATGTAAATAAAAATAAAAACAAAAACAATCATAAAAGCAAAAGTGTAGAATATTCAAAACGGAAACGGAAGTTGCAGTAAAAGCAAAATAAATGTCGAAAAAAGTTTGAGTATGGTGAGTATGGCGCCATCTTTTCCTTTTCCTAATGTATACAACTAGACAGACTTTTCTATAGATTGTCATGCATACATATACATACAATACATATACAATATAGTATATCTTCTTTATATAGATTTGGGCTTTTGATATTGCGTTCTATGGTTGCTACTGCTGCTGCTGCTCTGCTACTTTCAGAGCCAAATTAAATATTTGCAAAGCTGCAAAAAGTTAAATTTTCAAAAGAGCCTCTTAGATGTGCAAAGTCAAGCAAATGAAAGGAGCAACAATGTGAACACACAGTAAAGTCAAAGCAAAAAAGCAAAAAAGGAAAAAAAACCAGTTAAACAAACTTCAGATGTCACAGAAATTGAAAATTTCATTTACTTTGTATGAGATTTTCCTTCATAAAATTTCATTTACTCTTTTTTTTTATGACTTTATTATAATAGTTAAAAAGCTAACAAAACTGACCGCTTCATAATAATACTATAAATTGCATTGTATAATAGTTTTCTTTATTTAATTTTTCCTTCTATTTTTTATGCTTCTTTAATATTAAATATTTAATAATTGTACAGCATGTAGACACATATCAGCTTATCGAAATGAAATCCAATTAGTTACTAACGCCCCCAAGGATAAATACTTCGAAAATGATAGAGCGACCGAGCAAAGCAAAAAAAAAAAAATACAAAAAATAAAAAAGGCGACACAAATTCGCTATCAATTTCGAAGCAAAAATCAACTTTTCCGCATGGCATAGCAAACCGTTGTGAAATATGTTATACACTGATCCCAAAGGATAATAAGCTTAAATGGAAAGAAGCTCTGCACTTCTGTGCACAAAGCAGAACCCAAGCTCAGATCCCAAGTCAGCAAAGCAAAGAAAGAAAACGGCAAGAAAAAAAAATATATGCGCGAGAACAGGCTGAATATTTGCGAAAAAATACAAATCAAAAAAATCCAAAAACTTAATTTTTAAACAGTTAAAACGACAATTTAATACGCTACATTTGAAGTAATGAGACAACTTCATCGCTCAAATTTAAAAAAAAACAGTTCGTGATCTTGCAGAACATAAACCAACGCCGAATATTTACATGTCCCTATAGCGTTCTCAACGTCAAAAAGCGTTAGTTTTAGGCTCTATGCCATCCCTTCATTCCCTAGTGCATTACCCTGCCCTATGTCCAATCATGCACTTTGTAAGTACAAAGTAACTTCTTTCATGTGTTACAAACTGTCTGAAAAATTTACTAAACACAACACATTCTAATACTCTTATAAAGTGTATCGAAAGAAAAAAAAGAACATAAAAAAAAAAAAAAAAAAAAATGAATGAGAAATGAAAATAACTTGTTAACGACAAATCGAAAGTAAAACTTATTATGGATTGAATTCAACTAAAGTAAAGCGCAGATTTCCCACAGGTATCAGCCGGCATTGCACGGCTATGCATAACTCTGAAGAAGAAGAAAAAAAGCAAGCAAACCATCGCCCGTTCTCTTGCAAAAGTAACAATGGCGCTCGTTCGAACAGATGAAAATGGCAGCTCAGTGGGAGATAATGATACAATTTCGATAAAGCTTAACAAGGATTATTAGCAAATCAGCAAATCAAATAAGCTTATTGAAGGCAAAATATACCAAAGAGAAAAAAAATGTGTAGAGGAAAAAAAAAATAATGAATAAAAATGCCAAATATTAAACCTGTTACTAATTGGAAGCTGCTTGCTCAATTTGCGCTTCTAATAAATTTATTCCATACTTTTGTGTGACACTTTAAGCAAGTAAATACGTGCAAAGCGTAAGCCTTAACTTCGGTAGAACCGAAGCTCAAATACCCGCCACACAAAACTTTAGTTCATGTATGATCTTCAGTGACGTAGATAATATTCCGCAAAGGGGTTGGGTGGGGAAAACTCAAGTTGCGAATTAAATTAAAAGCATATATGTACAATTTGTAGGTTTATTATATACAAAGAATGACAGTAGAAGTGATTTTACACAGATTGGAGTGAATATATTAAAAAATAAGAACTATTTTCATATAAAAACACAAAAATGAACGGTATATTTGTATAGGGACTATAGCTAGAAATGGGCGCTGCATCTTGGTTTTGATATTAGATGGCAAAAAAAGTGTTTTTACCCTATTTGGAGGAATGAATGCATAAAAAATAACTATTTCATATTCAAACTTGACCTGCTAGTTGCCGAGAAAAGCTTAAGTTTCAAACCAAACCAAAAATGTTAGTAATAGTTTAGAGTACAGTTTCAGTTTAATACAAAAATTATACATTTACAGTTTTGGTGTAAATGCATATCTGGGCACATTGGAGTACAAAAATGCCAATGAACTGGGACAACAGCAAATATTTATACCAAGAAAAAATTGTATTATTCACGAGGATTACTATAGTGATTTATTTTAAAATAATATTGCATTAATACGTTTACCTGCAGCAATACAATTCGATGATTATATAAAAAGTGTAGCATTGCCAACACAACGAAAAGAAAAACATATGACGAGTGTACATAGTAAGAAATTATATATAAATATTGCATATCATAGACACAATTTTTTTTCTTTATAGAAGAAAGCAAACTTCAATATGAAAGCTTTGCCATACTAAGAAATTTGAAATGCAAAAAACTTTGGCATGAGCAGAAAATGAATTGTACCAACGATCTTGCAGTCCAGCATACTCGACTTCAGCGTTCTTTCTTGTTTTGTTTTGTTTCGTTCCGTTTCAACACTGCTAAATGTCAAGCATCGTCAGATTGAATGGAAACTTTGAAAACACTGTCAAGTTTAATACAAAGCATAAATATTTATTTCCTTGTTTTAAAGAAAACAAAATTTTAGTGCTATACTTTTTTTTTAAGAATAAAGGTAAGTTTGTTTCTTAGATTTAAAAAATATAATCCTCTTACAGATGGGTTAGTGGCTAAGCAGAGAACACTATATACATATCAAAGTTCTCAAATATTTCACTCCAATACAAAAAAATTTTAGGTCCAAGAAATTCAAGTTCAATGCTCTCCCAAACATCGTTTATCGCGCAGCTTCTACAGATTTTTAGTGAGGTTACGCCCAATTTTTTAGGTGCTTACTTATGATAAAATGACCTATAATTACCTCCACCAGAGAGTCATTTCATACTCCTCTCATTTTTAGTATGTCCAGTACATAGAAGTATCGAAAAGGGTTCACTTTCTGCTTGCATAAGTTGCCATCATGCTCGGTAGTAGGTGGGTCGTATTGTCATGTTTGACAAGTTCCGCTGGTCTACAATTTTAGTTTTAGTTTTGTAAATCAGTTGCCTGGAATGATCTTGATATGAGGAGTGTAGACAAGCTAATTCCCAACACTACAGCACTCTCAGCTATGTCTTTAACGGAATTAGTTATTTCCCCCTTCCACCAAATGCTTGTTCAAAATCTATATTCTCGATTATTCTAGCGTTTCATATAGATGCATTTGCTATTCCCGTGGCTGTAGAATGGTGTTTATTGCGTCATTGCGGATTTTGAAATTGTTAGCTTTCTTTAATTTTTTGAAAGAAAATTTTTACAAATACTGTTTCTTTTATTTTTATATTTTTTTATAATCATTTTATTTTTCAAATTTCTAGTAAACAAATTATCTTGACTTTAGCTGTCGGACATCTTGTTTCTGTAAAACTGAATAATTTTTTCATAAACAAAACACAAAGCGATTAGTACCATAACGACGAAGTATAAAACTTCCGAAGAAACAAGATTAACCATTAAAAATAAAATTTCCCAAATTGTTGAAATGGAAGCCGCCAGCGAGATTGATATTTGTGTAATTTGTTTGAGCGCAAAGGAGAATCCAACTAATATTGCATGTGGCCATTCATTTTGTCTGGAATGTCTCGAGAATTGGGTACGTGTGGGCAGCTGTAAAACGTGTCCTTTGTGTCGTCAATCGTTTGAGTATCAACTTGAAAGGGACGAAGAAGCAGAGGAAGGTGATTTAACAGATTTTATCACCGCATCTGAAATTGATTTGCTGCAGAATAATTTAAGTGATATTGTCAATGTGAACTCCGATACTGAAGAAGTTGAAGATGAGATGGAAGTTTATGTTTATAGTTTACATGAGCTACCGACGCATATCTTTGGCAATGTGGACAGTTATGGCGAAACCGATGCAGACAATGAGGAGGACGATGATAATGATGATGATGATAACGACGATGATAACGACGATGAAGATGATGATTATGATGACGACGATGATGACGACGATGATAACGACGATGAAGATGATGATGACGACGATGATAACGACGATGAAGATGATGATGACGACGATGATAACGACGATGAAGATGATGATGATGTCACTAATAGCGATGAGAGCGTTATTGTTATTGATGCTAGTGATGAACACGAAGAAGACGATGCTGAAGATGAGACTGAAGATATTACTCTTGACTTAGACGTAGAAATGACTGATCTTGAAAATGACGCTGAAGACGACGATGTTGCAGAAGTTGCTTCTTCAAATGTAGATCATCAAATCAATTCAAATCATGATTTTCAGCTGTTTGACAATTCTGTTATAAGTATTTATAGTGAGAGTGATGAAAACGAATCGGTTGGGCAAATGTCAGATATAACGTTCTCAAATAATTCGAGTCCTTCGCTCAATCAAGTTTCCATAGTCTTTTCAATTCAATTTCAGCAGAGCGAAGAGAGTGACAGTGAAACGTCGCTGTACTAGGAAAAAATTATATTAATAGAATTTTTCGTTAACAACTTTTTGCAGTTAAAAAAAACAAGAAAAAACACTGTTATTATACCCGCCACACATAGTGTGAAGGGTATATTCAGTTTGTCTGAAAGTTTGTAACGTATTGAAGGAGACGTCGTAGACCCCATAAAAGTATATATATTCTTGATCAGCTCGATGAGACGAATCGATTTAGCCATGTCCGTCTGTCCGTCCGTCCGTCTGTCTGTCTGTCTGTCCGTCTGTCTGTTTATTTCTTCGCAATTTTTTTGATGAAGATATATAGATATTACGCCGACATTTGGAACTTAAGCTTTTCTCGGCAACGACTACATTGTATGTTAAAACCAAGTTGCCACGCCCATTTTTAGGTGTAGCCCCCATACAAACTTACCAAAAATTTTCGAATTTTTGTATTAAAACAGGTATTATTTATGCATGTATCCACACCAAATAGGGTAAAAACTCTTCTTATGTTATCCAAAGCCGAATCCAGGGTGCCACGCCCATTCCTAGGTATAGCCCCCATACAAATTTACCGCACATTTTCGAATTTTTGTATGAAAATAGGTATTTATGAATATATTCACTCAAAATTGAATAAAAACACTTCTAACGACATCCGATATCAAAAACAAAGTACCACGCCCATTTTTAGGTGTAGCCCCCACACAAATTCACCGCACACTTTTCAATTTTTTAAATAAAAATTGGTATTATTTATAAATTTATTTAGTCCAAATTGGGTAAAAACATTTCTTTTATCATCCAATTCCAAACCCAAGATGCCACGCCCATTTTAATGTATAGCCCCCATACAAACTAACCGATTTTTTTAAACTTTTGTATGAAAAATAAATTTTTTTCGTAAACTATGACACACATAAACTATTCAAAGATAAAGATTCGTGTGGCGGGTATTTATGCTTCCCCAAAAAAGTTTCCACGGAATACGTTTTTCCTTGTTTTTTGTTCCAATTGTTAAAATTTGATATTTGTTTTTGTTTTTACTGTAAAAAAACAAATATATATTTAAGTTATTTGGTTTAAACGTGTTAAATTTAATTTTGTACTCCTTAAAAGTCTTCGAGATAAATCTGCTGTTAGCAGAACGGACGACAGAAGAGATCATAAACAGATCGACTCTCCTTTTAATGCTATTTACATTGTTTCACAATCGAGAGAGAATATCATTATTACAGCTGTAAGCGGCCATATTGGATTTCATACGTAATTCATATAACCTTTCGGAAATGGTTCAAAATTATTACGAACAAGAAAAAACGTTAACTTCGGTAGAACCAAAGCTTAAATACCCGTCACACGAATCTTTGAATAGTTTAGTGTGATCATCAGTGGCTTATATACATTTAAAAATATATATCGAAAATAATTACCTTTTCATACATTTGTTCGAAAATAATCGATAAGTTTGTATGGGGACTATAGCTAAAAATAGGCGCGACACCTTGGCTTTGTTATTGGATATCATTAGAAATGTTTTTACATAAATTTGAGTGAATAGTCTCATAAATAATACCAATTTTTATACAAAAATTCGAAAATGGGCGTTAAATTGGTATGGGGGCTATAGCTAAAAATGGGCGTGGCAGCTTGGATTTGACATTGGATGACATTAGAAGTATTTTTTACCCAATTTGAAGTGACTACCTTCATAAATAATAGCTATTTTCATATAAAATTCGAAAATGGGCAGTAAGTTTGAATGGGGGCTATAGCTAAAAATGGGCGTGGCATTTTGAATTGACACTGGATGACAAAAGAAATGTTTTTACCCAATTGGGAGCGAATACATTCATAAATAATTAGTATTTTTTACAAAAAATCGAAAAAAACGGTAAGTTTGTATGGAGGCTATACCTAAAATTAGGCGTGGCACTCTCACTCTCGAACTTAACATAGTCGTTGCCGAGAAAAAGCTTAAGTTCCAAATTTCAGCTTAATATCTATATATCTTCAACGAAAAGATGCATAAGAAATATACAGACGGTCTGACAGACGGATAGACAGACGCTCAGACAGACGGACTGACTGACGGACGACAGTCGTCTTATCGAGCTGATCAAGAATATAAATACTTTATGGGGTCTACGACGTCTCCTTCAATGAGTTACAAACTTTCAGACAAACTGAATATACCCTTCACACTATGTGTGGCGGGTATAAAAATGAAGAACTTCGGTAGAAACGCAGCTCAAATATGCATACAGAATGGATGGAAGTCAATGGTCCGATACAGACTACAGAAATTAAAAGGATTTTGTTGAAAAATTCAGAAAATGGGAGTGTGAGTCTCTATGTGAGCGTTGCGCTATAGTGGTCCGGTCCAAATAAAGTCGGAAATGAAATTGAACATAATAACCCAATTGGAAGCGAATATATTTACAAATAATAACTCGAACTTAAGGGTGGGCGTGGCATTTTGATGTTTGTGCAGGGCTTATCATTTTGTCTGAAAGTTTGTAATGCATTAATGGAGGCATCGTTGACACTTTATTGGGATCTTGAATTAATAATGACCATTTTCCATGACTAAGTCGAAAGACTCGTATTTTCAGGCAATCCATGAATCGAACTATTTTTGGCTATCTTCATAATAAGTGAACTGCTGCTCGGCTAGGTTACTCCACGACAGGAGAAAGTATTAATCGGAAGGAGAGATCTCTGGAGAATACAGCGAGTGGGTGAGTGGCAGAGTTTAAATTCAAAATTTCAGCTCAAAACTGATCGAATGAAAAGTGTAGTAATATAGAGCCAGACTGACTGACAGACAGACGGACATCGCTATATCGATGCGACTCATCAAGCTAATCAAGACTAAATATTTTTTTATGAAGTATTCAATGCGCTACAATCTTTCCGACAAACCGATAATTCCCGTGCACACAAAGTGTGACGGTTATAAAATAAAACTTTTACACACACGTTGCATGTGACAATTTATTAATAAGCAAATGCTTGACTGTCTGTGTATGTGTGTCTGTGTGTGTGTGTGTGTGTGTGTGGTGACTACAACCCAAATATCGAAACATAACATTTATGTGCTTCATGCGAAAGCACGCTTACCATAAATTCCATAAACACTTCCAAAAAAAAATACACAACATAAAAAAAAGAAATGAAGCAAGAAAAGCAATAGAAGATGAACTAATACGGATAGAAAGGATAACTGAAGAGAAAACGTTTTATATTATGAAGTGTTTGAGTGTGTTTCTTATTCGCAGCAAACAAAAAAAAAAAAAATAAAAAAAAAAAAGAAAAGTTGTAAATGTATGCAAGTTGTATCTAGATACAATAAGAGTAGGTATCCTTGCATGTTTGGGTATATGTATGTATGTATGTATGTATGTAGGCAAAGGACACATACAAGTTAAGTGGCTGCTCTGCAGTTAATGGCTGCGATAAATTCTGCCAACTGTCAATAATCGAACGTTTCAACGTGCTACTATTATATTACAAAGAGTTGGAGTATAGAGTCTATAACATATATGTATGAACAGGAGTTTGAACTAAAATAAAACAGTAGAGCAGAGCAGAGCACAGGATACAATGTGCTACGCGAGTATGCATGAAAGACAACATTGTATACACATTTCGTTCATTCTATCCATTCTATCGATGCACTATACTATAAGTCAGTTATTTACTTATTCGCTGCATGTGCACAGCTTGGCTGATAATGAAGCGTTCTTCTAGGTAGTTGTCCTTTATAACCAAATGGACGGAAGGATGGACCGATGGAAGGACGTATTTTGTTGCCGCTTGGCATGTTCAACAAATGACATTGATTTACAAGCAAACAAGCACAACACACACACACTCACACACTCACACAGACACAAACACTGAAAGGCTGCAGAGGATACTTGTATGCTATATTTTACATAAGCACACAGAAACAAAGTTTAAAGCCGCTTAAAATCACTAACCAAAAACCAAAGGATATGCATTTAAGTTGGCAACTTAGACTCAACTTAGATATTGCATAGCATTATGCTGTCATTTTGGAGCGTCATGAGTCAATTTAACTCGACACGTTTCGAGTAAAATTCAATGCAATATTCTTGCAAATGCATTCAAGAGTGAATTTCTGAAGATGATTCAAATTGTTTTAACTATCTGGCTGACTGGTTGATGCCTATCGAGAGTAAAACAAAAGAACAAACAAAAAAAAAAAAAAAAAAAAAAAATTAAAATATTGAAGGTGGAGCTGAAGTTGAAGATGGAAGATGGAAATTTATATCTCTAAAGTACTTTCATGGCACTCACTTGCGGCCATCGCATGATGAGGCTGCTTTGCGTTGTCAACTGTAAAGTAGGCTAGATCACAAAGTATCTTTGAATGACAGAAACAGCAAAAGCAATTGAAGTTCAAAAGCAAGAAAATGCGCAACTATATACGACTGTGAAGTACACTACACACGCTATTCACGCTATGCGTTATGAAAGCAATCATCAATGTGTGCAAAAGCTGAAGTAGCGCGCAATGTAAAGCATAGAAAGATGCTGCAGAAGATGGAATCTTTAGAAAATTTTTAACGGCGAACTAAAAACGTACCAAGTTGATAAACAGAACGGAAACCCAAGTACACCAAACAAGTAAAGCAAGACAACGAGAGCGAATTAAAAAGAAAAAAAAAACGAAAGGAAAAGAAAAGAAAAGTAGAAATGAAAACAAAAAGCAAGCACGGAAAATGAAATAGCTGCACAAGGAAGTGCAAGGAAGTGCAAAAAAGAGCGAACAAGTGCAACCAAAAGAAGACAGGATATGTTTCAATGACAGCAACAGCATCGGGGGGAGGCAGCAGCATGACTTGCGATATGCTCGAACTCGATTCGAGTCGAGTCGACTTGAGCTGAGCTGAGCTAAGTCAAATTGAAGATGAGCTGAATTATTGGGCGTGGCACAAGTTGTTTTGCATTGCTGCTATTAATGCGCTGCAACATTCACTTCTATTCCATGCATATGCTATGGTGTGTGTGCGTTTATGTGTGTGTGTGTGTGTGTAATTGTAAACGCGCTGTCAGTGCCTGCTTTGAGTTGTCAAATGTTGAAATGTGACATATAATTTTTCGCATGGATTTTTACTTTGAGTGATTGTCTCTCTCATCTCTGTTTAAGTATCTCAAAACGAAACAATCCATACCACATGGCAACTGCCGACTGCCTTACCTTCGTCTTTACCTTTTAAATAAAAAAAAAGAAAAGGAAAATACTCTCGCATTAAAACTAGCGGAAAAAGTTTTACGTCGACAGAAAATCTGAAATGCTTTTCACCAGATTTCGCCAACTCACAATCAGGAGTAACTTTTCGCATAGGTGGCAAACGCGCCGCTGACAATCTGAATGACTATGGTGGTGGCTTTGTTTTTTTTTTTTTTTTTTTTTTCGTGTCGTCCTTGTCAATAAATACTTTTGGTAAATCATATTTTCCACTTCGATAAGATTTTGTGGCTTAAGCACAACAACGACACACAACGACGACGACGATGACTTGGCACAGCATGCCGCGGCCGATGGCAATCCTTGTGCAGAATTTTTAGGAGTTAATGTTGTCTATGCTGCTGCTGCCGAGCTTTCATTTTGGGCTAATGCCAAGCGACGTTGTCAAAATTTTTTTAGCGCAACTGAAACTTTGATACCGACAACATCCGCCACAGCAGCGTTCCCACATGTACGCTCAAAGTTTTTCTATAATATGTTCTATTCGGTGGTAACTGGCAAACTGCCAGCCATAAGCAACCGGAGAAAAAAACACGGAAGAATATTTAGAAAACTTTTATGAAACCAAAGCAATGATGCCTAAATGCCTAAAAAGATATCTATAGCAACTGTATCTTATGGATACATATGAAAGATTTGTAATTATTTTCAAAAAAGGGGAGAGACTCACTGCACGACTCTTACGCATATCACTCAAACTTAGTCACACGTTTGAATAAGGAATAAACTTTTCGAAAATTGTTTCACGTTGCATGTAGGGTGCACGATCGGATTGTCTTAAACGAAGTGGATAAGCAAAAAAGATGCCAGAAGTAAACATTTTCTGCGTTTTATAGACTGTCTTGAGTTTATTGCGTTGCTCGTATGCTGCTGCTGCTACTACTGCTGCTGGTGCTGAGTGACCCAAAACAAGAAAAACTATGCGAAGAAGACACAATATTGCCTTCTTACAACCAATTTTACTTCATCTATGTTCTTTTTCATAGAGTCTTTTTATAAAAAAAAAAAATAATAATATTCTTTGCAGCAAGTTAAAACCTTTTTATTTTTGTGTTTTTTTTTTTTATAAATTTTTTATTTTCTCCTTTTTTGCGTTGTCGCGTTGAGTTGGCGACAACAAGTTCTGTGTACAACATCGACACCAACAACGGCGGCATCACTTTTATACAATTTCAGCAGCCATGTGTGAGGCAAATGATGGCATGAAATAACGCGCATTGCACTAATGGCGTCATCGCGGTTGCACATTTGTACGTCCGTCCGTCCGTCTGTCAAACATTCAAACAAACATAACCGAAAGTACTTTCGGAGTATTTTATGTTGTAATCTGTTCTTTTTTTTTCTTCTTCTTTTTTTTTACCTTCTGTAAGCGTCGTCTGCCGTCTAATGGATTTCGGCAGATTGCCAATTTCAAATTTAATAGTTTTGAATTTTGTTGTCTAGTTTATTTTTGTAATCATTTTCTTTTTTTTTTTTTTTTTATCATTTTAGACGCCATGTTGCACACGAAATGATTAATTGTGTTGGCATTCATGAATACTACGAGTATATGTCAGATTTTTGTCATCTATTTCTATACTTTTTCATTTAGTTTTTTTTTTTTTTTTTCTTTGTGTTACTATAAAGTACATCAATCTATTTGATTGTTAATATTTATCTTTGAAGCCTGTCAATTGTTTATTTATTCCGAAGCATCAAAACGGTTGGTTTGAGGCCTAAAACATTGCTAAAAATTGTTAAAAATGAGCACAACAGATGCCGCCGCGGCTGTACAATAAAAAATGAATGAAAGGAGAAAAAGAGTTATGATAAAATGATGAAATGACAATAAAAACTTATGGTATAGTATATTTAGTATAGTAATAATATAGAAAACTTTTTAAGAGTTGTTCAACAGACATAATCAGGCGCGGCTTGAAGAGCATTTAAATTGGTTTCGATTTAGAAATGATTTGTTTATCTATTCATAAAAGAGATGTGTGACGGGCAGGAATCCCGCGGGTCCCGAAAATTTTTTGGGATTGGGTGAGATTGGGTATCTTTTAAAATTTGTGTGAATTTTCAGGATACCCCAACTAACCCGAAATTCCCGCAAGTCCCGAAATTTATCTTGGGATCCGAGTTTGCTGTGTGTACTTTAAAAAATGCCACTTACCATGGCATCATCACATTTTTTTGGATTGACAAACACCTACCACAAAGGGGTTTAGAATGATTAATCCTAGTGGTAAACCTTTCGAACAACTGGGTTATCTTGTACCAATCTAAGCAGACAGAGAGAGACAAACTCGTTGTTAAATTTACTATTTTATGTTATCTTATTTCTGTTATGTTAGGTTAGGTTAAAATGGCCGCCGCGAACTCTCGCGACGTCACCTAGGCCAAAAAGGCCCATTGTGATACCATATGATCTCTATTATCCTCCTACTCGAACCAGCTTGACTTCCCTTATGAAGGCGGCTACTGCACCATTCTTTACTGATGCAATCTCCGCCAGACTATTAAGAAACGGCCTACCAAGTACGGTAAACCTTATTCTTCCAAGGGCTGGGCAGTGACAGAGAAAATGTTCTACTGTCTCCTCCTCTTCCTCGTTTCTACAGCTCCTACAGAAGTCATTTGAGGCTACCCCTAGTCGGACGGCATGTCTTCCCACCAGACAATGTCCCGTGAGAGCGCCCACTATCACGAATAGGGTCTGTCTATTATGGCGCATGAGCTGGGCTGTTCGTCTGGCTATACCATGTAAGTCTCGAGATATTACATTTTGGGTTTGTGGTCCATCTATTCTCTGCTATTCTTATTATTTCTTCTTTCACTCGCAGTTTCAGAGAGGCCATGGGAATTCCAGTCGAACTCCTCCCAGGAGGAATAACGGAATTTGTGCCTTCTCTGGCCGATCTATCTGCTTCACCAACTACCAAATATATCTTGATAACCCGGAACCCATGTGAGGCAAATGTCCCATTGATCCGCCATCTCGTTGAGTGATTTGTGGCACTGGGAGATAGTTTTGGAAGTGCTATTACACGAGTCAAGCGCCTTTAAGGCAGCCTGACTATCCGAAAAGATGTGTACTTTTTGTCTACGAATTGGGTGGTGTCCTAGAAAATGCATAGCTTCGTGTATGGCAATCATTTCAGCTTGAAAAACGCTGCAGTGATCAGGAAGTCTGAAGGATTTTCTGATCTCCAGGTCCGGGGGAAAAGATACCTCCTCCTACCCTTCCCTCGGTTTTGGACCCATCTGTTGAATTTTATGGCGTTGGGTTTCAAAATGAGTAGGTTTTCACCATGGAAATGTGTAAAGAAAAGAACTTCTTACCAAGAGTCAAATCATTTCTAAGACAAATTAAAAACTTCGTAAATTACTTTAAAGATAGAATAAATTAAAAAATACAATAAAAAACGTCAGTGCTGGCTTTAATTAAAAATATAAAGCAGAAATGATATTTAAATTTAATATATTTCATCGCCTCCAGGTGTGTCATGTACAGTTCGGACACAATTTTGCAAAAGTAATCAAAATTTAGACACTTTACACAGCCCGGGGCAGTACAAAAAAAAAAAAAAAAAAAAAATAAATAAAAAAAATCCGCCGCATAGAATTCTAATAAGATTAAGCGTTAAGCGTAATGGATGCCAAACACACGCAAAATTGCCTTAAGGACAACAACCTTCGAAGTCAATGGCAGATTACGTTTTCAATTAGACAATCTCACGAAAAATTAAACAAAACAATAAAAATAAAAAATATAAAACAAAACAAAAGTAATTTAAGACAAACTGGCGCTCCTTAGGCCTAAACTTGCTCATAATCAACTCAAACGCATGCAGATGAGCTTGTGTTTCTATTTGCTTTTTTTTCGTTAATAAGTAAAGAAATGTTTGCAATACACGCAATTTTTGGGCAAGTTTATTAAATGAAAAAAACAAAAAAAACTACAATTAGACAAAAATAAATTTTAAATGAATTAAACGCCCAAAAGTAGCGCACTATATAAAATAATAAATATTCTAATTAAAGAATACCAAAAAAAAAAAAGGATATTTAACTGCATTAACTGAAAACGCATAATGCAATTTTTTGTATGAAATTTATGAAATATCGGGAAAAAAAATTTTAACGAGAGTAGGCAGATAAATGTCGAAAAATTGAAACAGCATTTTCATTTTTTGGTTTTTAACAAAAGATAATACGAGAGAAAGAAAGAAAGAAAAGGTGATGAAGTCATTTAAAAAAGGGGAAAAGATAATTAGAGTGAGATAATTTAATGTAATGGAATGGAATGAATATGATGCACTGCCGCTATTGCTTCTGCTTTACTCTTGTCAATTGGCGAACTTTGGTCATTGTAAAGCGCTTAAATATCAATTTGCTGACATCAAATTAAACGCAAATCGCCGCATAATGACAAAATCATCGCCATGACTGTGGCTATGGCTATGGTTCACATGAAACCAGAGACTGAAATAGTTCGAGAGGCTTTTAAACAGAAAGGCTGTCAGACAGACAGACTGACTGTGAGACTGACGACAGACTGAGTGGCTAGCTGACCTAGTTGACTTGACTAGCATAATGGCAAACTTTGTTAGCGATTAAAACTAAACTATGCAAAAATATTTACACAAATCAGTTGCAAACGTTGAATGCGACAGAAAACACTTTGGCATACTTTTTTAGCCACGAAAAAAAAACACAAAAAAAAAAAAATAAATGAAATGAAATGAAGAAAAAAACAACATTTAAAAAAATATTTTAAAAAAAAAATGGACGTGTCAGCCATAGTAAAAACAACAACGTCAGCAAATTTTGAATTCGAATCATTGCAAATCGCAGCGCAGCACAAACTAATTTTCTATGCAAATTGGATTACGACGCTGAAGCTGACGCTGAAGCTGAATGTTTGGCGCCTATGCAAGGCAGGCTTGCAGGCTGGCAGGCAGGCAGGCAGGCATTCATTCTGGTATTTCTGGTTCTCGCTTCTCGACTGCACCTTCGCCAGCGTTTGAAGTGCGGTGCTGCAGTGCTGCTCAACCGATTTGACAGTTTGTTCAAATGTTTAAATTTCGACAAAATTAGAAGTTGCTCTCGTTCTTTCCTTCCTTCCATCCAACCATCCATCTAACTGTCTATCTCTGTCTAACACAAACTCTTTTTTGCTTACACTCTAATATGGCATTTGGCTTTTTGTTGGTTGTAGTTTTTAATTAATATTAAATGGCTTGTTGGTTTTTGAACTTAACTCATCGCGGTCAAATTGTAAAATTCCGTTCTTGCTGCTCTGGCTGTTATTGTTGTTGTTGTTTTGCTTTTGAACACAACGCAGCCAATGTCCTTAGTGTCCTTTCTCTCACTCTTTATGTGTACCAACGGTGCACTTTATTATATTTAACTTTATACTGGTTGACTTGTTTGTCTCTTTTGATGTCATATAAGGACAGACGGACAGACAGACAGATACACTCAGCATGAAAAACAGAGAGAAAAAATATATATGTATGTGGTAAAGAAGACAGAGACAACTGCATAAAGTGAATGTATCCTGTGGCAATAACTCAAGTTCTTTATGCGCTTAAGTGATTTCTAATGCAAACCAATTTCCGAAATCAGCAAAAGCACTTGCAGCACTTTCAAACTAAAGGATATTTCAGGCGCAGCTACCACACTAGGACAACTAATAAATATGTATGTATACACGAATGTGTGTATGTGTGTGTGTGACTTCAAGGGAGAAATGTTGAAAGAGATAGAATGATACTTAGACTAGTATAAGTATATTGTATATAGTAAGTATTTATATATGTATGTATCCTCTAATGTAGTATATGCGACAGGCCGAACACATTGGACTTTAGCTGACGGAAGTCGTTTCAAGACAAGTCGCCATTTTCTACATCGCATATACCACTTCCGCTGACTGTCTGTCCGTCCGTGCGTCTGTCTGTCTATCAGCGAAGAAGCAACTGCAGCATAGTAAATCGAAATTAGAAGAATAAAGAAAATATGGAGAAAAAAATAAAATGAAGGATAAAAAGAATAGAAATATGAAATCCATGTGCAGCAGAAAGACAGATACGAGAACAAAAAAAAAAAAAAAAAAAAAGACAATATTGAATTTGTGTTGCAAAAAATGCAAATTTTGGCATTTTTCTGCTGCCCGTCTTCTACCAAAAAAAAAAGAAAAAAATTTTACTATACAAGTCAGCATCTAAGAACCGAGAGAGAGAGAGAGCGAGAGCGAGATAGAGTGGCATAATGCTCGCAAGAATTCTGCTTGAACTTCTTATATGAAGTCTGGGAATTGAAATAGTCTATGGGCTTTAAGTTGCTTTTTTTGTTGTTGTTGTTGTTGTTATGCGCAGCTGTTGCTGCTTGTTTTTGATTTGTTTTTTTTTTTTTTAACAATTTTATTTATTTTTTTCTTTTTTTTTATTAAATGCACAAATGTGATTTTCTCTTTCCATTTTTTTTTTAGTTTTTTTATTTAATATTTTCTTTTTCATATTTTCTTATTTATTCATTTATTTATTTATTTATTTTTTAAGAAAAGTGTATGAAAAATTTAAAATAAAAATTATTGCAATTTCGCTGAGTTTGGCAAGCAAGAAACATTTTTGCTATTTCTGTGCCACTCGTTTAAAATTCAGAATAATTTAATACGAAAGAATTTTCACTTTGAGCGCGAAAAATGCGAAACAAAAATTTAATAAATTGCAGCTTTTGCATTGCTTTCGCATTTTGCGTATTTATTTTATTTTATTTTTTTTTTTTTTTTTTTAATTTTTCCAAAGCAGAAATGCAAAAAAATGAAGAGAGGAAAAATATTTAAAATAAGGATTAAATATGCTTTATTTTATTTATAGTTAATGACAGGCGCTTAATCGCAAACTTATTTGCGTTGTATTGGCCTCATTGAAGGATTGTCTACTTGAATAAAATAGTATGCTGCAGTCGAATACGCTAGATAGGGCGACACCCTGTAAACAAACAGAATATGAACCATGCAGTTGTAATCTAACAAACTGCTCCATAACATTTGGTATTCGAAGATCTTGGTGAAGCGTTCCATTGCGCACATACCATGGTGCACCAGCACTTGAACTCTTTTAATGCTGAACGGTGGCACAGCACCCCAGAGCCCCAGATTGGCAATCAGTTCATCCAGATTAAGGCAATAATTGATCGATAAACATTTAGTTTATTATTCAAACTCAGTTTGCTGGACGATTTTAACAGCCAGTTCAGCTTACGCAATTTAGCAGTACAGCACAATATTGAAAATAGGTAAAATTTTTATTTTCGCACTTGATTTAGTCGTTGGTGAGAAAAGCTTAATATCTAAATTTCAGGTTAAACTTACCGAATGAAATGCGAAAAAACAAACAGACGGATAGACAGACGAATATGGCATGATCGATTCGCCTCTTCAAGCTGATCAGAAGTAGAAGAGATTTCAACTAGTAGAGTAAATCTTCATGCTAGACACGATCGAATGCCTGTTGAACATCCAAGAAAATTGCAGAGCTATACTGCTTATTTTCGAAACCTTCAAGTATTTTTCTGTACAACATATTCTCTACACTAAGTTGAAAGCAAACTAATTGGTGTATAGGATTCAAAAAGTTTCTATGACCGCTATGGACGTTGAAACGACTCAACCTATGAGTCTCAAACCGATTTTATTTGAAAGGCAACAGTGCAAGTAAATTAAAATTATACTAAATCAATACTTTAGGCAAAAACGGTTCATTTAGGGAAATCGATTTTCAAATTTTCCCGAACAAAAATGTTTGGCTTTTTTATAGGTTTTAATTTTGAGGACTCGCTGCAATCAAGAATAAAACAAAAACGAAAATTAAAACTGTCGAATGCAGCGCTCCCTAACATATTTTTGGGACGCAGCTATAAAAACTGGTATTTTTTAGTATGTTTTTATGTTAGCCCCCAAAACATTTTGGTTGCGCTGCACAAAAAACAGCAGACGCGAAACGGAAAAGAGCCAAAAGAGTAGCAGAAACGCCAGTACAACGTAGCAGCACACGCCGGGTATCCGCTAGAATTTGATCAAAATACCAAAATTCAGGATCAGTTTATAAAAGGGTTATATATATGTTATAGCGAATCGATGGGAACCAAATTCAGAAAATTTTAATGACTAACCGATCTAATCCAAATCAGTACATTTTATAGTCCAGAGTAAATTAAACATTCCTAAATAAAATATGAAAGATGTTTTCAAATATATGCAGTAGATTTGTATGTTGTGTAACCCTAAAACAAGGAGACTTAATGAAATCTATATTCTCCATCTCGTTTAATAACTAAGATAAACGGTTGCATGCGGCAGATTTATTTCAAATATTTCACATTAAAGAAATATCTCAACTTGAATGCTTTCAACGAAGCAAAACACACTTTTATCATAAATAAAAACTTTGCAAATTACTCAACAATAAAAAGTATAAATTTATTGAATCCATTTGACTTTTATTGCAAATTAAAAAAAAAAAAAAAAAAAAAAAATAAAATAAAAAAATTTTTTTTTTCACCTTAAATTTTGTATGAATGAACTCTTTATAGGAGATCCTTTTACATTTTATTGTATTTAATGTTAAATGTTTTTTTGCTGATTTCGCATCGATGCACACATGTAGACACACACACACACATTTACACAAATTTACAATTATAAAGCATACAAATAGACACATGTTTATGCATTAGGATAGCAATAAAACATATTGAAGCGTTGACAATAAAAAGTAATATGTGTACAATAACAACAACAACAACAACAGCAAAAACAGACTGAAGAAAAAATAAGGACAAAAACAAGGACAACAATAAAAACAACCACAAGTACGACAATTACAGTAACAAAACACAGAAACAAAAGTAACAAAACAAAACAAAAACAATAAAGACGACAAAATAAAACATAACAAAAAACAAAAAAAAAAAAAAAAAAAGAAAAAATAAAAATAAAATGAAAGCAAAGCAAAATGGCAATAAAAAATAATAAGAATGCCTTTGCGAAGCGTTTAAATAATGTAAGCAACAATTCTGTTGACTAAAGTGACTCGCATTCCAGATATCCTTGTTGTTGTTGTTGTTTTTTGTTGTTGTGATTGTTTTTGTTGTCGTTGCAATAAAATTAACAATTCAATGAAGTGAAATCGTATCGAAAACGAAATCACTTCGAAGTCGCATTGAGTCGGTATTATTACCTTTCAAAAGCAATAAAAAAAAAAAAAAAAAAATAAAAAAAAATAAAATCATAAAAATAAAATCATAAAATATGACACATGCACACACACACGAACACACACATATACATACAAATGCACATTGCGTGTGTGTGTGTGCGTTCAGACAACTGGAATAATTGCAGCATTGTAAATGTTCAACTATATATAAATCGATTCCAATTGATATTGTTATGCGTCCTTTTGGCGTCAATGTCCTTTTACGTCTCTTAATGAAAAGCTCTTACGTTGTCTGCACAAAAGTATTTTTAATTTTTTTTTTTTTTTGTGATTTTGTCCCGTTTTTTCAATTTTAATTATGCAACTTTTTTCAATTAATTCTTTTCTTTACAAAGAAAAGTTGCACAATAAATTAAATAAAATTTAAGAAATAAAAAAAAATAAATATAGCAAAGGAAGTGTGTACATCGAAAAGCATAGAACATAGAAATGTGCTTGTATGTCTGATTTAGCTAAATGACCGCAAAATTCCTTAAGCTATTTTTTTTTAATTTTTTGTAATTTTTTAATAATTTTTGTTTTTATTTATTTAACAATTACAGAGAAAAATAAAAAATAATAAAATACAAAGAAAAAAAATAACTTATATAAGAAAGATACTCTAAAAATCGCTGTCGAAAGCAACAAATACTTGTAACGCTTGAAGCTATCTGAGAGTTACGCCTACTCAATTTTGTGCAATTGCGCAGCTATCTAGAAATTCATAGAAACCCAAAGCTAAACTGAACACTAAACTAAATGCCGCTAAATGTATTCGTTGTGAAACGTCTTTTACGTCTTTAGTCTTTTCAATGTTCAACATTTAATGTTTCAGCAGCTCTTAGTATGCCAGCCAGCCAGCCACAGCCAGCCTGTCAGTTAGTCAGTCACTTGGCTGCCTGCGTTAATAATATTTGGCAAATATCAACAATTTTGCGTATAACTGAATGCAAACATTAATGTTCGTCAATGTTTTTTTCATGATGTTGATGTGATGAATTCATCATTTTGAATAAAACGTTGCGTAGCTTACGGAAACGGAAGCGAGTAAACGGAAGTTTAAATATGTCTTGCATACTTAACGGCGCACATTGAAAAGCGACAAGACGAAACAGAAACAGAAACAACATTGCAATGGCTGCTTTCGCTTAGCTATTTTATCGAGCTATTTGCGCTTGACAAACACAAAATGCTCATTATATTTAATTTGTTTTATTCCATTTTATATGTTTTTTTTTTTTATTTGTTTTACGCACTACTTCAGCTGTTATTTTAGATTTAACGTGTTTATGCCTTGAAAACAATTTTTTGTTTAAATATTTAGCTTTAATTTTTAGCATTTTTTTTTTTTGCTATTAATGGAAAATATTTTGTATATAAAACCGGAGAATATGGAGGGGCTATTGCAAGAGAACATTTTTTTTTTTTTAATGAAAATCAAACTTTCTGCCCATTTTGTAATTTTTATATAAAAATTTAAATTATTTATGAATGCCTTCACTTCAAAAAAAAAACCTTCCTAATATCATCCTTTGGTTACTTTAAGGATTTTATAAGGATCAGCCAATTATAACATATAGCCCCGAAACAAAGTCACAACCCATTTTCTAATTTTTTGTCAAGAAAATGTTTATTATTCTCTGCTTAGGTTAAAATTTAACCCCATTATTGTGTCTAAATTTTGGTTGTATCGGACTATTGACTCCAAGACATCTCTTATCTAAATTTTACCTAAGCCACTGATGATCATAAATAAACTAAACCAAGATGTGGCGGGTATTTGAGCTTCGGTTTCACCGAAGATAACGTTTTTCCTTGTTTTTTATATACTTGAATGAAATTATTCTCTATGGTTCTATGGGGTTGCTTCTAGGGGCCCACCAGTTTGACTCGTTTCAGCACATGCCTTTTACTATATTCTTTTTACCAGTATTCTATCTGAGCTTCGTTAAGATAGACATCTATTTAGCTCCTATTTTGGTCTATGGAAGGTACTCCTATAGAGCGCTAGGGACTAAAGAATTAAATTCTTTTTCAGTAATATTCTGATTGAGTTTGGATAAGATACACAGCCATCTGCATACAAAATTTTGAAAAAAAAATATAAATAAGAGCGAACCCGAAAACGACTTCGGTTTAGCGCCCGCAAAGAAATGGAATATTTAATATTTAATGGTCTCGTACATTTTCTTGTATAATTTTAAATGAAAATCCCGCACGAAGGTAACAAACACAACTCAGGATTGGCCCATATATATAGTGTGGATTGTAATGGTATATGTAATTTGTTCATATGTATAATAAAATGCTACAATTACGTGTCGCTTCTATTCCAGAATTATCAAATATTTTAAGCATCCTTTGATTTGGCATCTTTTATATTTCAAAAGCATTCAAACAAAACTAACATTTATTTTTTTGTGACTGTTCAGCGCTCTCTTTCTCTCTCTATAACTATTTTCTATTTTTTTCTCTCTCTCTCTTCTCTTTCGCTCTCCTTACTTCACCACTAGTATTTTAACTGTTAGAGAAATATATCTGAAATACAATTATTGATTGACATTTTCTATGAAACTGTATGCCATATGCAGTATTTGTACAAATAAATAATCAGAATTAAACAGACACAACACTGAACATCATACAAATATATTTGAGTAGTATTAAGTTTAAAATTGCAGAAAAACTGCAATTTCAAAATGAATATGGAAAATTGTTTGCCAAATTGAAATTTTTCTATTAAAAATTCCACAAATTTTATGCATTTCGAATGAAAAAAAAAAAAAAAATGAAAAAAAATATGCTCTGATAATTATTCTTGTTCATACGCAAATGCATTTTCGTATGCACTCTAAAAAATTCTTAATTACAATTTTCAATCAAAGAAAAGCATTTGAATGCCACATAAATATGCTCTAATTGATATGCTAATACCCTACACTGCACACAGTTGCGATGAGTATATGTATTAAATTCATGCGTGGAAAATACAAAAACAGTGAAGATTTTTTCTTTATTTTTTTTAATTTTTTTTATTTTTAAGAATAATTCAAACGAATTAATTTAAAATATAAAAATATTTATTTAACTTTCTTTTGTGCGTTTATTAATGGATTATTCACACTTTTTGAGAAGATTTCATAATAAAAAATAACTGATAAATAGTAAACAGTTTAATAATTTGCGATACCAATTCTGTTTTTTTTTTACAATAAATTTTAAATAAAAAAAAAATATTTTTTATTAAAAATTTATTAGTATTATTATTATTATTTTTATTCTCTATCTCTTTTCATATAAATTTTATTGCTATTTCATTTGCACATAAATTTTCCTCATAAATATTTTAATAATGTTAAAATGTTATTTGTTTGTTTTTCCCATTTTTTTTCTTGTAGAAAAAGTAAAGCCATTTTCAGCAGCTTAATTTGAACGTTTTTTTTATGTTTCTTTCTTTTTTTTTATTCATTCAAAATGGCATTGGAAACAAATTGCAACATTTTTCATACAGAAAAGGTAAGCAATTTTCAAACAAAACAAAGAATTGAAATGAAATGAAATATACAATTGAATGGGCTTGTGAAAAATTTGTGGTTATATATAAAATAGAATTAAATAAAACTTTAAAAACACACAGAGCAACACACACACACACACACACACACACACACATGTATACAATATATACTATATACAATGGAGAAAGTTCAATAAAATATATTGAAACGCATCTGTCAATTTGTATCGTTCAATTTGAAATTTGCTATCTGCAAAGCATTCAAATTGGCAGCTCACCAAAAAAAAAATAAAATAAAATTGTATATGAGAGGTAAAAAACCGATGAATCTTTGTTATTGGAAATGATGTTTTTATTTTTTTATTCTTAACGCAAATGTAAAGAAATTTGAATTTTTAAAATCTAAATATAGATTTCGGTGTCAATTCGAATATAAATCAAAGCTAAACGAGTTACGTCTATGAAATATTTACAATATTATAAAATTTTCAAAATCAAATCCTTTCGTTTAAGGATGCTTATTTTTGGCTGAATGAAAGTTAAAAAAAGC
Organism: Leucophenga varia; assembly: GCA_018903435.1. Taxonomy (NCBI): domain Eukaryota; kingdom Metazoa; phylum Arthropoda; class Insecta; order Diptera; family Drosophilidae; genus Leucophenga; species Leucophenga varia. The sequence continues at coordinate 754,929 of JAEIFJ010002131.1, read as the reverse complement.
GCTTAAATGAATAGACAAAATATATGTTTGTATTGCCAATAGGTAACATTGCAATTGATTAAATAATAATTCTAGAGCATGAGTAAATATCAGATTGCTTCTACAAGCCCTCATCACAATTAGTGCGTATCCCTGAGTATATCAGAAGGTAACTCGGGCATGTATATACTTCTCAGAAAGCTTTTTTTTTGCGAGCGTACCATCGATAAAATTGAAAACTAAAAAAAATTGTAAATAAAAAACAAAGAAAAACGTTAACTTCGGTGAAACCGAGGCGTAAAAACCCGTCACATGAGTCTTTGAATAGTTGATGTGTGCAATAATTACTTTTTTCATACAAAAGTTTGAAAATAATCGGTTAGTTTGGAATTTGATGATATAAAAAGTATTCTTACCCAATATGGAGTGAATACATTCATAAATAATAACTATTTTCATACAAAACAAGAAAGAACGCTGAAGTCGTGTATGCTTGACTGCAAGATACCCTGTACCCATTCTTTATGTATGTACCTATCTAAGTGTCATACCTGACCATATAATATTGGATTTCCATACAAAATCTTTAAAAATGGTATATTGTGATATTTTATTGGGAATATATCATTTCATATCATAGGTGTAATTTTAACCAAATTTAGACTTCATACAACTAGAAAAAAATGACATTTTTATGCAAAACAGAATAATGTTGTGGTACATTTGTATGAAGGGTACCTCTTAAATTTGGATTAGAAAAAAAACTTTTTGTAAGTGCACATTTGACGGCTTAGGAGAGTCTACGTTTCAATTAAAGAAGCTCTATCTCTTGTAGTCTCTTAGATAATCGTTTTCATACGGCAGACAGCATAACGGACTGACAGACAGACAGACAGACAGACAGACAGACGGACGGACAGACGGACGGACAGACGGAAAGACATAGCTAGTTCGACTCTCCTTCCAATGCTGATCAAGAATATATAATGTATATAAGTATATACTTTATAGGGTCTATCTAGCCTCCTTCTGTCTGTAATATATATTCGCACAAACTTATTTTACCATTTTATCCATTGGGTACAGGGTGTTACTATATATTATACATAGGAAAATTACGTTTGCGTAAAATATTCGATTTACATTAACTTAAATAATCGAAAGAAAAAAACGAATTATCGAATACTCGATTTCTTCAAACGGTTTCAAGCGATTTTTAGTGAAAAGCGAGTAAAGCAAATCTGCTAAGTTTGTCAAATCAACAATTAGAAAGCCACTTCGATCGATACAATCAGTCAATAGATTTCAAGAAAAATCGAATTGAATCATAGCAACTAGGCTGAAATTTGTTTACGGAAAAATTTCTATTTGCGAAACGAAAAATCAAAATTATAATTATGCTGTCGAAAAGATTCATTCTATATTTCATGAAATACTTGCTGATGGTACTATTCAATTGGATGTGCTTTATTAAAATATCGATAAGCATGGAAATCAAAGGATTTTTTTACCACGAAAGTGCTTCGCATGGGATTTGACGAAAACTGTTTTGAAAAATTTATAATGGCAAATGAGTTTACACTGCCCCTGGTATTTCAAATGTATTTTCCAAATTGTGTCGATAAACGATACCTCATGCTGCCGTATTACATTTGTTGTATAATTTGTTCACTTGATCAACTATACCAAATTTTCGCTTGTGTTACAAATACGGACTACTTTTTGGCAGAGAACTTTTTTTCTAATACTTTATACGTTGGCCATAAAAATTTTTATTCAAGGTACTATAACAGCAAAACTTTTGTGTTTTGTATTTACCTTAAAAAAAAAAATGTTGGAACTTTTGTTAAAAAAAATTAAAAAATTAACATATTTTGTTTAAAAAAAAAATTTAATTTTTAACGATGTTCGAGTGGAATAAATAAGAGAGGAACATTCGCTGCTACATTGAAGAAGTGTCTGATTAAGCAAGTCATGCAACATCGTTTCCAAGTTATCTACATACGTGCCACAAGTGTTGTTGTTGTTTGCTTCAAGTTTTCCCACTACTGCTCCTAAAGGTATTTGGAATATTTGCAATTGTGTATCTATAATCAATATTTTGAAAATAATGTTTGTTAACTTTTTAAAACAATAAAAAAATACCTGAAATATACGTCTCGAATCTTTAAAAATAATATGTGTGATCATCAGTGTCTTAGATAAAACTTTGAGATAATATGGGTCGGGGTCTGATGCAACCCAAGTTTAGATACAATCTTCGTCTCTCCTCCTCCGACTGGCTTGACCGATTCTTATGTTTTTTGTGTGTATATTCAGTGGGTTAGGGAATATCATGTAAATTATTTTCCATACTCCTAAGTGGGATGGTGAGCGTGGTCCTCATAGAATCGATTATAAATTCATTGTTTATTTCTGAAACAACTGAACCGAGTTCAATGAAATTTTGTGGATGTTAACATTTTGGTTCAACTTTAAAGAAAGGATATATGTTGTTTTAGAAAAATGGGCGGTGGGCGAGGCCACCGTAGAATCGAAACAGAAAATCATCAAGTATTTGAGGAAATTGAAATTCGGTATACATTTTACTAGGACCTAGGACAAGCGATCCAAAAAAAAAAATTCATCCTACTTTTGCAAAGAATTGATTAAGAGAAATGAATTTCAGTTCATGTTACTTCTCAAAAAAAAAGTATAGTTCATTGGAATAATGGGTGGCGGGGGTTGTGCCATAAAAACTATTAAAACAAGAAAGAAGGCTGAAGTCGAGTATGCTTCACTGCAAAATACACAATCTTTATGTGCCTTGAGTTAAGTCCTATCTATGATATATACCTTGTTGTATTGGATTTTCAAACAAGAACTTGAAAATGGAGTTAATTTGTATGAGGGCTATAGCTAAATTTTTTTTGATCCTACCCATATTGGGATATTTTATTGGGACTATCATAGCCATAATTTATACCAAATTTAAATTTCTAGAATAGGAAACAATGACGTTTTTATGCAACAACCCTAAAATTTGGAGTAGATTTGCATGGGGGTAACCCTCAAAATGGAGTTAGAGAAATGGAGTTTGTAAGTGCAAACTCTACGGCTTAGTAGAGTTTAAGTTTCAATTATGGAAGCTTTACCTCTTATATTCGCCAAAATAATACGGCAGACAGCATGACGGACGGATGGACAGACGGACGGACAGACGGTTGTAGCTAGTTCAACTCTCCTTTTAATACTTTATAGGATCTATTAAGCCTCCTTCTGTGTGTTACATACATTCGCACAAACCAAATATACCCTTTTATCTTTTGGTTACGGGGTATAAAATCTTTAAAATGCTTTCAGCTTATATGGGGACTATACCTAAAAATGGGCGTAGTACCTTAATATTGATATTGGATATCATAAGAAGTGTTTTTATCCAGTTGGGAGTGAATACATTAGGAAATAACATTAGAAAATTAGAGACAACACCTAAAAATGTGTGTGGCACCTTGGTTTTGACACACAAGTAGTCACTGCCGAGAAAAGCTTTATTTCCAAATTTTAGCTTAATATCTTTAAATCTTCACCTAAACAAATGCGTTGATCGATTCGTCTCATCGAAATGATCAAGAAAATATATACTTTATAGGTCTACGACGTCTCCTTTAATGCGTTACAAATATTCCGACAAACTGATAATACCCTTCACACTAGGTGTGGCAGATATAAAAACACTTCTCATGCCAAACCATTTATTCAGTTTACATTGTGAAAGGACCGATTTACCATAACAAAAAAATTTGTCATTGATGGTATCAAAATTTCTGTTTGACAAAAGTAAACGTTTTTACCTTTTTTTGTGTAGAATATTCACTATTATTGTTATTATAACTTGGCATTTTTTTATTCAAATCATAAACATTTACTTTATTGGCACAAATTGTTCAGAGCAATTTATTTGTAACGCTATCTGACGCTCCCTATTTAGATTGTATATCTTTTCTCGTTTTGGCTCGAATATCTATACATATATTTATATATATTTTTTTTTTTTTAATAATAATATTCGACTGCTTTTGTTAATTTATTTGTTTATGTGTTTGATGTTTTTGTTTGTATTATTTTGTAAATATTTTTTAGAAATATATTGTAAAAACAAAAATAAATAAATAAGAAAATAAATAAAATATATTTAGTATGAAATGCTTTAATAAAAAAAAACAAAAAAAAAAACAAAAAAAAAACCTAAAACAAAATCAAAAAAACAAATTACTTTTTAACTTAAAAAAAAAAAAAAAAGCAGAGTAAGTATGTCCTTTAATGTACATGCGTTTTTTTTTTTTTTTTTTTATATTCTTCATTTTTTTGTTGTTGTGCATTCTCGTGAATACAATTAGCGTCGTTTAAATGCATTGCGTATACTTAATATCACACACACAGAGACAGACAGACAGAACGAAACACACAAATACACACACTCACATGCATGCGCATACCTACACATATACTATGAAACAAAAGATTTTATTTATGCATTTTATTTATGCATTTTCATTTGTTCAATTCTCTTCTTCAATTCTCTTCTTTTTTTTTATTTTGCAATTTTTTTTCCTTGATAATATTTAATTTCTTCGTATTCTTTATGTCTTTCGACATTACACGCGCTTTTTCATAATTTGCAGCTTCATTTCATTTCATTTCGCATTAAAAACGCAAATTGTTATTTATGCCATTATTTAAGCGCCAACGTACAAGTGCCTAGCAGGATATGCTTATTTCTTAAAATGACGACAAGAAAGGCAACGCTTTTTTTTTCTTCCAACATTTATCGTTCTGGTTTCTATGGCAATCTTCCTTACACACTCACTCTCGTTCGCTTCACAGCTTCTTATGCTTATTTTTTTTTTTTCTTCTTCTTATTGGCTAAAGCTCACATACGGCATGGCTTAATGGTGTAATATGAAACAAGTGCTAAACATTTCCACCCGTTTTGTTGTCGTCTTAACTTCTTTTATGACACATTAGTAACACTTACACACACCCACACATACATACACACATACTTATAGCGCTTGTATACAAACACCTAAAACCTTTGCGTTTAATCTAACACCCCAAACTGTATCAATCCATTTTGTTTCCCGCTGTTTTACTTACGCCTCTCATACGCAAAAGCCCACATATATGAAGCTATTTATTCAAAAATTCATTTTAGGCTATAAAGAAATTAAATGCTAAACAAGTCGTTACTTCGCTTACATTTTTAAACTTATTTTCAAACTTGAATTTATTTTTGTTTTTTACCTGCGCTTCTTAAAATTATTCATTTACCTAAATTATAACACACCCATTTATACAGTAATGTGCAACGAAATAGTGAAAGACGTTTTGCAAAAAATTAAATAAGAAACAAGCAAAAACGTTAACTTCGGAAGCACCGAAGCTCAAATACCCGCCACACAAAACTTTAAGCATTTTCTTGAAAAATAAAAATATGGAAGGTGAGTTTGTATGGGGTCTATTATATGTTATAGTGGCCCGATCCTTGTCATATCGGTGGCATATGCATAGGATAACAGTAGAAGTGATTTTACACAGGTTGAGTGAATATATCAAGAACTATTTCCATGCATAATCATATAAATGGGCGCTAAGTTTGTAGAGGGGCCCTATTCAAAAATGGGCGTGGCATATTTCTTTTGGATATTGGATGCCATAAGAAGTGATTCTTCCCAATTTGTAGTAAATACATTCATAAATACTAACTATTTTCAGAAAATAAATCGTAAGAAAGTGATAAGTTTGTATGGGGGCTTTATCTAAAAATGGGTGTGGCAACTTGGTTCTGACATACAAACCGCCTAGGAGCACAAAAAGATTAAGTTTCAAATTTTAGGTCAATTTCTTTAAAAACGCATTGCAAACAGACTGAAAGACGGACAGACAGACGGACATGGTTAACATGACCCCATTGTTGTATCTATACTTTGTTTGTATCGAACTATTGACTCCAAGCCATGTCTTCTTAAAATTTCACCTAAGCCACTGACGATCATAAATAAACTAACCCAAGATATGGCTGGTATTTGAGCTTCGGTACCACCGAACTTAACATTTATTCTTAATTTGTTGTCGTCTGACTGATACATTATACGTTCGATAACTGACTTAAAGCTTAGAAGTATCTTAATACTCAGTTTGGTAGATCTATTTGTTACAACCTCTCCAAGAAAGCTTGACTTATGTATATGTTGGGAAGCACTACGCATGGACATGAATATACCTGTTTGGCGGACAAAGTTTGCATAAACCAATGTTCTAAATATTACAAATAAAAATATTTATAAAATTATTGTTATTATTTAAATAAATATTACTGTACGTAATTACTTAAAACATGTACATTGTTGTTATTGTTGTTGTTGTTATTGTTATTGTATATATTATTCTCTGTAAGCAATTGTTCGAAAATGTATAACAACTGTGTTTCTTTATGTTTATGTATGTATGTGTGCGTCTGTGTGTGTGAATAAACGTTTGTTGGTTTGTTTACTTGCATAAAGAGTAAATACGATTTTAATTAAATGTAAATCACTTTGTCATCGCAACGGGAGACAAAACAAAACAAAACCAAACGAAACCAAACGAAACGAAACCGAACCGAACTGAAGCAGTTGAAAAAACCACTAAAACAACAAATAAAATAAGAAAGCATCTGAATGTTGAATTGTTTTTGTTGTTGCAAACAATCAAACGCAAATGCGACACACACGAAGACAAAAAAGTCGGACAGACAGACAGATATAAAGATGCTTTGTAAAAAGAAATACGTATGTGTGTACATGTGTGTATAGTATTTGGGTGTGTGTGTGTGTGTGTGTGTGTATGTGTGTGTGTGTGTGTGTGTGTGTGTGTGTGTGTGTGTGTGTATATACATTTATAAAGGCATAATTAAGCAACCACAGCTTTCGTTCTTACTACAACAATCTGCATGTCTGTCTGTCCGTCTGTCTGTCTGTTCACTGCTTTGCTACAAATCCGCCACAGCTGACATCTTTGCCTTTGTCTCTTTATTCATCATGCAAGCATACATTCGTATCTACATATTTGTACGTGTACATACATATGCACGCCGCCATTGCTGTTACTTCCGCTTCCGCTGCTGTTGCTGCTGTTGATACTGTTGTTGCTGTTGTCGTTGTTGTTGTCGTCGCAATCACTGCCATTACCACCCATGAGATTATTAATTAAAAGACAAGAAAACATAATTTCAAATTTATTCGCATGTACTCGATTATATACATTATATAAATATAAATATATATAGTATATATATATTTATGTATTATCTGTATTTAACATCACTCTTGTTCACACTCGCTCCACTTATATCTGAGTTTATATTTATTTTGGGTGTGACTTTGTTATTGTTTGAGATAATATTATAAAACGCAATGTCAATTACATATATAGTAAAGTATGTATGTATATACAAGCTAACATATATTACCACAAAATACAAATTCCACTCTTTACCTATCCTGAAGATATATTATTGCGCTTATTAAATATCTTGAACGTCTCATCTGTTTTAGAATATTAATTAATGCATATTTGGTTGCAATTAACTATTGCAAATTATCTTTGATTGAAAATTTTGTATGTAATTAAAGAACTTTTAGAGAAGACGTACTATAATAATAATTACTCATTCGAAACGCATACATTTCTTCTTTAAATAATTTCAATTTGCAAATAATTTTCTAGCATTTTGTCAAATTAATTTGAAACTAAATCAATTTTGATTGTTTATCGAAATATTTTCATGTCAATTTGATTGACTACTAAATATGACAAGAAATATTGAAAAATATTAGACCAACAACAACGACAAAGTAGTTGCCGTGCAAAGATTTTTTTTTGTATCAGCTCTCAAACACTAAAATCACAATTTTTACCAAATAAAACCAATCAAAAAATGTCGAAAATTAAAGGCAAAAAAAAAAAAAATTTTAAAAATTAAAAAAAAAAAATATTATTCAAATTCGTGCACCATTCTTAAACTTCTCTAAATTTTTCAAACGCGAAACCGATCGAACACGAAAAAATAAATGGGCCCGACAAAAACCTAGAGTATTCCCCATCTCTAATTCATATTTGGCTAATATAACACACAGCCCCCATATATAAAACTTGGCCAAAGCCATTGTGAAATGCTGAACATTTGAGCTTCGGTTTCACCGAATATTGCAGGTTTTTTTTCCAAATATTGTCTATGAACAGAATGCCGCAGACTCACTTAAATTCATATCAAGTCAATACAAATTTGAATGGGGCTATCACAATAAAGTTAACGAAAAGCTTATGTGGCCCTCTCTCGATAAATGAGTGTGCTGCTTTCTTTACACAATTTCTTATAAAAGAAAATATTATAACCAATAAAATTACATTCTAAGCAACCTTTTAGACACACCTAAACAAATTCAATACAAAACGCTAGTCACAAGCAACATTCAATTCAGCATTAATTCAAGATTCATTCCGAGTAAAAATCGATGCTTTCAATTGGTCAACAATAAAAAGCGTTTTATGTCGATTCGATTCGATTTAATAAGTTTTTATATAATTTTGTATTTATAGTATTTTTTATAAAAAACTTCAGCTAAGATTAAACTGAATGCAGATTACGATGTTATATTTTTTTAAATTTTTTTTTATCAGTATTCAAATAAAATATTTTTGCAGAAATCTAATCAAAATGAGAAAGTAATAATTTTTCTAAAAAATTCATGATAAATTTTGAATAAAAATAACATTTTTTGCTAACAATTTCCAATGCAAAAGTCACACCTACAAACAAACAAATAAATTCAAAAGTTGTAAACAATTTTATTGCAAAAAGTAAATTGCAAAAAGGTAGAAGTGGTTCCTGAAAATAGAAGAAATGTATAAGCACAAAAACAAACAAAAAAGACGCACACACGCAACGCACATTGACAGAAATGAATTGAAATGAGCAAAAATTAAAAGAATTTTTTTCAATTTTATTTATTTTTTGTTTTTGTTTTTTTTTTTTTTCTTTTCTTTAATAACGAATACAAAGGACAATGGAGCAGCTGCAGGCTTTATATATATGTGTGTATGTATGCATTCATTAAATAAAACGTATAAATATGCATGTATGCAATTTAGATACAAACAGACAGACGGACGATCAGACAGACAGACAGATAGAAAGACAAGCAGAAAGACACACATGCATAAAAACACAAGCAAACAGCGAATGCAAAAAGAAGCACAGGATTTGCATTTGTTATGCAGCTTTTCCTTGTCTTTTTTTTTTTTTTTAAAGCCTTTGCAAATGGAATTATGCTTGAATTTTACTTGTCGTTTTTTTTTTCCTTTTTTTTTTTTTTGCATACATATTCAATTTAATAAACAAATGAGTTGGCAACACCGCAGCCCAAACTTGCTAAAAACGCCTGGCAGCAGTATTGTTGTAGTTATCTCTCTTTCGCTCTCTTTCGTATCGCTTTTTCTTTACTCACATCCGTTTTATTTAAAAATTTTTTTTTTTTATTTTTGTTTGCGTTTTTCCTGTTGTGGCGCCATTTTGTAAAACGCATTTTCTTCGTAATTAAGACATTTTGCTTCATAAACTTCAAAGAAATTCTTAGTATTTTTTTTTTTTATTTTTTTTATTTTTCTTCTTCTTCGGTGCTTTGCTTCACAACGTTTCTTGTTGCGTTCGTTCATGATCCTTGCTACATTTCTGTGCGCTCGACTGCTTTCGTTTCGACTGGCTACGCTTGACTCGCTTCGCATGGTTGCCTCAATGGTTGAATTTGGTTTGGTATGGTTTAGCATGGTATGGTATGGTATGGTTGGCTTGGATATGGTTTGCGTTTTCGTTTGCGTTTTGGTTTGGCTTCGTTCGAATCGCCAGTTTCAGCTTTTGGCGCCACTTAGTCAACTGCTTCACTTAGCTTTTTAACAGGCAACATTTATGTAAACGAAGAAGCAAGCAGATGAAGGCTCGAGGCTGAAGTTTAGTCTATGTACTATGCACATTTACTCTTTTTATCCATTGTCGTTTAAGCTCCCTTTCGCAGCCGCAATTAATGGCCTCAAATTGCGTTTGTAGTGACACATTAAAGTTGTACTATAACAACTCAAGGCGAATACAATTACGCCCCATTTCAAAAAAAAAAAAAAAAACCCTAAATATAAATGCAGCACGTTTGTTTTTAAGCAAACTGCAATTGGCTGCTATGACGCTTAAGTTGTGTTTGTTGTTGTTTTTGTTTTTTGTTGTTGACGGTACAATTATCCTTGACACACAAAGGATGTCGTTTCATTCGCTGCTCATTATAATTACCTTTGATTAAAATGCATATAAATCAGGGCATAAATTTTAATACAAAAAAAAAAAAAAAAAGAAGCAACGAAAAAAAAAAAAGAATAATAATAAATAAGCGACTGAATAGGTAATAGAAATGTGCGGAAACTAAAATTAGAGACAAGTAAGAAAAATGTTTAATAAAAAATTAAATCTAGAAAAATTCCGTATTGCGCACTTACGTAGTCATTTTTATAACCAAATTTCCATGTCACAAGTTTCAGCGTTTAAATTAAATTCAAGCGCAACTTAAACATTTTACTTCAATTTCATGCAAAAATTTTAAACCAATTCGCCAAGCATAAAAAAGATGGTTGGTTGCATGGGATGCATTGTGAAGTTTAGTGAATCAGGTGAAACGCATAATTTAATTTGTTTGCTGAAAAGTTTTATACTCAAACGAAGACAGCAACTGTGGTATGATTCTCGTTGATGGTAACGAACAGGCAGGCGGGCAGGGGGTATAATAAAAGTTCGTCAAGTATTTGCAGAGTAATTATTTTAACGAAAAATGTAGAAATTTCAAGGCATCTGAAGCACACTTCTCGAATACGCTTTCCAAAGGCAGTATATCAATCGAATGTTACCTTTCTAGCGGTAAAATTTTTCTTTGATGACTTGGTCACTAGTGACTGCTACGTGAAATGTCGTCGATTGTGTTAGCATTGGCAAGATTATTATACACAAAATATTTATTCAATTATTTCGTAAAGCAGGATGGTCACAGAGCAGGAATTGATACTGGCGTAAACGACTTTTTGTTACAAAATTATAAAATTACAAAAATTTTATTTATATTTTTATTATTAAAATCATAAGTCATGTACGAAGTCTTGCCAGACATGTCATGCATTAAATCTTGCAAGACAATTTCATACATGAAATCTTGCAAGACATGTCATGCCCGAAGTCATGCAAGACATGTCATGCATAAAATCTTGCAAGACAAATTCATACATGAAATCTTGCAAGATATGTCTTGCATGAAATATTGCAAGACCTGTCATGTACGAAGTCTTGCAAGACATGTCATGCATAAAATCGAGCAAGACAGTTTCATGCATAAAATCTTGCAAGACATGTCATGCATTAAATCTTGCAAGACAATTTCATACATGAAAATCTTGCAAGACATGTCATGCCCGAAGTCTTGCAAGACATGTCATGCATAAAATCTTGCAAGACATGTCATGCATGAAATCTTGCAAGACATGTCATGCATTAAATCTTGCAAGACAATTTCATACATGAAGTCTTGCTAGACTTGTCATTCACGAATACTTGCAAGACTTGTCATCTATGACTACTGTAACATTTGTATCAAAATGGTGTCAAATACTTTTATGACGCTGTCGTCAATCTATTTTCGAGGAGAGATACTTGTCATCAATACAGCAATCATGTCTCGTCTACAGCACTATTCTATATTTTTCTTGATAGATTTCAATAAGGTTGCCAACAACAAAAACATACTTTTAACAAAATGTGTAAAGACATTTTAAAGCAAAAAGATTTTATAAACTTTTATTAGCCCCATCTCGAATGTAGGTCGCAACTTTAGGTTGTTACGTAAACTAGCAGCTTGTAACTTCGTCCATTAAAATCAAACTTCGACGAATCAAAAATTTTGCGTGGCACAGCAGCTAACAGTCATCATTTGACGCTTATTCGATTCGGTCTTAGTTCCATAAATGTTTCTTTTAATGAGATTTTAATGTTGCAATTTACCACGATTTTCAAGTACACGCATAGCCAATTTTAATTGAGTCGTTTATGCGTGGTTTAATTTAATATATGAATATATGAATATATTCATATTTTTTTTTGTTACAAAAAACAGAAAAGCCATACAAATGTCGAAAAAAATTTAAAGACAGAAGTACTCGTATATGGGTATTATTAAAGCAATGACCAAGTATATGAAACTTCAATGATGTGCTTAAATTGTATTTGTAGCGTATAAATACTATACGAGTTAACAGCCAAGCTTCGCTATTGTTTTTGTTATTAATTATTTATTTTTTGGTTTTTCGCACATTGAATATGATAAATTTTATCGGCAATAAAGGGTTAATGTGTGCGAACATTTAATGGACCATAAAATGCGTTGCACGCCCAAACACTGCTGTAGCTGCTTATATTGTAGATTATATTGTATTATGTAGGCATGTACATATGTATGCACACATAATACATATATCCAATCTATATGTGAATATATGTGTAGGTATGTAGATGGCAAGCCCAACACTATAATTATTATGCGCGCACGAGCGCTAATGGCAAACATGGCGCATTCGATTCGATTCGGCAACGCAACACAGCGAATCATTTCGTTTCAAGCGGCAAAACGGCTGCAATGATATCAGCGGAAACGGAAATGCAAACATTTCCGATTAAATTATTGCCAGCGATATATATTTTTGTTCTTCTATATCGGAAATATCAAGTAAACAATTTTTATTAATTTTGTGTGCGCGCTTTTAAGTTTTACTTTTCGCGTAAAATTTTTAATTAAAAATATTAAATTATATTGAACCTTTATATGTATAATCTTTAATCTATCTATCTATCTATCTATCTATCTATCTATCTATCTATCTATCTATCTATCTATGTTATTTGTAAAAAATTGAATCACTGAAATCATTTATTTTATTTTGTTAATTTCCTAAAATTTTTTAAAGATTTATACAGAAAAAAACATTTAATAAAAACGCGCAGAAAATTTAGCAATTTAAAAAGTCTGCCTCCTAAAAATCCCAAAAAAAATTTCAGAGTGCCCAAAAAAAAAAAAAAAAAAAAAGGCATAAAATACCAAATTTCCTGATCAGTTTTTTTTTTATTGAAGTACAAAAAATATACAGAAACTGGGTGTCTAGGTGTGGAAAAAAAAGATTAATTGGAAAAGTGGGCGCTGAGAAAAGCGGGTTGGTGTCACAAAAATATTTGAAAAGAACTATTTGCGATACTCGAGCAAGGCCGAGTATTTCGGCTAGTACAATATATATCCTAAAAAAAAACTTAACTATCAAAATAAAAAATTGTTTAAATCAGAAAATAATTTTAAGCGTAAAAAGAAATTTCCTTTTTAGACGTTCAAAGACTGCAAAAGAAAAATGGTTCATTAGACTAAAAAAGTCCTTACAAAGCGATGACAATTAGGCAAGGATAAAAGCAGTAAAAACTAAAAATGCCAGCAATAAAAAAAAAAAAGAAAAATCCATCCAAAGAGCTGGAAATCGTTTGACAGTTAATGATTCTCAGCGCAGCAATTGGGACTGGAGTATTAGTTTGAGGCTGAAGGCAAAAGCTGCTTTTACAAATCAAGCACACGCAAAGCAAACGCAATTGGAGCATGACAGAGAGGGATAGAGAAATAAAGGCATTATGAAGAAAGAAAAGAGAGAGAGAAGAGAGAGAGAGAAGAGAGATAGAGAAACAAGTTGCAACTCATACTGCAACAGATTTTGCTAATTAGCTTGAAAGCAAAGCAAATCGTTATAATCCATCAAAAAAAAAAAAAATTGAAAGAGTGTGTCATAAATACATACATAAATACATGCTTAAATACATACATACATACATACATATAGGCAAAGGAAAAATAATAAAATTAATAAAAAAAGCATTTATTCTGTATAAGTATGAGTAAGAATATTCAAAGGGAAATACGTTTATCAGTTGAACAAAAAACCATATTAAATAGAATATAAATTGCTAATAATAAACAGAGAGAGAGAGATAGAAAGTGAAGGCTGGATGTAGCACAGCACTTAATTTGCAAAACCTGGATATCATAAACATTTTTTAGCATATGGCCACTGTGACATAATCATGCAGAAAAGATACGCAATAAAGTTTTTATACAGCCATGCTTCCTTAAACGAAAAAGTCCTACCGTTTCGAGTTATTCGTGCTCCGAAAATCGCAAAAGTTATGTTTCATTTCCAAAACGTTTCTTTACATTGTGCATGACAAAACTGCTATCGGTTACATTTTTAAAGGTTATCGGTCGAACCAAATCAAAAATCGTCCTCTTTTTTACAACTTCTGCAGGTACTTCTATAAGGGATGTCAAATCTGGCGCGTGTTCCCCGATGGGTCAATGCCAAGTGTTGGCGATTGTCAGTCTCGCATGGTCTTTGCAGGAGTTTAACAATAGTGTTCTGGTACGTTTGGAGTCAATCGTGGGCCAAATAAGCTAAGCTTTACGGCACCTGTTCCTATTTTGCCATTTAAATTTGTATACGCTTGCTTCGTTTCCGGGAATATCATTATGCCCTGGGACCCATTGACAGGAAAAGTGTGTTATTGCGATCAATAAGATTTAGTTCTTTTTACATACCCTTATTTCCTTATGGCAGCTTAACTGTCTGAGAAAATGAAAATCGATCTGTCTCAAATCTTCAGCTGCACCTGTAGCTTACACGCCACTAGGACAGCATGCACTTCTATCTGAAACATACAGCAGAGATCCGGCAGGCTAAATTACTCTGCCTCTGCCAAGTTCTCTGAGTGTACCCCAGACCCTACACCGCAGTTCATCTTAGAACCGTCGGTGTATTCGTTTATTAACTTAAATGGACATTTTTTGAACAGCCTACGTCGGTCCGTTCGTACGCTAATCATGCATTTAAATGCGATATCATCTATAATTTTAAGTGTAGTCTTCACCAATAAAATTGACAGACTTTATATCAAATACCATGAAAAATATTTACAATAAAAACTTAAAAACTAATTAGCCTAATAGAAACATAAAGTTTATACGGACACCTTTCATATTCAAAAGCGATTAGAAAAATTAAAAATGAATAAATAAACAAAGAAAAAAAAACACTAAATTTGATGACTTCGACTTTTGTTTGCACAAACTCTTTATTTTAAGTGTTTTCTTTTTTGCTACTATTATTATTTTTATTATTTTTATTTAACAAACTACTAATGGATAGCTACAAAATGAAAAATTCAAACGCTTGAAAAGTTGCAAGGGCGGTAGAAGTTTCTATAAAATGGCGACAAATTTGCATTAAGCAGCTGCAGCAGTGGCAGTGGCAGCACAAGTAGCAACAGCAGCAATAAAAAATGTTTTAATGTGCACAGACAATGAGCAACATTACACACCATGCCATGCCATGCCATGGCATACCACACTACACAATACCGTACTAACTAACGAAATGCCAGACAGAAGAGTTAAAAACTATTGCGGAGAAAGAAAGAGATAGATAGAGAGACAGAGAGAGACAGAGAGAACGTTTGAGCAGCAAAGCGAGTGAATAAACAAAAACTCATTAACCCAATTTCAATATAAACGCAATGAATTGCAATTTGCCTGTGGGCGACGACGAGTAAATGCGGAACGAATGCCAGTCATTTTAGACCGACAACAGCAACAACAACAACAACGACAACAACAACGACAACAAAAACGACAATATTCACATCCTTCTTAATTTGCTTCTCAGTTGCTTTTGATGCATTTGATGAAGCACTAAAATAAAACTACGAAAAGCCTTTTGAGCATTAACAACATTTGAAGCTAAAATGTTGACATACATAATGCGTTATACTACACATATGTATGTATGTATGCATCAAATATATTTGCATGTATTTATGTATTTGTATTGGTACATATGTATATGTATGTACGTCATTAGCGTTAAAAGTGTGCAACGAAATATATTCGTGTTTATTAAGTAGTTGAATACTTAATGCTTATCTACAAATATTTCCACTGTAAAAACAAACAAAACAAAAAATACTTGCGTACCTATTTATTAATAAAACATAAAAAGTCACTCAGTCAGTCAACTCAACAACAACAACAATAAAAAACACAAGAAAAAACAAAAACAAACAACAATGTCCTTTTTACAAGGACATTGATGCTGACATACGTATCCCAAAACTGGGGGAAAAAAATACAAAACAATAAATAAATGAAAGAATGATTAAATGAACAATCGCTCGCTGGAAGGCCTGCTCGTCTGCTCGCTCGGTCGTTCGCTCAAAAGCTTAAATCATTAATTTTCATTATATTCACAAGCAGATTATTTGTCAAAATTGTTTTTGTGCTGCACTTGAAGCACTTCATCAAACGCAGGCTCACGCAGGACTTTCATTCACTCACTCACTCACTCTGACACAAGACAATTTGATAATTAATCATTGCTGACTTCATCGTACTTACTTATTTACTTATTTACTTGCGTATATAATTATTAACTTAGAGCTACGCAATATTTTGAAATCTATTTCGCAATTGCTTAAAATAGCACACAAACTATGGCGTGTAATGTCCTGGGTACTTCTTATACTCTTATATACATGTTATATAATTATTATAATTATAAATACTCTGTCGCATGGTAATCAATTGATTTTGATTAGAAAGTGCTTCAAGCTCAATTACGTTAAAATTAATAGCGCATTAATTATGTACAGCAGCATAGTTTTGTTTTGCTATACTTTAAAATATTACTATTATTATTATTATTATTGCTACCATTGTAATCCTTTTAATACAAAAACAAGCATATAAAGGCAAAGCATTGCATATATGAAGCCTTGAAATATGCAACAAAATTTTAACAATACTTTTCTATACGATTTTATTTTCTTTTTGCCATATATTAGAATAAACATATACATGTATGCATGTCTAAATATATGTTGCACACACATACATACTATATGTATGCATACATTAAAGTTTAGCGTAAATTTAATTTTATATTCATAAGAAAATCTAAAGTTTTATTTTATATTTTGTCACCATTGGTTTTATTTTTAAAAATTTTTTTCTACTTTTTTTTTTTTATTACTCCACTCTAGCCAACTTGTACGTTACTATGACAAACTGAGATTCGCTTTGCTTGCTCAACTCGATTTTTTTTAAAATTTTATTTTTATTTCATTTAAATACACTACAAAAATAAAATAAACAATTTCTTTGGTTTTATGAAACGTTTGTAACAGACAAATTTTTTTAAGAATTTTTAAGCAAGTCTGTCTAAACTTTTTTTTCCTAGATTTTACTTAACAAATCGCAAATTTTAGTGCTTATAAATCGGGAGATATTTCCGAATTCAAATCAATATTTTTTTCTCTTTCCTAAATTTAAAGAGCAACCACAATTTGCGATTTAATTAGACCGATAAATTTTTTATTTGGTACCGGAAACCCTTTTTGTCACATACAAAGCAAAGAAACGTTTTGGAAATGAAACATAACTTTAACGATTGCTGAAACAGTTTTACTAAGGGGGTGTCAGGGAAATCCATAGTAGTTCTGCCCTCGGTTGGTTTGTAAACCTCTAAAACACAACCTTGGTGTATAAAACTTCAAACATTTTTGTAGACTTTTGTAGACTTTTCATTTTCTTATTTTATTTAGATTTTATATGATCCAATCTACAAAAATTTAATTTATGTTAAACGAGAAATAAATTAATCTCGAATTTGTGATCGTAATTTTTAAATTAAACCAAAGAAAATTTAAAATAATATCCCAGCCAATTAAATCAAGTTGCATGACAACTCAGCTAAGTGCATTGTTGTGCATACACATACACACATACATATACTTGTGCTTACAAATGGTAGTGCGGGTAAATTATCTATTATACAAGCGATAATTGCATTAGCTTACAATTTTTCCCATCACTAGCACGAATACATTTCTTATGCTTACCTGCCAACTCAGACCATTAATATTTTACGCAAATACTTTTTATAAATGAACATTTAATTCGGGGTTGTTTCGTATTAAATTTATGAAAACCTTAATATTCGAATTTTTACTTTAATTATAAAGCAAAATTCATTTTCTTTTTTTGACAAAAATTAATCTTCGAAATATATAAAAGTCCATTTTTAGCAAGTTGGCATTCTTTTTGTTCGGTTGGTTTCGCTTAAGACACCACTGAACATAATAAAATTAATCAGACAGGCTGAGAAAACGATTAGTAAATTGTCACATATTTTTTTGGTCAGATT
The DNA here is from genome assembly GCA_018903435.1 of Leucophenga varia. NCBI lineage: Eukaryota > Metazoa > Arthropoda > Insecta > Diptera > Drosophilidae > Leucophenga > Leucophenga varia. The sequence continues at coordinate 736,563 of JAEIFJ010002131.1, read as the reverse complement.
AGTTTGAAGCACATGTAAAATCGAAATATTACCATCTCAAGCTAAAGTATTGGCAGTGTATTTCATTTTCGGTTTTACCATTAACGCTACGAATTATTTTTATTTTATTTTCTCGTTTGTAGGTTGTGTACATGCATGAATGCTAAAGTTAGCAATTTTTTTCGCATAATTGTTGTCGCGAGCATACAAACCAGTCCAAAAAAAAAAAAAAAAACAAAAAAAATGTTTCTCCATAAAAAGTAACGAAAAAAAATATTACGTTCAAATAGAACTGAACTGAGCTAAACTGAGCGATGCGCTTCGCTCTGCTGTTCTTGTTTGTTTGTTTTCTTTTTCTTTTTGTTTTTTTGCAATTTTTTGAAAATGTATTTTTTAGAGGGAAAAAAATTCAAATTAATAGCAATGCTGCGTGTGGAAATGGAAGAAAAGTATATCAAGAAACGAGACAACTCATATTCACACAGATATAACATAATTCAGTGGTTAACCACAAAAGTTAAAAAAACGATTGCCAAGGAAGCGAACTAGTATGTCATCAAATGTGTGAAATGAAAATGAAGCTCTGAACGTATTTGAAAGTTTGTGAAATTAAAAATATTTGATTTAAATTTTATGGACATCTTACATGTTTTTGGAGGTTTTTTTCGTACTATTTTGTTTTTTATATAAGTAAACAATATCTCAAAACTTTGAGTGTAACTCTAATTCGCAAACATGCATGCAGTTAGATTTTAGAAATATGAACAGAAAGTTTCAACAAAATTCTATCAACTCAGAGCAAAGCTGAAACAAAATAAAAATAAAATAAAAAATAAAGCAATTAATACAACAATAAAACAAAGTAGTAGCAACAACAATCACACACGTATACACATACATGCAAAAGTTAGTTCCAAAAATATAGTAAGCAAACGAATGGAACGAAAGAGAGAGAAATGAAACGTTAAGAATGAATTGCGCCAACAAGTATGCAATACATTTTTGCGAACTTGAATTTTTGACATTTTTTGTTGTTTTTTTTATTTTTTTTATTTTAAATAAGTTTACAATATAAAAAAATTTTACATTTTTCATAAAAAAAAAAAAATATAAAGAAAAAAATTTATATAGTACTAAAAACGTGCATATTTTTTATATTTACTTTTGAATATAAATAAAATTATGCGCAATTTTTATGTTAATTTTATATTTTATATTTGTATATGAGCGAAAAAAAGAAAGAGTAAAATATAAATTGAAGTCTTTTGAAATGCATATGTACACAGGTACACAAATATGCATATGTATGTATTTACATAAGCAAGCATTTGTGCTACTGGCATTTTTGGTGTTTGTGAAAAAAATAAAAAAATATGCTTACAGTTGAAAGTCATTCATCATTCGTCATACGCGGTTTTTATGTTTTATTTATTTTAGTTTTTTTTTTTTGTCGTTTTCTTTTCCATTTTCATCATTTGCAATTTTGTACTTTTATTGCTGTTGATGTTTTCATCGCTGTTATCCTTGGCATTCTTATTGGCATTTTTTTTTTTTTGTTGTTAAGGAAGTAACTATTGCAAATTTTATGACATTTTGTTATGTGTATTGAAGCTTCAACAAGGACAACATTCTCATGCCTTTTATTTACTTTCAGTTATATGGGTTGACATGACAACCGAATTTTCCGTTGATATTTCTTATGCATACAGATACATTTGTATGTTGCACACTTCATAGCCTTAGAATGCAAACAAAAAATAAAATAAAATAAAAAATGTTTAATAAAAATTTTCCTATAAAAATATAGAGGTCAAAATATTCAAATTTTTTTATATTTTTTATTTTACAATAAATATTTTATTTTTATTTTTTATCGTTTTTTCATAAAGTTTTTCCTTTGAATTTGTTTAAAGACTTTTAATATTATTTTTAAGCATGCTCAACTACGAGATATTCTGTGTACCCAATTTTAAGGAACCTTAAGCTTTGTATGTCTTAAGTATCTAACAAACATTTTTTTGTTGCACATACATAAGTGTCTCATTAGCTTCATTTTCAAAAAAATGTTTATAAAAAAATTAATACCTCTCGAAATTTTTCAAAAAAAAAAAAAACTCCATATTTGAGAAAAACTTCGTATTTTTAGAAATTTTGGTTGTGTTTAGCATGAAAATATGATAGGCAAAAGTTATATTATAAATAACAAAAACGTTTCACAAACAAAAAGTAAAAAAAAAATTGGATGAAATTTGTATAGGCGCAATACATAAAAAATGTTTGGTCCTACTCAAATTGGAATTAAGGTTTAGAAAAAACTGTTTTGAAGGGACCACTTGATGGCTCTGAAGAATCGTAGTTTTAAGTTTAATTACGTACGATTTTAAATTACTTATAACCCGGAAATCGCAAAAGTTATGTTTCATTTCCAAAATGTTTCTTTTCATTGTATATTCAGTAGAATCTCGTTTAACCGTGTTGCTCGGTACCGAGCTCATCACGGACATATTTAAAAAAAATGTTGTCTTCAGATATAATACTAAGAGGAGCGATGTCAATGTCGCACTCGATCCATTTTGAGATAGAATTAGTCATACACCCAGGCGGTATTATTATGTCTGATTGTACACTTCCAATAGAGTTTGAGAGATGAATTCCATGTGGTTTTTTTTAATTTATCCAGCCATCCAGAGTGGAAAGACGGGGCCTTAAAGAAAAAAGTCTCAACAAAAATTGTCAAAAAAATAAATTTAGGATCCACCTTTGGGTTCAAATTTCAGAAATCCTCTACGTCTATTCATTCCAAAGATATGGCTTTTCCACTTTCAAGGCCTCCACAAAGCCCCTGGTTAAAATTTTACAAAATCTCGCCTTAGTGCTCCTTTACACAATGATATTAATGTACAGTAAAAATTTCAGCTTTCAATCTTTAGCCGTTTGGCCTGTAGGCCGATCGCGTGATCACTGACTTGAATTCTGTCGATTTCAAATTGGAAATATTTTGCGATTTGAGATTTCCGGAGCACCAAAATATGCTATTTATAAAGTAAATCGTAAAATTTTTGTGATTTCGATTACGGAAGCATGGCTGATAGACTCTCAGATAATCTTATATCATGCACCAGACAGCAGAATGGACGAATAGACACGTAGACAGACGGACAGATAGACAGACCGACCATCAAGAATATATCGTATAAAGGTTCTTTTTTACTCCATACAGCTGTTTTTTTCTTTAAGATTTTTTTTTAATTTTTCAATAATATAAAAAGTTTAATTTAATTTAAAATTTTTTACTAAAGAAAAAATTAGACACGCCCTAATTTAAGAATAGTGTGACACGAAGAAGCAGTTATGCTGTCAATGACAGAATTGAAATGGTTGGAGAAATATTGTTTGTGTGTTTATATAGCTCAAAACAGCACGTGTCCAATTGAGAAAATTCTAAAAAGAAATAAATAAATAGATACATATGTATATGTATATGTGTATGTATGTACATATGTAGATACATATATACTTGTATACATATGTATATAAAATCTTCTATATATGTATACATTCCAAACAATCACATAAACAAAATATAAAAAAAAGAGAATGAAGAACAGACAGAACGATAGACAAAAGCATATAACAAATCTTTTCTATTTTCTTTGTTCAAAATGTAATAAAATTATATAACAATTTATCGCTGCTTTATTCATTCTATTATGCCACACGTTTTTGCTAAGCTACCGATACATTCTATATTTTTTCTCTGCTTCTTGTAACTGCTTTTGCTTTTGCTGCTGCTTTGTCATCTCAGCGAATATGCAAAAATAAATATTTGTCCTGTTTTAGATTTTTGCCTTTTCTTTTCTTTATTTTTTTTTTTTTCATTTCTTTGCTTTGAATTGAATAAACACATTTTATATCCATATCAAAATCCTTTTTATGCACTACACTAATGTTTAGATGGGTTTATAGTTTTTATTTAATTATAATTTCTTTTCTTTTTAAAAAATATATTTAATGAAACAAAAACAAAAAAAAAAATCACTTTTAGAAATTTCATTAATGCCTCGCAGCAAATTTCATTTAATTTAGTATAAAGTGTAAAATAAAGTCGTCTATTTGAGACTTAATTTAAATATGTAAAAGCTGCATGTGTAAGTGTAAAAATTTTCATTCTAAGATAGCAGCATAGAAAGCGTAAAATTGATTGATATGCATGCCCTTTTCGATTTTTACGATTATTTTTAACGTTTACATTGTCTTTTATATACTTTAACAAACAAACCGAACCAAAAGAAAGAAAATGTATCTTTTATGTTGGCATATTATTTATTTGTCCAGAGCAACGCTTAAGCCACGTTAGTGCTCGTGATTTTCATTTATTTGTATTTGTATTTCTACTCAAAATAAAATCAAAAACGATAAATCTGAAAAATGAATTTTAAGAACACAAACACACTTGTGTATGTCGAAAGAGTAGTAAAGCTTTGGTTCTAACAGTTTTCTGCTTTTGACTGATTTTGACTAAAATTTTTCAAACAATAAAGATTCGTATTGAAGCAACGGCGGCAAGTCTGTTCAAAACAGCAGTCAACCTTCTTCAATTTTTTTTTGGTTTTTTAATATATTTTTATTTTTATTTTAGTTCTTCAGGCGTTTTTTAAATGTTTAATAATGAACTCAACTTAAAAAATGCAAGTGCAAAATATTTTCATTTCTCTTATTTAACTTATTATTTCTGGAATTTTGTTTTTGCTTGAAAATATATCGGTAATTTTTATACAAATGCCACAATTTATTTATATATTTTGTTTGCGGCAACACTTAATTTAATTTTATAATTGGATTCTTCGCCCGAATAACAAAATCAATAAAAATAACAAATAACAAGAAATACGTTTATAAACATACAAAGTAAAAGGAAATATAAATTTGATATAATCGAAATGCATATCGAATAAAATTTCAAATAAATTGTCAATCGGAAATGGCTTGATTACTTTACACTCATAATGTGTTGCCTACTTTTAGGGGTAACGAGATTCGTGGCTATTTCGGTAACTCGCAAAACTAAAATATGACACTACAACACTTGCTTTCAAAATATATATTTTTATTTCTTGAAAGAAGAATAAATGAGAAATAAAAAAATAAATAAATAAAATAAAACAATGTTGAATAGTTGCAATCGTTCTACTGGTTTTCTACAATACTTTCGAGAATATTATCTTGTCAGAACATTATTCATTTGTGCAAATTTGCATTTATAAAAACATTTTAAGCATTGCTAACAGTTACAATCCCTTTTAGTGGCGCCATTCAGAGTATACGCGTTTCTAGAGCGCATAAAAGTTGCCAACAATAACCTTCTGAGATGATTGAATGCGTGGCGCCGCTAAAGATGAGCTATTGGCGTCAGCGCAAGAATTATATATTTCAATTTTTTTTTTTTTTTTTGATTTAGTAATTTACATAAATACTTGACAAAAAAAAAAAAAAAAAAAAAACAAAGCGTTCATTCATATTAAAAATTAATGTCATAGAGTGCATTTTTATAGAAAAAAAATCAGAGTTCTTAAATTTAGTTGTGTGCGTGTACCCAAATGTTTGTGCGTACGTATGTGCTTCTGTTTACGTATACGTAGGCGTACATATGTATTAAGGGGTTATATACAGTTAGGAGGTCGAAAAAAAGGAATTTTTCAAGAATTTTTCTAAGCAAACTATTTGGTTTATTGATTTGAAACTTGGCAGGTATATTATGACAACCTTAAACTATATTCACATATGTTTTATTGCCAAAAATAATTATCGGGAACGTTGATATTGCCAATTTTGCAGAGGTCCGCAAAAAAAGGCCTTTTGCGGTGTGCACGATATCTCTGGACTGGATCATCCAAAATTCAAAAACCAAATAGATTTCATTAATATAATAAATAATCAAGTGATTAATCGAAGGAATTTACAAAAAAAAAATTTTTGACAAAATGGCGGCTACTCAAAGCAAAACGATCGATTTTCAACCAAAATTTGGCTCTTTAATTGTTTTTAAAAATAAGAAATTTTCATCGGATGGGAAATCCTTCGATTAGTTACTAAAAAGTATAGTTAAGAAGCTTGTGTAAAAATTTCAGACCGATCGGTTCAGCCGTTTCTGAGAAATCTTGCTCACCGACTTTAAAAACACCGTTTCGAGAAAAATGCGTTTAAAGTTTTAAAAGCACTTTACTTTACTGCGAGATCTCTCGGCGCGCCTTCACTAATGTGTCTATAACTTCGAAAATATTCGTCGGATCGACTTGAAATTTTGTGTGTGTATACTCAGATATATATATGAGCCGTTCAGTGCACACATCGATTAACTCCACTTTTGAAAAATCTTAAATTTAAGTGTCAAAGCCCTTGGAATAGTCATAACTTTTTATATTTTTAATAAATTTCCTGAATAGTAAAGATTAGCACCGTTAAATGGGAATTTTTTTTGGCAACTGAATAATAAGTAATTTTTTTCAGAAGCCATTTCGATTAACTCCATATTCTAATGTAAATCGTTTCAGCAACGCTGTTTATGCTCTCCATCAGCCCCATAAATTTATTTCAGTGTTATGTAAACAGAACTATCGTTGGCACTATCGAACACTCAGAAGAGGCTGAACGGGCTCGAAGTGAAATGGCTGTCGATCGAATGGCAACATCGGAAAAATTGTTCGTTTTTTCTTTTGACTTAGAAAAAGCTTTAGGCTTTCCCAAGTTGACCACATCCGTAGCTTATTATAAGCGAAATTTATATGTTTATAATTTTGGATGTCATGAATACAATAAAAATATAAGCCACATGTTTGTTTGGCCAGAAACTGAAGGATCTCGTGGGTCTCAAGAAATTTCATCTTGTCTAATAAAGTACATAAAGACTTACGCTGCAAACTTTGGAAAAATAATAGCATGTTCGGATTCGTGTACCGGGCAAAACAGAAATATTAAAACCGTCTTAAGTTTATTGAAACTTGTTCAAAGCACAGAAATCAAAGCTGAATCAATTGACATAAAATTTTTGGTAAGTGGACACAGCTATTTGTCCAATGACTCAGATTTTGCCATTATTGAGTCATGTGCGAAAAAAAAAAAAAAAAATTTTTAACCAGATGATTGATACCATATCATCAAAACATGTAAAAGAAAGCGCCATTTCATCTAATCCAAATGACTCACCAAGATTTTTTTGTCAACAAAACTTTAGAACAGTCTATCATTAACAGAAAAGTAACCGTCACAGGGCTTCCAGTAAATTGGTTTAAAATACGCTGGATAAAGTTAGAAAGGTCTAAACCCTATCTCGTACAATTCAAATGTGACTCTAAAACAGATACAGAATTTCAAGCCATTAATACAAGAAAATCTTTAGTGGGTAGACCGCAAAGTTTGAAAATATAGATCAGCCTTTATTATACTCTAAAGGTAGAACTGTGACAAAGGAAAAATGGAGCGACATGATGGATCTGCTAAAATTCAAATCGAAATGAATCCTCGCATACAACTGATGAAGAAGACATTGTACATAATATTGCTGATTCATCTTAAAGAATAATCCCGCTAACATAAAGCTGCTATGAATTAATTACAAAAATTATATTATTACCGAATTGCCAACATTCATTTTTATGGAAAAGTTGTAATAAAAATGTATAACTAACTTTTTCTGTAATAAAAATCTTAAAAATGTAAAGACTAAATTAAATTTTATTACTTTTTTCAGTTGCCAAATCGATTAACTCCACCAGTTTGTTGGCTATTCTTTCTAATTAATTGTATATTCCGTTAAATGAAAGCTATATCTGCAATTATGCATTCCACATTATTTATTTGAATTCATATTATCAGAGAAATTTTAAAAAACAATATACATTTCATCATCGTTTTTCTCAACTTTTTGTATTATGGAGTTAATCGATGTGTGCACTGAACGGCTCATATATATATATATATATATATATATATATTAAGAAAATGCAAAAAAAAAAAATCGATTTTTTGAAAATCCTAACTGTATATAACCCCTAAAGGAAAAAAGAATCCTTTAGTGCGTTGGTGCTTCCGTATGCGTAATAGTTTGTGCTGGCATATGGGTGTATACACCTGTAATGGGGGTGCAAAAGTAGCCGTAAAAATAATTATTGTTTACGTCTGTAAGCGTGGCAACTTAAGGCGCGCTCGCTATTTTTGATTGAGAGGCGGTTTTTGCACCCTTTATAATTCGAAAACGCAAAGAGTTATTTGAATACTGTTTTTTTTTTTTTTTTTTTTTTGATTGTATTAGGAATATTTTAAAGTAAATAAAATTTTTTTCTTTTTCTTTTGGTACCAGGGCTGTTCAAAAAGCTCTCGGCACTCAAACTAAGACGTCAAAGAAAGGTATGCTGCTGGCGGCCACGATAACTCAACTTAGGATCATTTGAAAAGGAGAAAGTAAACGGCGTAAGATTCAGTATGTACATAATTCTAGCCGGTACCTCAATCATAATTTTATAATTTTTATTTTACCAAAAAAAGTAAAAAAAATCTATGACCGCTAGAAGCTCAGTGTAATAGATTGAAAAAGGGATACCTGTGAATAAGAGGACGCTACATTTTTAAACATTTTGTGGATAAAAGTATCTCATAGTTGAGCAACTAAAAGTACAACTGCAGCATAATGTCTTATTTTTCTTTTTTTAAAATATTTTCTTTTATATAAATTACTTTTTACATAATTACATTATTAAATATTTCATTTATTGTTTTTCTTTTTTATACCCGCCACACATAGTATGAAGGGTATATTCAGTTTGTCGGAAAGTTTGTAACGCATTGAAGGAGACGTCGTAGACCCCATAAAGTATATATATTCTTGATCAGCTCGATGAGACGAATCGATTTAGCCATGTCCGTCTGTCTGTCCGTCTGTCTGTCTGTCTGTCTGTTTACTTCTACGCATATTTTTCGATGAAGATATATAGATATTACGCCGAAATTTGGAACGTGTAAGCTTTTTCTCGGCAACGACTACTTTGTATGTTAAAACCATTTTTAGGTGTAGCCCCCATACAAACTTACCAAAAATTTTCGAATTTTTTTGTTAAAATAGGTATTATTTATGCATGTATCCACTCCAATTTGGGTAGAAACTCTTCTTATGTCATCCAAAGTCGAATCCAAGGTGCCACGCCCATTCCTAGGTATAGCCCCCATACAAATTTACCACACATTTTCGAAATTTTGTATGAAAATAGGTATTATTTATGAATATAATCACTCAAAATTGAATAAAAACACTTTTGACGACATCCGATATCAAAAACAAAGTACCACGCCCATTTTTAGGTGTAGCCCTACACAAATTTACAGACCTTTTTTAAATTTTTGAATAAAAATTGGTATTATTTACGAATTTTACCCCAAAGGGGAAAAACACTTCTTATCATCCAATTCCAAAACAAAGATGCCACGCCCATTTTTATGTATAGCCCCATACAAACTTACCAATTTTTTTAACTTTTGTATGAATAAATGTATATAAGCCACTGATGATCGCACATAAACTATTCAAAGATTCGTGTGGCGGGTATTTATGCTTCGGTTCCATGGAAGTTAACGTTTTTCCTGGTTTTTTTTTGTTAATAAAATTATTTGCTGCTTTCAGCAAAAACAGCAAAAACGCTGGAAACGATTATTTACACACAAACATAAAAACGTAATTACCCGCAGCGTATAAAAATGAATGTTTAAACAATAAATTAAATAGTTATTTGGGGGAAAAAATAAAATAATTGTTTAAAAAAAAAGAGTACAATATGATTAAGTTTTGAAATAGTAAAATATTGCCGTATTACAATACATGCATTCTGTATGTACAAACTTCAGTTGCTATGTTATACAATATATTTTTTTTTTTTTTATTTATTTATTTTTTTTTTTTTTTTTGGAATTTATGAATGCATATACATATGCATGTATGTAAATACATATACACATAAATATATAAATATATAAATAGATATATTACACATAATTAAATTCTATGATTTATGTTCAATATTCACAGAAATCTGTATACAGCAAAATAGGAAATTCAAAACTCTGCCTGACTTTATGCAATGCAATTTGAATTTTTAATTATTAAATGTTTGATTTACAATGAATTTCTATAAAAAAAATAAAATAAAAAAATGTTTGAGTAAGCTTTCATAAAAAATGAATTATTAAAAACTTAAATTTAAATAAAAATCAATATTTGCCTTCGAATTATTTTTAGTCGATTTTATTTAAAGACATTTTGTTGCCTTTTGGTTTATTTATTTTTAAAAAAAAATTTTTTTCGAGTTTGGGACGAGAATTACATCAATACTGACTATGACCCTATTTTTACTTTTCATTTGCGACAACCTGGAGACCCAGAGTTGTGGCCGCCAGCACCATACCACATACTTTGAAGGCCGACAGCCCTTGTAAAGAAAAAAAACTTTTTATATTAACTTTAATTAATTTGTAATTGAATAAAAAAAAAAAAACTATCAAATATGTCTCTCCCTTTTTAAAAAAGATTTTTTTAAATGGTCCAAAAACAGCCACGCGAACCAGAATACCGCTTTAAGATTTTACATGCATGCGTCTTATTTGAGCCCCAACATGAGTTGTCCCCACCCAACCCCTTTGCAGAATATAATCTACGTCACTGATGATCGTTCACAAACTAATTAAAATTTCGTGTGGTGGGTATTTCAGCTTCAGTGCTACCGAAGTTAACGTTTTTTTCTTGTTTCTTTTTAAAACTGGTTTAAATAACTGAAATAGGAGAAACAAATTTGTTTTTTAACCATAAGTTCAGATTGTGGGAGTTTTCCGCAGATTCCAAATATGCAGTTTTGTTTTACTCGACCCTGATCTACTATACAAGCCCTACTACAAAACTTCCCAGCTATTTCAACTCTTTATACCTGTTACACTTAGTGTAAACGGGTATATTCAGTTTGTCGGAAATTTACCCAATTTCAAGTGTCTTCCTATTAAAAGATTCGTGTTCCTTGTTTTTCTTGTTTATTTTTTTTTTTTTTTAAAGTTGAATCCCGATTATTTGGATTAATATTATCTCGGAAAAACAATCAGGTATGATTGCAATTTTTGCATTTTTAGAAGCTTAAAATGAGCATTTTCATGAAACCTGTGACCGCGTGAAGCTCAGTGTGCTATACTAGTCACAAAATGTGCAATTATATTGCATTTTATTGTTATAATTCCCAAATAGTTTTTTAATTTAAATTTAAATGTTCTACACAAGTTGAGGTATACGACTTTTTTTGTATTATTTCTGTTTTTTTTTTTTCGTTCTAAAATTTTTTTTTTTTTTTTTTTCTTGTCCTCAAATTAGTTGATTTCTTTCCTATAAAAAATGAGAAGTTTATTCTCCTTGAAACCAGCAATAGTGCCTTTGGGCAACTATAAAATTCATTTTCAATCAATAAACTTTTACATCAAAACCTTTTCAAAGAAAATATTTTTCATTTTGTCTGTAAATGTTAAAATAATTCATTTAATTTGGGGTTACACACAGCTTCATAAACTGCAAACAAGTGTTTTGCTTTTGCATTTTTGTCAAAGTAAAAATATTCCAATTATAAATAAATTCAATTTTCTTAGATTTACTTAGGCTTTAAAGTGCTCTGCATACTACTTTTCGTTTTTGGAAATGCAATATTTTGGTAATTTTATTGACATAAAATTGTTCATAGAGAGATGTCACATGTAAGAAGTAGTCAATCTAAATAGAAACTGAAAGAAAGACAGACAGACGGACGGACGGACAGACGGATGTTGTTTATATTTGAAAAAAGTTTTAAAGTTTTTGGTGATAGAAATTAATTTGTAATTTCAAATATTTGTAATATGAGAAACCTTTCTTCAACAAAGCAATAATTAATATTTTCATACCCTAAATTCAGTTAAGATGTGGTATGCTCGACTTTGATTAAATTGCTAGGGTAACAGGCTACAGCGGCTGGCATTCACCCAAATTGTAAAATGATATCGATGCCCTTTCTCTAAACTTTGTGTAAATTAATTAAATAAAACGTGTGAAACAGAAAATTTTAATAATTAAAAAATAGTAAAACATAAATAAATAATTAAAAAAAAAAAAAACAAATATTAAATACACGCAAACACCAATAATGACGAAAATTATATTTATTGAATTTTCAAATTATCGAAGCGCATGAAGGTGTTAAATAATTTTATTTTTTTTATTTTCTTTTAAATTAATTACAAATTTTTGCGTATTAAGTTTTTGCTGCAAATTAATTAGAAATTTTTAATTGATTTTCTATAAATTGAATTGCCTAAAAAAATAAATACTCAAATTACATAATCGAATAATTTGTTTTATTGAATTAAAATTTATAATTGTAAAAACTAAAACTAATAAAAAAAAAAAAAATTTATCTATAACTATGATTGCGGTCTGCGGTTACTTAACACAAAAGCTTACACGACAGCACAATACCCTATGTTTCCGCTTAGGCGACTCTCTCAATGGCCGCACAATCTGAATGTGATGAACATTTTCCGTTTTATCAGGACACAACATACTGAGCTTCAGGCCTTCACAGATTTCATCAAAATGTCGTCAAAAACCAAGCTTGGCTCAGGATTCAAAATATAAAGTGAAATTTTCCAGTTTCAATTTTATTGCCAAAAAAAAAAAAAAAAGCCGAAATTGCAGAAATAGCTATGAAATCGTGTAAAACTAAAACTGCATTATCTGCATTTCTCCAATACAAATATTCGGTTAAAATAAATCAGAATTATTTTAGAACATAAATGAATAAAAATTTAAAATAAAAAAAAAAAAAACAACGTAGTATTTTTTCTCTATTTTACACTTTTATCCAATACAAATATTCATTTTAAAATAAATCAAATTATTTCATAGCAACACAAATAAAAAAATTTAAAATAAAAAAACAAACAAAAAAAAAAAAAGGTGTGTGTATCAAACCTCTTTGCTTTATGAACTACAAACAAGTGCTTTAACCGATTTCAAATTATAAATTTTGAATTCAAATTTTAAATTTTTTGTCTATTAGTGAAGCTAAGCTATAAACCGAGTAATTGTAAAACATTATCTGCCTAATTTTTTTTTTTTTTTTTTTTAAAACTTATTCAAAAAAAAAAAAAAAAAGAAAAAACACACACACCCAGTTCTTCAAAAAAAATCATGTCATGTGCGCCGATTTAGAGGAGTCATTTTAAATGTATTTTGGGTCGCTGAATCCAAATTTGAAGTAAGAATTCAAAAGTTGGCTCTCGTTTTCATTTGAACTGAAAAGTTTTTTAAAACTTCACTCAAAAATTGGACCAGGGTAGTAAATTCAATCGTATTTAAGGTCTCAGAATCCAAATCTGAAGTCGGAAAAAAGTTGTTTCATGTTTTTATTATAACCTCAAATAACAGACCTTTTTTTTGAAAAAAAAAAAAAAAAAAAAAAAATATGGAAAAAAGATTAGTTTCAAATCTCTGGAAATGAATTTGGATTCAGATATTCAAAATACATCACTGCTAAATAGATTCTTTTTTTAAATTTTCAAAGATGCGTTCTAATATTTATTCCATTTTGGTGAAAAATTTTCCAAAAAAGATTACTTGCGAGACAATCCATTTGCTTAGACTTTCCATTGTGTGTCGAAATCAGAATGCCACGCTCAATGAAAAAATATTATATTTGAAATAAATCTGCAATAAAATACATTAAATGTTCAGAGAGGTTGGGACTAGCGTTAAAACCAATTCAAAGATTTTGAAAATTAAAGGCAAAAAAATAAAATGAAAAATAAAACAAAAGCTTAAAAGAATATAACACATCGGCACGATTCTAAACTTCTGTAAACAATGTTCAAATATAAACTGTTTGCGAATTACAAAGCTTGTGTCTTTTTCATTTACAAATATTTCCATAAATCACACTATCTTAGTGTACATTGAACGTGTCCACGTCTAGCAATTATCACCTTGAAGTGCACCTTGAGTATTGGAAAATTTGAAGTAAATTATTGAAAAATATTTTTTGCAGTTCAAACATGATAGCCCATTTTTTATATCCGCCACGCATAGCGTAAGGGGTGCTATCATTTTGTCAGAAAGTTTGTAACACATTAAAGGAGACATATAAGACTCTATTAAGTATATATATTATTGATCAGCTCGACAAGACGATTTATACGATTTAGTCTGTCTGTTGCATGAATAGTCTATTCATTTGATTAGTTTTAAAAATACGAGGACGAAACTTAAGCTTTTCTCCGTCCTAGGTAGTTTGTATAATGCGCTTAGAATACATTGCCTACTTTTAGGATTAGTCCCCATAAAAATTTCGAATTATGTTTTATGAATGTATTTTAAATTGATTAAAAATATTTCAAATATCAACACATGTCTACACACGAGATTTGGTAAGGATCAGGTAAATATAGGATACAGCTACCATACAAACACAAAGTGTATTTTTGAGTTTTTATATACAAAATTGGTTATTTATTAAGCTAATTGCTTCAAATATGATACAGATTTTTGTTATGTAGTATAAATACATTGAATAAATATTAGGTCACTATATTTTATAGTCCCTCTACAAAAAAACCTGAAATTTCCGATGAATGTATATATTCATGCATGTATCGGCTATTTATATTTTGTTGTACATTTAAAATTTATGCAAATATTTAAACTAGAAAAATGAAATATTATGCTTTATCCGAGCAGGGCCGAATATTGCAGCATGTTATTAATAAAATATTTTATTAATTTTTTCTTTCTTTCTGCTTTTTTATACACAATTTGCGTTTTGGCCACAAATTAAATAGTAATTGTGATTTCATTAAATAAAAATTCACATTTACATTATTATTAACATTTTTGCTAAGCATTTACTGGCATTTTACATTTATGTGTATAACTCTACGTTAATATGCGAGGGTGGTTTATAAAATGTGCAACTATACTAATCAGTCATTAATCAGTTCGTCAGTTCAGCCATTAATCAGTGCGAATCAGTTCATTAAACCAAATAGGACTGCGAATTTCGCAATCGATTTCAACAAAATCGATTTATTTCTTAACCGAGTCTAAACGAATGAATGAACCTTATCTCATCGACTCGGTTAAGAAATAAACCGCTTCTGTTTTGAATCGGATTGGTTTTGTTGTTATTCAGTGTTACCCGATTTTCGACTTATCCGATGCAGTGCTAGATTGTTTATATCAAACATTTTATCGCTTATTGAAGCTCATTATTTATCAATGTACTCTCGCACTCTGATTGCATATAACATCCTGTATAGCTGCTTTTTTTTATTTATGCACAATATATGTACTATATCACGTTAAATGGGAGTTGTAGCAAATATCGTATTTAAACCAATTAATTGCATATTTTATGGCGAAACCAAAGTGCGAAACCATTACGGATTTAGAGCAACCTTCAATAATTCGTGCAATTATTGCTATTGCGACCCTTGGCAGCACCAAAAGTGGCAACCATGCCATGCCATGCCACATCAATTCGAAACACCGACGCCAGTTGACGTTTTAGTGGTTTCGAATTTTATTTATTTATTTTTATTTTTTTTCCGCTTTTTACGCCAATTTTTAATTAAAATCATTTAAGTGCTCATTATTTCAAGCAATTCAATTTGTTGCGTGCTGAAAGTACGCGTAAGCATTGCAGTAAATAAATAAGTTAGAGTGGAGCTTGGAGGTTTGTGGGCAATGCGGTGCAGACACGCTTCAAAAAGTGAGAAACGCGTAACCTAGAAACGAGAAATTACGATTTATCGTCATGAAAAATCACAGCGAACAAAAAAATAAAAAAGGAGAAGTAGAAAAGAATTACGTAAAACGCGTTTTTTATTTTTTAATAAATTTGAGAATGAAAAATTTTTAGAATTACGAACAAAAAAGTTTTTGTCGCTTTATTTTTTTTTTTTTTTTTTATATACTTTGCTTTGATCCTTTGGGCATACAATGAAATTCTTTCGCTTTCGAAAAAGATAAAAATTAAAAAAAAAAAAAAAAAAAAAAAAAATGGATACGAAACTTTTGTAGTAAACGGTATGCAGCAAAAAAAAAAAAATGATAATAATAATAAATGAACCCTTTAAAAACGCAAAACGAAATATTTTTAATTTTTTTTTTTTTTTTTTTTGCAAATTTTATACAAAAAGAGTTTTTGAACAATTTTCACAATTACATAACTCCTACATTAATATGAATATTGTAATTCTTAAATCAACTTAAAACTGTTGAAAATGCTTTTTAATATCCCCAAAGTGCTAAGCGACTGCTTTTCCAATTTATCTATTTATATATCTTTTTTTTTCTTGTCTATCTATCAGGTTTATAGCTTTTTAAATTATTTATTTTTCGGCAATCATCATTTTTCCCCCTTTTACTGACACATTGAATCGCCTGTTGTCGGCACAAATCGATTAGCTATCTTTTAAAATGTTACACCCGTGGGGCAATAAAGTCAAATCGCATTCAAAGTCACAGTCACATCAGTTTCAGGAATACACAAAATGCAAACAATAATCATAAACTTTTGCGAGATTTTTGTCAAGGGAGCATTTAGCCATTGCAAATACATAAATACACTCACTCACACTCACTCACACTCTCTTACACACAACAACATCAGCATCAAAATCAGGGATGCAGTAAATTATTGAAAAAAAAATTCTAAATAATATTTTTTGTTTTAAATATTTGAATACCCTACAATGCATAATTAATTAGGCAAAAAAGAAACAAGATACCCTACCATTTATATTTACCTAGTTGGTTCTATTTTCTTACCTTCCTTATTTAATTTTTTTTTTTAAAAAAAAAATAAAAAATGGGTTTTTTTTTTGGGGGGGTTTAACAAAAATTTTGGGGGCCTACCCATACTGGTCTTTGGAACCAAAATTACTTTGTACTAAATTAACTTCCTAGAATAAAAAAAAAAACTTTTATATAAAAACGCAATATTTTGGTTTAAATTTGTGTGTAAAATTTTGTTGATCCCACCCATATTGGTATATTTTATTGGGACTATCACAGACATAATTTATACTAAATTTGAATTTTCTAGAATAAAAACCTCAAAATTTTGGGGTAGATTTGTATGGGGGGTACTCCTTAAAATGGGTCTAGAAAAAACCGTTTGTAAGTGCTCTTAGAAGAGATAATTTTTTTTTTTAAAAACTTTCCTTTTTCAAATATTTCATACGGCAGACAGCATGACGGACGGACAGACGACGGACAGACAGACATAGCTAGTTCGACCCCCTTCCAATGCTGATCAAGAATATATACACTTTATAATTATTTTTCTTCCTTCTTTTTTTTATTTATATATTTTCAAACAAAATATAATATTTTTTTTTTTTTTTAGAAGATAGAATAATTTTTTTTTATATATTTCTTTAAAAAATTAAAAAATAATAATAAAATTTTGGGGGGGGGTACTTTTTATAACGTAAATCACCGTAGTACTTTTATCTCAATTTTTGCTTAAATCGACCTAAGCACTTTTTCCTTTTAACCACAGATATACATATATATAATATTATAAATGTTTCTATGTCCGCTATGGACTTTGAAATCATCCAACCGATGAGTCCCAAACCGGTTCCATTTGAAAGGCAAGTAAATTAAAATCCAAAAATAATGCATTAGCACATTCGGTTTATTAAAAAAAAAAATGATATTCTAAATTTTCCATTAAAAAGTTTTACTTTTAATATGTTTTAATTATACTAGTCCTAACATATTGTGGACTCGCGCAAAGAAAAAAAAACAGTGGATTGCAGCGTACCACAACATATTTTGGGCACGCTGCAATCAAAAAAAAATCTGGTATTCTTTAATATTTTTTTATAGTAGAAAAGCTACTATCAATTATTTAAAAATATTTTTATTTTATTCTGTGATGTTCATAGAGTTTATCTTTGTACTATTTATTTTCATTGATGCTGAACTTGAATTTTAAATTAATATTTTCTACTCATGAAACAGAAAATCTAGTAAAAGCAACAACAATTTGCCATTTGAGTTAGACCGATAACTTCTTCCTTTGTAACCGATAGCAGTTTTTGTCATGTCCAATGCAAAGAAACGTTTTAAAAATGAAACATAACTTTTACGATTGCCGAAGCACGAATAATTTAGTAAATCGTAAATCACTTATTTTATTGGATTACGAGAGCCTGACTGATTTCTCCGATATTGTTGCGTTCATAAAGCAGGCAGACAAACACACAGCAGAAATAATTTAATAT
Source organism: Leucophenga varia (assembly GCA_018903435.1). Lineage (NCBI taxonomy): Eukaryota > Metazoa > Arthropoda > Insecta > Diptera > Drosophilidae > Leucophenga > Leucophenga varia. The sequence continues at coordinate 718,245 of JAEIFJ010002131.1, read as the reverse complement.
ATCCTTTTACTATTAAGAAAAATATTTTCAATTTATAAATAATCGTATGCAACCCTTGCACTTGCAATTTCATTTACATGCTCATACACTTACATATATAACACACATATACATACAATGTACATGCATATACAATATGTATGCACATAAAATCTATATTGCGCCAAAGCGTTTAAATATTTTATAATCCAAACGATGCGAATTATGGACACGAATGTTCGATGTGGTCAAAGTTGCAACCGAAACGAATTGTTACCAAAGTAAAGTAAAGCAAAGCAAATCCAATTGAGCTGGTAATGGCAAATACAATACAAATAAACAGAGAAAGAGAGTGGGAGTGAGGTGAGGGTGAGAAAGAGAGAGAAGAATGAGTAAGTACGTAGTAAAGTTGGAGAGCAGGACAATAGGTCGTCGCATTGGGATTTTGTGAAATGAAACGAAATTGAACAACAATTTCTGCATACTCACGCACATACACAAACACTGCTTTTGCTGCAATTGGGCTTCTGAACTGAAGTTGAATGCTTCTCACTGGCAAAGCTAACGTACAAAATGCATTTGAATATAAATCTGTATTCAAATCAACAAAATCTTAATGTGTGTGCGTGCAAATATTTGTGTGTGTATGCGCTACAGTGGCGTTGAATGATATTGTTTCGTTACGGAAAGATCGTTAAAGAGATTTCATTTATTTCGACGCCATTGAAAAGTGTAGATCAGTGATAGGCACACACGTATTATGTGAAACATTTAACCTTTCACGTACAACGAATATTGAAAAAACTGCCTACACTGTTTTTAAACCCTGTACCTTAGGGGTAGAGGGTATATTATGTAACAGGCTGAAAGAGGCACGGTAGACCCTTTAAAGTATATATAATCTTGATCAGCATTGATAAGAGAGTACATCTAGCTATGCATCCGTCTGTCCCCCTTTATGCTGTCTGCAGCTTAAAAAAGATAGCGCCACCAAATTTTAAAATTTTGACCCTTCGCAGCCGCCAAGTGATCACCTTACAAACGATTTTTCTCTAGTTCTATTTTTAAGGGTAGCCCCCATACAAATCTACCACAACATTTGGGGTTTTTGCAAAAATATTTTTTGTTTCTTATTATAGGAACTGAAAGTTTAATATAAATAATGCCTATGATAGCCCCAATGAAATATCTCCATATGGGTAGGCTCAAACAAATTTTAGGTATATCCCGCATAAAAATATAACCCAATTTTTCTGAGTTTTTGTAAATGGCGGATGCAATATGGCGTCCAAGAAATATAAAATCTGATCTGATTCACTTTTACCTAGATACTAGGAGATCGCCATATGGCATCCGCCATTTTGAAATTAAAAATTCTGCATGGAATTTGTATTCAGTGACCCCGAAAACCTCCGAGTTATAAATTATAAGCAAATATAAGAAGTTTTAAAAAAACCTTTGTCGATATAAACATATGTTAATCGTGCCTATTTTTATTTCTAGTTCAGTCAAATAACCATAATTTCGTTTAGATCTGTGTGTATCACTTGGATAGCTTGACTTACTATATAAGACTAAGACTTAACTTAAGGTACATAAAGATGGGTTACAGGGTATCTTGTAGTTAGGCATACTCGACAATTTGCTTGTTTGCATTTTTCCATTTAATGCTTTTCTCCTCTCTGTATGTAGATTTTGTTTTTTTTAGCCATCTTGAGTCCAGTCGAAATAATGACAAGTTTTTAACTTTTGGTCATTTTATTGCACACAAAGTAAGCTGCAAACTGCAAGCTGCTGCTGCTGCAAACAGTTAAAGCCAACCCAAGCCTGATGCGTTCTGTACTCATTTCTACAATCCGATTGCTTGCCACATAAACTTCACGCCTTCATATTGAAATTTCGAATACGAATTTGTGTAAAAATCAAGTTTTTATTGAAAGAGAGAGAGAAAAGAGGAGTGACCTCAAACAAACAAACAAACAAAAATCCCAAAAAAAAAAAAACATTTTAGAAGTATAAATACACACATACATTTATAGTATATGTACCTATCGTATGTTTGTTGCTGACATAGATACTACATATTAGTGGTACTAGTTGTAGTAATGTTGTTGTTGTTGTTGTTGTTTTTGCATGTCTTGTTATTTTTGTTGTTGTACATACACTCTTATCCCATGAGGCCAACTTCAATTCAAAGCGTACAAACTAATTTTCTATGCAAATTGAATGGCAGTCAAGTGTGCCGAAGTTTGAGATACATTTCGACAGCACAACTATGAGAATGAGAATGGCAATAGCAGCAACAGCAGCAGCAACAGCAGCAGTTGTAGTTGCTTTTACAATACACATACAGCAACAACAACAACAACAAAAGCAAATGACATGAAATACTTTGAAAATTGTGTAACTATGTCAGTCTCTACTGGAACTACACTACACTACACACTATTGTCGTTGAATATTATACTCAACTATGTAGAGTATATGTACCTACATAGTTACATAGATACATACTCGTACATAGATTAAGTTTAACATGCCGCAGCAATTTGCTATAAAATTTACTTTTCATTTTAATTATTAAGTGGTTTTGTGTATAAATTAATTGCTATTAACCCGCATACAGCTATAACTTTCTTCTTTGCTAAGTAGCACAAAATGCAGCTCAACTCAAGCAGCAATGGACAGACAGACGGACAGACAGTACAGTACATCTTATGTCATCGTTTAAAATTGAGGCGACATTTTCTTAAATTGAACAAAAAATGCTATCGTTTGCCTGACAAGTTAATATTGTATGTAGTAGAAATGAAGTATACTTCAATTTGTTTGGATTTGCTTTTATCTAACAAGATGATTATCAACATACTATGTATGTACTCGTATATGTATAAGTGGAATATGCATGCATGTATGTGTGTGTGTCTCCATTTGATCTCTTTAGAAATCACTCTATTCTTTTGCAAAGCATCTCTACATGCGTTTATCGTTTGACAACTCTTGTTGACATCAAACGATTTCGAAAAGTACAGTTTCTACTTCTTTTTTTTTGATTTACTTAAAAAAAGAAAAATAAAGTGTAAAAGAGAGAGAGAACTATACAAGTATCTCATTCGCACACTATTTTTGTCGTTTTCACAAAGCTTTGAAGCACTTCTTTTTGGTTGTGTTTGTGTGTGTTCGTTCTCGTAAATTGTTGACAACTCTGACTGTCACAAATATTTACCGAAATGTCAAAATAAATCTGTAAAAAAATGTTATAGCATTTTTTCGTTATTGTTATTGTCAACTGGGAAAATTGGTAAAAAAAAAAAAATAAAAGCAAAGAGAAAAATAATGAAAAAAAAGAGAATTTAATTTAATATTATAAATATTTTATTATTTAATTTAATTGCATTCATATTCTGTGGCGAAAACGTCGAATGTTACATGCCACAAACTATTTGCTTTTGAGTGTTTAAAAAAAAAATATAACAAAAAAAAAATAAAAATAAACAATTAAAAATATTGTAAACATTTTTCGTTTGAACATTCAAATAAAATTGACGAAATATTGAATATTCGAAGTATGCAGGATTTACAAAATAAATTATTTGTACGTTTGAAATAGGTTTTTAGTTTGATTTAATTAAAAAAAAAAAATAATAATAATAATAAATAAAAAAAAGGAAAAACGTTAAATTCGGTGAAATGAAAGTTTTGATACTTGTCACCCGAAATTTTCGTGACTAACACTCTAAAATTTGAATTGACTTTGTATAGGGAGCTACCATATATGATAAAGAACCCAAATCTTTATTAAATGTATATACATCGTTAACTCATCCTTAACAAATCTATACTGTACACATGGACCTCTATAACAAAAGATTTTAGCATATTTGATGCCATAATGCAATTATACCAGTTGACGTATTCCGCCACTGTCTCTTTTTTATTTGGTAACAAATTTAGTTGAGTATGCATGTTATGTTGAATTTATATAATTTCACCTTATAAATTTCAATTTTTCAGCTTCTTGTTCAATGTTTAATTTAAAAATAAATATTTTAGATAAATATTTTTAAAAGCATCAAAGCAACAAAAGCAAAAATACAGAAAATATAATTTTTGATAATTATTATTTTTTTTTTGAATTTCTCTTACTTCTTCTTCTCTTCTGTAGTGGTGAAATTAAATTCACTACAAACTAAGTTACCAAATTTATGTTACCAAAGATTTCCGGTTTTTTTTTATTTAATAATTTTTTAATATAAATCATTTTTTTTATTTTTTTTTTTTTTTTTTTAATTTTAAAAATATTTTTAATATTTTTTTTTAAAAAAATTTTAAAATTGTTTTTTTTGGGGGTTTTTTAATTGGTTTTTTTTTAATAATAGATAAAAAAGATTTTTATAACCTTAAAAAATAAAAAATAAAATTTTTTTTAAAAAAAAAAAGATTTTTTTTTGGGGGTTTTTTAAAGGGCTTTGGTGGCGACTTTGACGACAATAGAAAACTTTTCAATTTGGAGTGAATACATGCATAAGTAATACATATTTGTCATACAAAAATTTAGAAATTTTCGGTATGTTTTATAGGGGCTACACCAACAGCTTAACCAAGTAAATATCTCAAAAATTTATTGTTAAACGACGAGTGACAAGGCTGAGATCGATCGTATCAGCGTGATCAAAAATAAATATACTTTTGTGGGTCTACGACGTCTCCTTCAATCGTTACAAACTTGACAAACTATACCCTTCTGAAGTGTGGCGGGTATAAAAATATATACACCACTCAAGTTAATAAAATTTATTAAAAAAGTGACGATCGTATCACCCCATTTCCCCATTAATTACATCCTTCTTAAAGTTAAAAGAAAATCGGATATTTTCAAATACATCCATTAAAAAAAAAAATAAAAAACAAAATTTACTGGCTCCATTATGCTTTGTCTTTACAATTTAAAAGGACACATAAGCAAATTGTTTGTTTTCGGTGCGAGTGCCCCAAATTTTGCATGCCAAGCATATTTTTTGTGAGTTTCCTTTCGACATTTGCAAATTAGTTGCTGTTCATTGCTCTCTTTCTCTCTCCTCTCTCTCTCTCTCTCTCTGTCTTTCTCTTTTGTGTGTATGTTGTCATTGTTGTTGTTGTTGTTGTTCGTATTGTACTCTATGTAGGCATTGTCCTTGTCGACGCTGTGACAATTTTGAATGATTTATGTTGATTGCGTTTAATCGTGCTGCTACAGGTAGAAGATACACAAAAACATACAAGACACTCACACACACACGCACATTTACAGTTGCTAACAATAGGGACGAGCACGTAAACGACGAAGAGAGAGATAGATAGAGAGAGAGAGAGAGAGAGAGAACAATGCATATGTTTGTAATATTGTTGTCAACGCTTTCTTAACCTCAGACACTGAAACAGAAATTAGACGCATTGTGGCCTTTTATGAGCCGTCATCTGTCAACAGCTTGTTATGAACTTTCAACGTTGCAAAGAAAACGCTAAGCTACAAACTAATGCGCTGTGTCTTTTGAGTAGAAGTAGGTTCACACAACGAGGTAGAACGAACGACAAGAACGACACACACACAACAACACACTACAAAGTGACTTAACAAACTGAAAAGACCGGTTGGTCGCTCGGCCGGCCGGCTTTCGTGTAAGTCGCTGCTAAGACTGTCAGTATTATCTAATTATGCGCACAAAAGCACGCAACAGTCAAAGGCAAAAACAGCAAGGACAACATTGTTGCTATTGTGATTGTCGTTGTTGTTGTTGTTGTTGCTAGAGAACGATGACGACGACACCGAAAGAGGCGTGTGACATGAACTTATGTATGTAACGCAAGTGAAAGTGAAGTGAATAAGACGAATGCAGCAATTTACACGGCCAAGGACATAAAGCAATAAGAACAAAATGCCAAGCCCAACAAAACATTTTTCGTAAACTTGATGGCGCATTTATTTCGCTTGTAAACGGGCGTAATTTGCAAATTTTACGCGTCCATTTGCGGCGTTGTAGTAAAAACCATTCAAAAAGGCAGCAAAGCAACACAAACGCAAAACACAAACGATTGACTTGCCAGAACAGGGCAACAACAACAACAACAAAAATAATGCTAATTAGAGTCATGCAATGCTCTTTTTTTTTTTGTGTATGTAAAATATTTAAATAAATTGCAGCCATGAAACAATCTCGTTGCTTAAAGTATTTCTCTTTTTTTTTTTTTATTTTAGTTTTGCTTCGTTTTATTTGCTGCCACACGTCGTATACGCAATGCGCCATTAAAAATTATTACGTTTACGCATTGCTGCCTAATAAAGAATCAAATCAAATAAATTAATGAATGAGCAGCAGCAGCAACAACAACAACAAAAAAAAAAAAAAAAAGAACTAAATTGTTAGCACAAAACAATAACAACAACAACGGGAAAGCTAAAAATCATAAGATTTGCTGCTGCTGCTGCTGCTGTTGCTTTTACTACAACATAAGAATTTTACTAAGAATAATACTGACTTAGTAAGCTTCTTCTTTTTCTTCTTTTGATGCCTGCTGAAAACGCTTTGCCATTCTTAACTAAGCCAAGTTGAGCTGAGCTAATAAAATGTACTTTATGCGCGAACGTGCAAGGACTCGAAACGACGACATTCAACGTCATGAAATCCAGTTCGGCTAATTATAATTTTTGCATTCAGCATCGTTGCCGCATACAAAATTGATGAGCCGCACAAAGACAAAAAAACACACACACATACAAATAAATACTAGCTTGTATACCCGCGGCTTTGCTCACGTTTTTTTTAAATTTTTTTTTTTTTGCTTTACTTCGTATATAAATTAGTTCTTAAAAAGTTGCGAGAGAAGTTTCGATGTTACAAAGTCAAGCGTCTGTCCGCCCAGCCTTTGATAAATTAACCATCTTTTAAATGCGTTTGGTTTTCAGTTTCTAGGTATGCTCGTATAAAAGATATGATAATATAGTAAATAATTTGGTGACTTTGAATATACAAGAAAAATTAAAAAAAGATTTTTAGCAATTATTAATATTTCGGTCCAGTGTTCCCCGCTGGGCCACAGGTAGAAATTTCAGAAACTTCTGGAACACACCAAAAATAATTTTAAATCATCTTTCAAATTCAGCTTACATCCAATCTCTAAGTCTACTCATTCCAAAGATATTTCTTTTTCAATTTTAAGGAAAAGTAATATCTTTAAAAAATCTATTTGGGTCCTCCAACATGCCTCAAGTTTCAATTTTGGAAGTCCCTTAAACATGACAAAAATAATTTCTAGCCATCTTTCAAATGGCGCCCAGGTTTAAGTCTCTACGTCTATTAATTTAAGATATGGCTTTTTCGATTTCAGGGCCCTCATAAGGCCCTTGTTCAAAAAGTTTTTAAATCTCGTCAAAAAAGATATAAAAAAAAAAAAAAAAACAAATGGGTCCCAGTCTTCCGGATGTTCCTTAAATATGTCAAAAATATTTTCGTACCGTCTTCCAAATGCGTTTTCGGTTTAAAGGCCTTACAAGGCCCCCAGTGATCACCTGAAATCTAAAAAAAAATATCTTATGGGTCCCAAGTCCAAATTTCGAAAATCACTTAAACATGCTAAAAATATTTTCTCAAAATGCTTCAAATGCGCCCAGTTTCAAGACATTAAATATATTCATTTCAGGGATGTGGCTTTTCCGGTTTTAAGGCCTCCATTAGGCCCGGGTCAAAATTATCCAAAATACTTCCTTAGAACTCAATGAGACATATCTACAGTAAAAATTTCTGCTTTGTATCTTTAGCCAATCACCTTTTAATCAGTTAGTCAGGTACAAGTATATATGTGTACAAAGCGCAAAGAGACGTGAGGTAGGGCGTGTATTTTATTTATATTTATATTTATCTTGTGATAAAAAAAGAAAACACGAAAATAAGTGTAAGGAATATGAATGCAAATGTAAAAGATTATTTTCATTATGAATAAATACACTTAAAGAAAATTTTATAAATATTATGAAACTAAAATAGTGAAACAGAACAAATTTGAGAGAAACGTTTATATAAAATAAGATGTATGAAGACAATCTAAGTCGGTTTACATAATATTTCGTCTGTCTTTTAAGTGCTTCACTTTCTTAGATAAAAAAAAAAACAACAAAAAGAAAAACATATTTCTTTTTGTACTAATCAACTCTTCTGTGTAGTGTGTAAGACTAAAAAGAAACAAGGAAAAAAACATATTTTTTGTTTTTTTTTTTTCAGTACCAAATGGTAATGAGGCATAAAGCGTAGGGTGGCGCCTAGAGGCGTGGTGCCTGACTGTTTGGGTCAGTAAAATAACTTGTACGTTACTTAATATTTTTTTTTTTCTTTTTTTTTTTTTTTTGTCTTTCTGCAAATCTACGCGAAAGTTGTCGTCGTCATAAAAATATTTTCGCAAACTGGCGCTAAAAGTTCACAAAGGACATCAAAATGAGCAAATGAGCAAAGCAAAAAGCGAATAAGCCAAACGGAAACGGAAGTGGATGCTACGCTGAGTGTTTGCGCTAAGATGAAGCAATGAATGCGGTAATAAACAAATGGAACGGAAACGGATGTAAGTAAAAGGCAAACGAGCAAAAGACCAAGTATAAAAAAAAAAAAAAAAAAATAAAGAAAAAAAACACTAAACTTTTGAAAGCGTTGAGTTTATGAAGCATAATGCATAAACATTTAGATTATGTAATCGTCAGCGTTTTGTGTTGTTGTTGTTGTTGTTGTTGTTGTCAATATCAGCGTTTTACGCATTCAAACACAAGAATAGTAACAGCACAGAAAAGCTCATCATCATTAAATGTCCATGGCATGCATAACTAAACTCAACTCGACTGAATTTCAAACAAAACTGTGCAGCAGCTTTCTGTGTGAGTGTTTGTGTCGAAATTTTTTTGTTGCATGCCTTAAGGGTATTTGGTGGCTGATATGTTACACTCAACGGCACTCAGTTGTATGTTGTGTTGCAAATGAGCTCATTTCTGCGTTAAGCTTACATTGACGTTGAATGCACAAAAGTGACATTTGATAGAGCCGCAACAAGCACAAACAACAAACTTACATATTCGCTTAGTGCTGCAAGGCATCGTTATTGCATTTCAGCTTGTACTACTATAAGCATTCTTTGCTCAAAACTCTACAAATGTAGACTGTTACCAAATGATGGCACCGATGCCGTCGCCGATGCCGATGCCGCCACCAACCCCGTCGCCAACCCCGTCGCCGTTGCTGGTTTGGCATTGTTGTGGTTTCAACCAATTTCAACAGTTTCAATTTCAATGCATTTCATATGAAGCAGCATTTTGCAATTGTATAGAACCGCACCCATTGTTCATGCAGCTGCAGTAAGTCAGACTGTTTGTGATTCAGTCAGTCAGTCAGACTGTCAGTCAGTCCATCAATAAATAACTAAAATTCCTATGCATATGTCAATTAGAAATCATACAGCTGCAATACAATGCAATGCGTTGTGTTTCGATTTATCGAAAACGTCGCAGTGAAGCGTTTAAAATGTACGTGGTGGAACTTAAACATTTTAGAAACTAATGCTCAATGGGTAACATGTACCATTTTTTGTCTAAAATTAAACACAAAAAGCATAACGATATTGCATCTCATACGAATGTTTTCTTTTCAATTGCATAACACAATCACACGAAACACTGCGAAAAGAGTGAAAAATATTAAGTGAGCGCATTGCGCTATTTGCTTAGTGCTTGTACAAATATCGATAACATTTCGATATTTTATTGAATAATATCAAAAAAAAAAAAAGTAGTTCATTAACTATAGCAATAAAGGATTTTTGCTTTAGACACTTATTTAAGTCAACGACAGCAGCAAAAGTTCAATAAAATCGATTTTTTTTTAAGAGTAATGATAACTAACGATGTATATCGAAATGCTTCCACCACTAGTTTACCAAAATTTGCGTAAATAAACAAAAAGAAATCTAAATAAAGCACGTATTGCTTATCTCAAACTCAACTTTTATCATTTAGCAAAAAAATTAAAATTCATTTGTAACTAAATTCAAGTCGCTGTAAAATATTTAGTTTAACAAACGCCCCTCATATTATAAAAACAATGCAATGCTTTGACTGGCATTGTCAATCTATGTATGTATCTCATGCGTTTTGCGGTTAATTTTGTTGGCATAATTTACAATATGGAAATTTAGTACTCCCCTACATACATAAATACATACATACATATGTATATATACAAAATAGTTATATGCAATGAGGCCAGAACAACTGTCGAAAGATAGTTCGATAGATGCATGGATAAGAGTAAAAGGATATACACAACAAGCAATGCAAATAGAGCCATAACAACAACAACAACAACAATGTAAGCTGCTAAAATATATTCTAACATCACACTCAAAAGCAGATACATACATACATACACACTTCATAACGTACACACACACACACTCATATAGCAGCTGCAACATATTCAATGCAACTTGTATTCAATTTCATTCTGCAGTATCTCATTAATTACAATGGCAACCGAGAATATCTTTATATGTATATACTAGATGCATACGAACTAATATATACGTATGTATCCTCAATACTCGTAAATATGTACAATATTTATATCTGAATACACATATCGATATTATCATACATATAGTATCTATGACACGCACTTGAGGTGCTCTTGTTCTATTCTTTGTTTCTATTGTTATTCTGGTTGTTGTCGTTGTTGTTGTTGCTGTATTTATTGTACGTCTTATTATTAGTACCGATGATCCATAAATACAGATAGATATTTATATTTTAAGTATCTATAGTATCTATAGTTGCATCTTAATTATACTTTACTTTGTATATGAGAAGCCAACAATGGCAATATTGTATTTTTTTTTTTTTTTTAATACTTTTTGATATACGAACAAACAGGTTAAGTGAAATGTATACATTTTGAAATTGTAGCTTTGTAATAAAACAAGGCATTTTGTTTATCAATATTATAGCTCGGAATTTTCTTCTTTGTGCTACAAAAAAGTCTGTTCTTAACACGTCTCTTTAGTGAAGCAATGAACTATATTATATTGACTTAATTCATTGCATACTTTCAGGCTATTTTTGTTTTAATTTAAAAATCTAAATAAAATTAAACAAGAATAAATTTAAAAACTAACAAAATAAATAAATAAAAAAAAAGGCAATAATCAAATACAAATACACATGGTAGCATGGCTATAGAATAATTTTTTTTTTTATGTGCAATATATATGTATGTGTGTGTGTGTGTGTGTATAAGTTGCGAAAAAGCATTACGTGATTTGCTTGCAAAACATGCTGCAACTAATTGAGTTGTTGCTCCAAAATCCCAATACAAATACACACACACTCACACACATTATATATGTATGTAATGGCATACATGCACATTCGAAAAGTCATTCATACGCACCGAAACCAAACAAAAAACAAAAGAAAAATAAAAAAGAAATTAAAAAAAAAAAAAAAACAGGGAAAAAAGAACATTATTCTCTTGTTCATTTAACTCACTTCAACCCAGATCACCCTAACACATTAGTTGCTTTTAGTTTATTGAGTTTGCATGACCTTAATTTGAAGATGATTTAAAATCCCCGCAGCAAAATTAACAAAATACTCGCTTAATCATTGTTTCGTGCAACAACAACAAAACAACAGCAATCCAAATGATTTCGCAACAAAATACCGAAATATAACAACGCAGCTTTACAGTAACGAGGCACGCTTCAATTTCTTCAATTTTAAAGTAGCTTTTTGCTTCGATAATAAATGAACGACAAATTTGTTACATTTTTTTATGCCAATTTTTATAAATTTTTTGCTCATGAAAAATAGTTAAACGTTTCTTTAAACTTTTATATAAGACCTTGTGCTTTGTGTGTGTTTCCACTCATTACAATTTATTGTTTAAGCAATTTTTGCTAATGCAGCGCATTTATCGCACGTAACGATGTATAAACCAAAAAGAACAAAAACAACAATAAAACATATTAAAAAAAAAAAAAAAAACAACAATAATAATAAAAACACATCAAACAATAAATAAAAAAATATTAAAAAAAAAAATTAAAAATATTTAAAAATATGACAAAAGCATTATCGTTTTTTTTTTATCTTTCGCTTTCATGTTTCTTGCTTGTCTCAACTTTATTCGTTTCATTTCACTTTTTATTTGCTGCAATCAAAATATAATTGAAAAATCTGTTTTATGCAAATTTTTTTGTTTTATTGAACCAGAACATGAAAAACATAAAATTGACTTTCCACGAAAACAATAAAACAACAAAAACATTAAAAAAAACAACGCAAATAGTTCAACAGACTGAATTCGCGTAAAACAAAAGCCGCAAGCCATCCAAAAAAAAAAAAAAAAACAAAACAATAAACTAAGGCTATGAAACAAGAGAAACAGAAATCAGGGCTGCATAAAAATATTTTCGAAATAAAGTAATAAAAATATTCACAGTGATTGAAAGTAGTGATTTGCGATTATCCTGTTCCTCAGGAAAAATTCAGTTATTGGCGATTTGTGCATCGCACTTCGCCAAAAGTGAAATTGGTGCTTTCATCACTCTCGCGAATCGTTCAAATTCGCTTGAACATTGAACCTGTACCAATTTGTTGGTACCTTAAAAAGTTACTTTTTCGTCAAAAAACGTTGTATTGAAACGATTAAATAGTGAAAGCGGAATTGCAACAAAAATATGAATAGAAAACAAAGTGAAATGTGATATTTTATACAAATATATAATACAAACGGCAAAATCCAAAATGTTTTCCCGCCAAACTGCGATTTTATCACTGTTTGCAGTCACAGCGACACGATAATCACTCTTTTTTGCCAACACTTCTTTCATAATCGTTTTCCGTTTACGCTTTCGTCAGCCCTGTCAGGCTGAAAACAGACAACGCCCAGCTTATTATGCAGCTCCATTGGCGGCACATACATTCCATAACATTTCAGAGATTCATAAACATATCGACCAACAACAATGACGCCTGCAGCTCATCGATATCCGTTTTGTTAGTGGCAGCTGTCAAGTTTTCATGTCAATCAATGTTCTTAAACTGAGATAATCAAAACAGTTTGTATATTGTAACACTGACATATGTATACCCTGCTCGCTCCATGTAATGAAAATTTTTATTAAAGAAGTTTTTAGATTGCATATATTTTTGAAAGCAACTAAATCAACTTAATTATGTCATTTAATACGAAACATTAACTGAACTAGAAAGCTATATTTTTAAATGCCTTCAAAGATCATTAATATTAAAAAAAAAAAAAAAATTATGCTGCAGACAACTTCATTCTTGAATTTTTTTCTAAAAGCATTTTAATGGCTCTTCAGAAGCAGTCACTTTTAAGGCGTATGTTTTTTTTTTTTTTTTTCTTTTTCATTGTGACAAAATCTGCGATAATAAATAAATACTCGTAGACTATTATATTATTCAATATGTATAGGGCATATAATAAGAACATTTTTACACAACTTGCGGCAAAATGAATATCGTTTAAACGAAAAAACGAAAAAAAAACAAAACAAAAGAAAAGAAAAGAACGCTGCAACAAAAATTTCGACAGTTTACATTGCACAAGAGCAAAAGTAAAGTGGTCCTAAATGAAGGAATGAACGAACGAACGAATAAATGAGCTAGACAAACTGACAGGAAACGCATTAAGTACGATACTTAGTTTGGTTGTAACATGTTAAGGAGGAGGAACTGGGCCGTCAAAGAAAATGAACATATGCCAGCGTCAGAGGAACGATAAAGCGATAAGATAAGCGAATGCCTCGTTCATAAGCCAGCGGAAATTTGTGAAAAAAAAAAAGAAAATAGAAAACCACAAGACAGAAACATCAGTGGCAGCAACAGCAACTACAGCAGCAGCAGCAAATAAACTCATATGACCATGAAACACATTATTGCTAGAGAGTGCCACGCCCACACCTTTTAAGTTTTGCGGTATGAATGGCGTTAAAAAGCGCTGCAAAGTCACAAAGCAAGTGTTGAATTTTACTACTTGACACACACACACCACTCACCACTCCGCATTGTACATGACACGCAATCTCATGTGACGAGTGGCAACTTTAGATTAAAATAAAAAACCGCAGTCACACCTCTTACCAAACCGCCCATCAGCATCATCAGTACCGGCAGCAGCAGCAGCAGCATCATCATCAGCAACAACAACAACAACAACAACACTTTATGACCAATAAGTAAAGAGCTATATGAAGCTTTGTCATTTTATGGCTAAAAGCATTTCTTGTTAGTTGCAAACTTTTTCCTCTTCTTCTTCGCAAAACCTTATATTTATCCTTTCTCATCAGCAACAACATGCTTATCATCAGCGGCACTTTAACATTGTTCTTGTTTGAGAGTGAGAATAATAATAATAATAATAAAAAAAAAAAGAAAACGTAAAAAGCCAAAATGGCGCTGAATATAATAATGGAGTCAAAGTTTCCGCTCAAGAAATTCAATGAATTGCATGCGCAGCAAAGTATGCAACAGATTTTACTTACATATTTACTTTCTTTTTTTTTTCCTATTTTGCTGCTCTAGCTTTGAAAAATTTGATGAACTACACGCACACGCACACGCATACACAGCGAAATCTTTTAAAATTACTTAAAAATGAATTGTGAAAAGCGGAAAACGCGAACTTACACTGCACCATAGCAAAATTTAATATTTTCGCATAACAGAAAAAAAAAAAAAATAAAGGAAAATGATAAAAGGTTATTTCGTGCCAAAACAGTAAGCAAAGAAAAAAACAGAATAGAACTCCATTGAAAATACTTAGAAAAAAAGCATATAAAGCATAACGCTAAAAGAAGACATTCTATTTGTTTTCTCTTCTTTTCTTTTGCATTGCATTGCATAAACCGTGATAAAGTTGCTCAAGTCAAACTCATAAAAGCAAAAAGTGATGCAAGGCGACACAGAAATATTCGCGAGAAACGCAAAATACAAGAAGAACTAAACAATGTAAGCAAAACAAAAAAAAAAAAAAAAAAAAAAAGAGGATTATGCATTCGTTGTAACTGCACACTATGCTAAACTCAAGAGAAAATACAGTTTTATGTAAAAAAATATATATTCCAGATAAAATGATTGAATTATTTTATTGAAAAGAGAACAAAATTGATAAAAGCAGTCTAGTCACGTTCGTCTTTTTGTCTGTCTGTCTGTCTGTCAAACTATCGATCTATTTGTTCTTTTCAAGAAGTATGTCTAGTCATTTCCATTTGTCTGTCTGTCTGTCTGACACTCTGTTATATAAAACGCTTATTTTTAATTCAACTACGGAAGTGACTATACAGTTCTCTTACGCTTTACCTTATAAACTCTCTCAAAAATTCTTTTGATCTTATATTCAATTTTGCCACGCTACTCTTTTTATGTATTTCTATTGTCTAATTTTTAAAGTTATCTCCGTTCGTGACCATGTTGCCAACATTCAGTGCAATGCCTGGCAAAAAGTCGCCTTTTGTTGTAGTTTTTCTTTAAACATTCAAAATGAATATGAGTAAAAACGAAAAAAAAAAAAAAAATGTAAATAAAACAAGGAAAAACGTTAACTTCGGTGGAACCGAAGCACAAATACCCGCCACAGGAATCTTTAAACAGTTTATGTGTGATCATCAGTGGCTTATATACATTTATAAATACATATTTGAAAATAATTACTTTTTCATACAAATGTTCGAAAATAATCGATAAGTTTAAAAGAGGGCTATACCTAAAAATGGGCGCGGCACCTTGATTTTGATATTGGATGTCATTAGAAGTGTTTTTAACCAAATTTGAGTGAATAGTTTCATAAATAATTCCTATTTTTATACTAAAATTCGAATATGGGCGGTAAGATTGTATGAGGGCGATAGCTAAAAATGGGCATGGCAGCTTGTATTTGACAATGGATGACATTAGATGTATTTTTACCCAACTTGCAGCGACTACATTCAAAAATAATAGATATTTTCATACAAAAAATCAGAAAAAAACGGTACGTTTGTATGGAGGCAATACCTTAAACTGCTTAGGACTGAGAAAAGCTTAAGTTCCGAGTTTCAGGTCAATATCTTTAAAACTAAGCGAATGAATCGCATAAATACAGACGACATACATACTTTATAGGGTCTACGGCGTCTTCTTTAATGCGTTACAAACTTTCTGACAAAATGATAATATCCTCCACACTATGTGTGGCGGATAAAAATCACACACACACACACACAGTTCTGAACAATTAAAAAAATTATGTCATGTACGGCGATCAAGAGGGGTCATTTCTAATGCATTTTGGGTCGCTGAATTCAAAAGTTGGCTCTCGTTTTCATTTTAACTGAAAGTTTTTTAAAATTTCACTCAAAAATTAAAGAAAATAAAAGTCATTTTTCAAATCTTCGGTGTTGTATGTTGGACCAGGGTAGTAAACTCTAACGTATTTAAGGTCTCAGAATCCAAATCTGAAGTTGGAACTCAAAAATTGTTTCATGTTTTTATTATAACCTCAAATAACAGACTTTTTTTGAAAAAAAAAAAAAAAAAAAAAATCGGATTAGTTTCATATATCTGGAAAAGAATTTGGATTCAGATATTTAAAATATATCACTGCTAAATAGATTTTTTTTTTTTTTTTTTGAATTTTAAAAGATGTGTTTTAAGTTTTTTTTCCATTTTGGTGAAAAATTTTCCAAAAAGATCACTTGCGAGACTATTCAATTTGCTTAGACATAATAAAAACTTAAAGCTTAATGCCAGGTAAATTGCATGTTGAATCCAGAATGCCACGCCCAATGAAAAAATATTACAATTGGAATGAATCTGCATTAAAATACATTAAATGTTCAGAGGGTTGGGATTAGCGTTAAAACCAATTCAAAGATATTGAAAATTAAAGCAAAAAAATAAAATGAAAATAAAACAAAATAAAAACTTAAAAGAATATTACACATCGGCACTGTTCTAAACTTCCGTAAACAATGTTCAAATATAAACTGTTTGCGAATTACAAAGTTTGTGTCTTTTTCAATTACAAATATTTTTATAAATCACACAATCTTAGTGTACATTGAACGTGTCCACGTCTAGGAATTATCACCTTGAAGTGCACCTTGAGTATTGGAAAAAATGAAGTAAATTATTGAAAAATATTTCTTACAGTTCAAACATAATAGCCACGCATATCGTAAGGGGTGCTATCATTTTGTCAGAAAGTTTGTAACACATTAAAGGAGACATATTAGACTCTATTAAGTATATATATTATTGATCAGCTCGACAAGACGATTCATACGATTTAGTCCGTCTGTTGCATGAATAGTCTATTCATTTGATTAGTTTTAAAAATACGTGGACGAAACTTAAGCTTTTCTCCGTCCTAGGTAGTTTGTATAATGCGCTTAGAATACAATGCCTACTTTTTAGGATTAGTCTCCATAAAAAATTCGAATTATGTTTAATGAATGAATTTTAAATTGATTAAAAATATATCAAATATAAACACATGTCTACAAACGAGATTTGGTAAGGATCAGGTCAATATAGGATACAGCTACCATACAAACACAAAGCTTATTTTTGAGTTTTTATATAGTTTTTATTTATACAAAATTTGTTATTTATTGAGACAATTGCTTCCAATATGATAAAGATTTTTGTTATGCAGTATAAATACATTAAATAAATATTTGGTCACTATATTTTATAGTCCCTCTACAAAAAAACCTGAAATTTCCGATGAGTGTATATATTCATGCATGAATCGGCTATTTATATTTTGTTGTACATTTAAAATTTATGCAAATATTTAAACTAGAACAAGAAAAAAAGTTAACTTCGGTTGGACCGAAGCTTATGCATTTACCTGTTACACATCATTTGACGTTGATAGACCTTCGTGTGCAGCATTTGTATTTAATTTTATTTTAAAATAGTAAACAAAATAAAAAATATTCTTAAAAATTTAGAAATTCGCGGTCCGA
The DNA here is from genome assembly GCA_018903435.1 of Leucophenga varia. Taxonomy (NCBI): domain Eukaryota; kingdom Metazoa; phylum Arthropoda; class Insecta; order Diptera; family Drosophilidae; genus Leucophenga; species Leucophenga varia. The sequence continues at coordinate 700,221 of JAEIFJ010002131.1, read as the reverse complement.
TTTGAACCAATTTTAAACTGAAGATTTGGCATAGTATACGAAGCATTTGTACCATATTTGAAGCCATTCGCTTTATAAATACAATTTTTTCTTATAAGAACTTGACAAAATGTTGTATTTTTGTATGGGAGCTATACCTAAAAGTGGGCGTGGCACAGGACCTAGAAAAGCTTAAGTTTAAAATTTTAGCTTAATATCTTTAAAACTGAGCGAATAAATCGTGCAGCAACAAACAGACGGACGAATGGACAGACGGATAGGGCCAAATCGACTCGTCTCATCGAGCTGATCAAGAATATATATACTTTATAGGGTACGATGCCTCCTTTAATGCGTTACAAACTTACCGACAAATTGAATATACCTGTTTACACTATGTGTAACAGGAATAAAAACGTGAACATAAGCAACAGTAAAAGAAAAATGCAATAAATAAAGTGTGCAAAACAAAGCGTAAAAATAAGAAGAAGAAGAAAAAAAATTTTTTAAAATAAAGAGCCAATTGCAGAGTGGCATAGTCGACAGCATAATACGTTGCACTCTGTTTTTTAAGACAGCGAATGCATTGTCAAATGGTTATAAAATAAAAAACAGAATTTTCGCGTCTGAACTGACTCAAGGAAAGTGTGAGTTTGTGAATTGTAGCGCAGGATGCAATTGTACTAGGTGAATTAATCCGGAAATCTTTGCATGCATAAATTTGACATAAATAGTTTGTGTTGAATTATATTTTTATTTTCACCACGGCAGAAGAGGAGAGTTAGAGAAATTTTGAGAAAGAGATAGTAAGCAAACATTCTATTTTCTGTAGTATTCTTTCGGTTGGCGATTTTAAAAAATTATTTAGCTTTAAATTAAAAAAAAAATGAATAGAAAACATTTAAATTTTTGAATCAAGTAGCAGAAAAATGACATATTAGAGGTGAAATTATATAAATTCACCATAACATGCATACACAACTAAATTTGTTACAAAATTAAAAAGAGACAGCGGCGGAATACGTCAGCTAGTATAATTGCAACATGCTGTAGCATACTTTTGCTTAAATTTAATATACTCTACTCTATCCGATGCTAAGAATATAGTAACGCATATAACAGAAAATAGTGAAACCGCATGCGAATCCTTCCGCTTTTCCGCTTACGCTTTGCAATGTTTTCGAAGAAAGAAATGCAATATATTGCTGCACGAATGCACGCAAAGCTGCCCAGAAATGTTGCGAAAATTTATGAGTGTGTTTTGGATTATGGCTGTTTCTTTTTTTTTACTTATTTTTTCTTTTTTTTTTTTTTTCTAAAAGAACAAATTCTAATTGGAATGAAGCATTTTAAAGGCTTCTAACGCATAAGAAAAATGCAATAAATTATAATTTTAAACGTTAAACAAAAAGCCATAAAGGCTAATAAAACACGTTTTTTTTTAATATTTTTTAATTAGTAAAAAAAACAGCTTGCATAAAAATATTTATAAAAGAAAGAAAGAAATAAATAAATGCAGACAAAGCATAAAGTTGTCTGCGGCATTCAAGTTGTAATTAATTTTTTAATTGTTTATGCATTGCATGCATACAAACCTTGACTATTTTTCTTGGCTAATGGAAAACATCATTTACACACATTTAAATATGAAATATCAAAGGCACAAAGATGCTCTTGATTAAGAGTTAAATAAATTAACATAGGCAGCAGCTAGCTAGCAGTAACTGCTTGAGTCAAAGCAATAACAAAAATATAAGAGAAGAAAAACAGCAAAAAGAGAAAACTTAACTTTGATATTTGAAAAGGATTTACAAGCATAAAAAAGCATGGCCGTTGTAAACAGATTAATTTCCTTTCATTTGCTCGTGCTTTGCGTCTTGTTTTAAATAATATAAAAACTATGAAACATAACCTCGCTTTTCTGTGCGTAACGTACATTTTAAAAATTGCGAACTAATGTTATCCTTTAAAACAATAACAGCATGGATCATAAATAAAAAAAAAAAAAAAAATGTGTACAAGAACATCATCTAAAGAACAAGAAATATAAAAATTTAATTAACTGCGTAGCAACAATTTTAATGTCGCCGCATTTCGAGACAAAGTGTTGCCAAACAACAACGACAACAAAAAAGGGAAAGAAAAAGAAAAACGCACAAATGCGAATGCAAAATAAAAAGCAATTAAAAATAATTTCTAGTTGCTAACAACAACAGAAAACATCAAAGAAGTAACACAAAAAACTCTGACAAGCGGAAGTTTAATTTGTTGTCCTAGTCAACGCGCATCCGGTGGCTTGGCAGAGCATTTTATAAAATGGCGTCAACAGACAAGAAGCTAAACGGCAACAGCATGCACATTTTGAAAAAAAAATAAAATAAACTAAACAAGGAAAAAAATGTAACTTCGCTATAAACGCAGCTTAAATGCACTTCACACTAAATTTTGAATAGCTTCGAATTTGATCATCAGTGACGTAGATAGTATTTTACAGAGGGCGCTCAGGAAGGGTCAATGATTCAATACAAGGCGAATTTTGGATAAGAAGCATCAACAAAATTATTAAGCTAAAAATAAAGAAATTAAAATAATTTTATTGAAATTAAACAAAAAATATGTAGCTAACTTTATTGGGGGTGTGATGAAAAGTAACATCTTTGGCCACAAGAATACGCTGCTACCGCAAAGAAGTCTATGGCGTCGGTTTTCTGAAATTGTCATTCGAATCCCGTTTTCAAGAGACGAGTCCAAAACCATAATTATTATTGGTCCCCTTAAGTATTCTCGTTAAAGCACAAATTTAAATGGTTACTTTTCAGTTATTTTTGATGATAAATGAAACAAGTATATACTTTTCTGAGAGGTTATTTTATAATCTTAAAATTTGTAACAATACGAATTCGTGTTATGCGAATTTTAAGACTGTGAATAAGTACAAATCAAACCGCATTTGTAGTTTCTATAGGGATTTTTGTAAAACCTAATGAGATTCTATAGAGCCGTGTATAATACGATACGATACGAGTTTTAACTTGCAATGTATTGCAACAGACAGACGAATGGATAGACGAACCGACAGATCATATATATTTAAGCGTTACAAACTTACCGACTAAATAATAATACCGCTGCACATGATGTGTGTCGGGTATAAAGAAAAAAATGAAAATAATAAAATATAAAGCGAATACAATGATGTTGGTGTTGCTATGCCGCGGAGTAATGTTGCTGCTCTTCATGTACCATAGATAATTTTTCTAACAAGTCAAGTCCAGAAGCAAAAAAAGTGAAAGCAAAAACAACAATAACAATCAATTATATTTAATAAATTTTAATGAAAGTTTATAAAACAAATCAAAACAATTTTTTTTCCTTTTTTGCAAATAGCCCAAAGTAAAATTATGAAGAAGAAGACAAAGGCAAAGATAATAAAGTAAATTCAAAAAAAATCGAATGAATACAATATATAATTTCACATACATATTAAAACATACGACACGTACAATATATATTTTGTATATTGGGAAATCTAAGCTAAAATTGCAATCCGAAAATCGAAAATATAGAAGGTGCGCCATCTGTTGCGATAACATGTGAATCTTGAATAACTCCTCCATTTTTTGATATAACGACGTCGTTGCTGGCTTGTTGAAAGTGCCATTTCAATCTATTTTAGGCCATTAATCAACTAAAACCGATACAATATGCAGAAATCTTTAAATAGCATTTTTAAAATGGGTTCTCTATTATCGACGGCTCTCACACACCACTATTCCGCAATTTTTTGGCAAATATTTATGACCACCGAGCGTCTCCATGATCCAAAAAGTAACCGTTTGCTGCAGCGTATCGGCCAAAAAGAGGCTGACGACGCTGTTACGGTTAATGGCGCGCGCTACAGAGCGATGCTGAGTGACTTTGTGTTTCCGGGAATGATCGAAAATGACTTGAACCATCACTGGCCGCTAATCAATGACGCTACTACGCCGCGCAGACCCGATTAGACGCCAGACTTCTCTTTGTGGAGATTTTCGAGAGGCCGCAGACCATAGCTCAGCTCAAAGTCAATATTCATTACGAAATATCGCTTTTAAACACGTAAACGCTGGAAACTGTAATGTAAAATGCACGAAAACGAGCATATTTTTGCATCAATGCTTCAAAATAGGAAGGAACAAGAAAGTTTGTGTGAAAAAAATAAAAATAAATGTTGTCTCCATTATTTTTTTACCCGTCCCACATAGGACCTTTCAAATAGAGTCAAGCTGCTTTTTAAATTTAGGCCCATAGTGTAAGGCTTTATCTCTTTGTCAGAAAGTTTGTAACGTATTAAAAGAAGACATCTTTTACCCTATAAAGTATACATATTCTTGCCCAACAAAACGAGACGCATCAATCTAGCCATTTCGTTCAGTTTCAAGGATATTGTATGTTTCTATATTAGAATTAGAATGCCACGCCCACTCTAAGGTATAGCCCCCATACAAATCTATCGCGCATTTTTGAATTTTTGCATAAAAATGTTTTTTTTTTGTTTTTTTTATGCTAGTTTGTTGTCAGAACTAAGATGCCACGCCCCATTTAAGATATAGCCCACATAAAAACCTGCGCCCATTTCCAAGTTTTTTTTTATGAACATAGGTATTGTTTATGTATGTATTCTCTCCAAACTGAATAAACACTCTTCTAATGTCAACACATGTCATCACAAGAGATTTGGTAGTGATCGGGTCGCTTTAGGACATACCACTATACCACTATATAAAAATAAAAACAAGGAAAAAACTTTTGTTCATGTATGATTTTCAGTGACGTAGATTATATTCAGCAAAGGGGTTGGGAGGGGAAAACTCAAGTTGCGAATTAAATTAAAAAGCATATATGTACAATTTGTAGGTTTATTATATAAAGGGTGATTTTTAAGAGCTTGAGAACTTTTAAAAAAAAAAAAACGCATAAAATTTGCAAAAATCTCATCGGTTCTTTATTTGAAACGTTAGATTGGTCCATGACATTTACTTTTTGAAGATAATTTCATTTAAATGTTGAACGCGGCTGCGTCTTAGGTGGTCCATTCGGAAAAGTCCAATTTTGGGCAACTTTTTCGGAGCATTTCGGCCGGAATAGCCCGAATTTCTTCGGAAATGTTGTCTTCCAAAGCTGGAATAGTTGCTGGCTTATTTCTGTAGACTTTAGACTTGACGTAGCCCCACAAAAAATAGTCTAAAGGCGTCAAATCGCATGATCTTGGTGGCCAACTTACCGGTCCATTTCTTGAGATGAATTGTTCTCCGAAGTTTTCCCTCAAAATGGCCATAGAATCGCGAGCTGTGTGGCATGTAGCGCCATCTTGTTGAAACCACATGTCAACCAAGTTCAGTTCTTCCATTTTTGGCAACAAAAAGTTTGTTAGCATCGAACGATAGCGATCGCCATTCACCGTAACGTTGCGTCCAACAGCATCTTTGAAAAAAAACCGGTCCAATGATTCCACCAGCGTACAAACCACACCAAACAGTGCATTTTTCGGGATGCATGGGCAGTTCTTGAACGGCTTCTGGTTGCTCTTCACTCCAAATGCGGCAATTTTGCTTATTTACGAAGCCATTCAACCAGAAATGAGCCTCATCGCTGAACAAAATTTGTCGATAAAAAAGCGGATTTTCGCATTTCGAACCGAACACTGATTTTGGTAATAAAATTCAATGATTTGCAAGCGTTGCTCGTTAGTAAGTCTATTCATGATGAAATGTCAAAGTATACTGAGCATCTTTCTCTTTGACACCTTGTCTGAATCCCGCGTGATCTGTCAAATACTAATGCATGAAAATCCTAACCTCAAAAAAATCACCCGTTACAAAGAATGACAGTAGAAGTGATTTTACCCAATTGGGAGCGAATACATTCATAAATAATTAGCATTTTTATACAAAAAATCGAAAAAGAAACGGTAAGTTTGTATGGAGGGCTATACCCAAAAATGGGCGTGGTACTTTTATATTCAAACAGTTGCCTGGGATGATCTTGAAGTGAGGAGTGTAGACAAGCTACTTCCCAACACTACAGCACTCTCAGCTATGTCTTTAACGGAATTAGTTATTCCCACTCTTCGACCATATGCTTGTTCAAAATCTATATTCTCAATTATTCTAGCATTTCATATAGATGCATTTGCTATTCCCGTGGTTGTAAAATGGTGTTTATTGCGTCACTGCGGATTTTGAAATTGTTAGTTTTCTTGAATTTTTTGAAAGAAAATTTTTTACAAATATTTTGCTTTTATTTTTATATTATTTTTATAATCATTTTATTTTTCAAATTTCTAGTAAACAAATTATCTTGATTTTAGCTGTCGGACATCTTGTTTCTATAAAACTGAATTATTTTTTATATAAACAAAACACAAAGCGATTAGTACCATTACGACGAAGAAAAAAACTTTTGGAGAAACAAGATAAACCATTGAAAAAAAAATTTCGCAAATTGTTGAAATGGAAGCCGCCAGCCAGATTGATATTTGTGTAATTTGTTTGAGCGCAAAGGAGAATCCAACTAATATTGCATGTGGCCATTCATTTTGTCTGGAATGTCTCGAGAATTGGGTACGTGTGGGCAGATGTAAAACGTGTCCTTTGTGTCGTGAATCGTTTGAGTATCAACTTGAAAGTGAGGAAGAAGCTGAGGAAGGTGATTTAACAGATTTTATCACCGCATCTGAAATTGATTTGCTGCAGAATAATTTAAGTGATATTTCCAATTTGAACTCTGACACTGAAGAAGTTGAAGATGAGATGGAAGTTGATGTTTTTAATTTACATGAGCTACCGACGCATATCTTTGGCAATGTGGACAGTTATGGCGAAACTGATGCAGACAATGAGGAAGACGATGATAATAATGATGATGATGATAACGACGATGATGACGACGATGATAACGACGATGAAGATGATGATTATGATGACGACGATGATGACGACGATGATAACGACGATGAAGATGATGATGAAGATGATGATGTCACTAATAGCGATGAGAGCTTTATTGTTATTGATGCTAGTGATGAACACGAAGAAGACGATGCTGAAGATGATGACTGAAGATATTACTCTTGACTTAGACGTAGAAATGACTGATCTTGAAAATGACACCGAAGACGACGATGTTGCAGAAGTTGCTTCTTCAAATGTAGATCATCAAATCCATTCAAATCATGATTTTCAGCTGTTTGACAACTCTGTTATAAGTATTTTTAGTGAGAGTGATGAAAACGAATCGGTTGGGCAAATGCCAGATATAACGTTCTCAAATAATTCGAGTCCTTCGCTCAATCAAGTTTCCATAGTCTTTTCAATTCAATTTCAGCAGAGCGAAGAGAGTGACAGTGAAACGTCGCAGTATTAGGAAAAATTATTTAAATAGAATTTTTCGTTAACAACTTTTGCAGTTAAAAAAAAAAAAAGAAAAAAACTATTATTTTTTGTTCCAATTGTTAAAATTTGATATTTGTTTTTGTTTTTACTATACAAAACAAATATATATTTAAGTTATTTGGTTTAAACGTGTTAAATTTAATTTTGTACTCCTTAAAAGTCTTCGAGATAAATCTGCTGTTAGCAGAACGGACGACAGAAGAGATCATAAACAGATCGACTCTCCTTTTGATGCTATATACATTGTTTCACAATCGAGAGAGAATATCATTATTACAGCTGTTAGCAGCCATATTGGATTTCATATATTATTCTTATAATCTTTCGGATATGGTTCAAAATTATTACGAACAAGAAAAACGTTAACTTCGGTTGAACTGAAGCTTAAATACCCGCCACACGAATCTTAAAAGAGTTTATGCGTAATCATCAGTGGTCACCTAAGTTTACACACAATATTAATTTAAAATTTTGAGCTAAAAATACAGATATGTATAGCAAAAATTGTCTCGAAAATATCGGAAAATGGGCGGTAAGTTTGTATGGAAGTCACACCTAAAAATGGGCGTGGCACCATGCATTCCGAGACATGGTTTTTACATATTTGGAGCCGATAAAAGCTTAAGTTCCAAATTATCAACTTAATATCTTTATAACTTCAACGAAAAAGATGCATAGAAATATATAGACGGACTAGACAGACAGACAGACAGACGGACAGACATTCGGATATGGCTAGATCGATTCGTCTCTGTCGAGCTGATCAAGAATACTTTCATGAAGATACGACGTCTCCCTGAATGCGTTACAAACTGAAAATACGCTATTTACTATGTGTGGCGGAATTTAAAAAGGGCTAAGTTTGTATGGGAGTGTTTTGACAAAAGATGTTTTCACTCAATTTGGAAGTGAATACATTTAAAAATAATAAGTATTATCATACAAAAATTTAAAAAAAACTAAGTTTGTATGGGAGCTATACCTTAAAATGGGCGTGGCGTGGACGTGGCTTTAACATACAAAGTAGTCGTTGCCGAGAAAACCTTAAGTTCCAATTTTCAGCTCAATATCTTTATATCTTCACCTACAAAAATGCGTAGAAATAACAGATAGACAGCTGATTAATAATACAAATACATTCTTCATGGGTTCTACGACGTTTCCTTTAATGCGTTACAAACTGTGTGGCGGGTATAAAAATTGTTATTGATTAAACTATTTGCTTTAAGTATGGTTTAAACTTTTATGGTATTCCCTGTATACAATATAGATTTGATAAGTATCGGGTAACTATATTCATTGAATATCGATAGTCTCAAATTTTGTTCCTTGTTTTTATATTACTTACTTTAAAAAATCACAAACTGAGAGGTGGTAAACAATCGATCGCACTATCGACACTATCGATGGTGGAGCACTATCGAGTCGGTCTACTATCAATGGAGCCGTTCGATAGTGCCATCGATAGTTCTGTTTACACAACACTGAAATAAATTGCTCGTTTTTATTCATTTGTGGCGTCGCTTGGCTTAAGAAAATAATTTTGTTGACTGCAGTGAGAATATTGTTTAATTAAATTGTGTTATATATAATTAAACCAAAAAAAAAAATGGATCGATTTCTCCAAATAGGTAATTAACAAGGCACTGTTGAAGCAATTTCAGTTCATTTGAATTTTTCATTAAAATTTTTGTATTATAAAAGGTAAACGCCGCAATGCTAAGGAATCATGTGATTGTAGCACATCAGATTCGAACAAAAATTCTACGTATAATCTCAGTACTAAGTACAAGGGATGTATAAACAGCTGATTGCTGCTTAGTATCGAATGCAACCCTGTTAGCAAACACTTAACATAATGTTAAGTAACAATAACAAAGCCCTGCATCAGTTCAACCTTCAATTACAAACAATAACGGAGATCGTAGCACGTCAGGGTTCTACTCTATAATTTTTTAAAAATGCCTAAAATTTTGAGACCAGATTCGTGTTCAGCACGAAAATTCCCTTCGGAAACACTCTTGCACAGCTCTTCTAAAGAGACCATTTAAAGCATTTACTACAATGCTTAATTGTCTGAAAATATCTTTGAAAACTTTCTCTTATCTTTTCAATAAATTTCGAAAATTTAATGTTTAAAGCATTTAAATAGCAAACAAAAACCAAACTGCAAGTCGATGAATTGATTTATGTGCTCGTTTGTTAGTTAAGTATAAACTAAAGCATAAATTTGTTGCGCATACGCAACGTATGACACTACACACACACATAAACAAATACACACGTACACACAAGGACAACATACTAAACATTCCTGCTAACGTTACATTACGTTACCTTTCTCTTCATATGTATAGCATGTAGCGACTTAAAAACTTTTACAATTTCGTTACTAACATCATAAATTTTAAACAACAACAATAAAAAAAACTTACACGAGTTAAAGTTAAAGTGTGAAGAGTAAAATTCTGAAAATGGTGTGAGTTTCGTATTTACTTAGTAATATGCACCTAAATATAGATAAAAGGATACTATACATACTCGAATAGATTGTTAGATACTTTAGTATTTCATAGATACATAAATGCACACACATAAACTTGTTTGCAAATTATACTCAAGTGCATTGTTTTTGTTTTCGTATTCTTAACTGCTTCCATTTGGTAAATGAATCTGGCAAACTCTTTTGAATATTAAATATAATTAAACTAAGACAATGAATATTGATTTATGTTGATTAAAATTTTAGAATATTCGTAGTTCAATTAAACCAAATACAGTATTTGAAATAAATAAAATATTTAAAAATTAATCGAAATTTATTTGTGTTTGTATAATTACCACAAGAAGTTATTTATTTATATATTGTACATATCGTACGGGTATATTGTCCATTTGCATAAATTTTTCGTTTAATTATGAAAAGGTTTTGAATATAATAAAAGAGCACAAATCACAAAAAATGCATTCAATAAAAATTTATATTTTGTTAAATTTAAATTAAAAATTTGCTTTGAAGTATTTTTATTTTAAACGAATTGAAAAGCACTATGAGCCATAATTTAAATGTACAGTTAAATTTTAACTGAAGGTTATTTGTATGACGAAACACATTTCGTTCTTTCATGTATGTAATTCGTGTTTATTCTGTAATAAAGATAACTGAAGCTTTTTATTCTGCGGTTACGTGATTTAAAAATTTAATGTGGTGCGTGTTCGTCGCTCGAAAAATTCCCGAAAAGTCCGGAAAAAACAAAATTAAATTGTAGCCGAAACAGTTTAGAGAATTTCTTTTTGAGACTTGAACTTCGTATCTTGTCTAGGATTTTTTTCTTGTATTTTATTTTACGCAATTTTTTCCATAAACTTCTTTTCTTTTTTGTTTGTTAAACCACAGCCACCACGATGCTCTCCGAAGGGCCACACCACTGGTCAGCAGAAACAATAAAGTTCGTGGGCTACCTGACCACTTGTGGTACCAGATTAAGGTCACCGGTCAGACCTCGTACATTAGGATACTACCTATTTGAGGTCCAAACAGCTACGAGTTTGATGGGCCCCAACGAATTAAGGTATAACTGTTGTAGATAGGAAAGTACAGACCATTGAAAGAAACTTATACCAGTCTGCAGGTGGTACCAATCTAAATCACGCACATGGGTCTTGATATCTTTACTGGGCAGAGCGAGGATTATTTAATACCTCTTCATTCGATTAAGCTGGCCATTTTATGATCAACTCATAACCGTCCGAAGATGGCCAGTAATACGCCCAATAAAATCCCAAAGGACTATGACAAATAGAACTGCTACAGTGCAAAACGCCCGTGGTACCAGAACAATATCTGGCCAAATTTCGTAACCGATGTACTACCAGTGAGTTCCATGTAACTCGGGGACTGGTGACCCCCTGCGTAGCGAACTAACCTAAAGACAAAACCCACAAACATAGGCACAAACATCAAAGACCCGCACATACAAATACCACCCAAACTCAGACCTATCTTTCTTAACCTTATATTCAACAGTACGCCACTGTACCGCAAGATCAAGAGGCGAACCCTATTAAAACTTGCACTGCCTCCGTTGAGACAGTGCGACACTCTAGCATGCAAGCGAGCACCATAGCCCGCTGAAATGACATAACTCTTTTGTATCAAATAGATGCTTCATATGTTGCACAGGCAACAAATGGAACAATTTATATGGTATGAACAGCTCGTCTGCTGAGGCCCCAATCATTCCTCAAAATACGACGTACTTGTCCTGCTATCCCAACCAATCGACTTACAGCTTTCGTTGCATACCTTAAGCCGGCACCATTCAACTTGACACATGGAGTTCGATTAGGGGCCAGTCTCCCCTACGGATCCCTTGAATCGTCGACACTTTTGCCCTTTGCCACTCGAAAACAGTTCGCATTTATTGCTCTCCTCTTGTTTCGATCTCTAAATGCAGATCATCAGAACTCGGAGAGCACTTAGCATGCGGTTCGAGACTCTTCAAAATGGATACACCATTAGTAAAAAAAATGTATAACAAAATAGTTTCATTTCTTGACCTGAACTTTTCACGTGAGTAGAATACTTTACCGGAAGGATAAGTTAAGTTTCAGTTAATTAACTGACACTTTAATTGGACATTGAAATAAAAGCTCAATAAATCAGTAAAAAGAAAAATTAACAAAGAAGATAAAACTGAAGCCTTTTACTTCCGTGCTTCGCTCTTTAAATTTTTGATGCTCCGGGCTTTGGTAGTATATCGCATTCATTAAGTTATAAGTTTAATGCATAAAAATAGGGTCTTCTTACCATATTGTCAGTGTAAGGAGACAACCTCTACAAACTCTTCAGTACCAAGAGAGGCTACAGTCCGTTAGATATATATATCCTAAGTGATGCCGTAAACAAAAAAAAAACAAGCATAAGTGTTGGTCATACAAATTGTTTCATCGAAATGAAAATGTTTTCTTGGTTTTTTTTTTTTTTTTGTTAAATATTAACAAAAGATTTACAGCAAATTGAAATAATTATTTTAGATTTATAGCTTAAAAAATTAATGAAATATAAATATAAACAAAAGCAAACGAAGCAAAAGCGTAAACGGACGGACAGACGGACAGTAGATGACAATGAAGATATTTCATAGATTCAATTTTGTATTTTATTGTTTAATTTTGTATGTCTAAGAATACTTTTTAAGAGACAAAATCGCTCGACTGTAAATTGAAATTCTGTTGGCACAAAATAAATCCGAATAAATTTAACTTGAATACGCAAAGCAACTAAAATGATTGTATACGATACATACTAGGTATGTTCGCCTAACAAAAACAATAAGAAATAGCTTTAAACTTTGATGCAAATATTTTGTTTCAAATCGTTTAATTTAAAATTTATTTTTAAATGCAAAAAGAGAAACATTCCATTTCCCTTTACGCCATTAAATCTATTGCAGCCATTTTGCTATAATTTGTTTCAGTTGCAGACGCACACTCACACACAGACACACACACAGACACACACATAAACAAAATGCAATTTGTTTCTGTTTTTCTTATTGTAAAACAAATTGAGACAGCAATGAACAAAAACAAAACACACAAAAAAGCAACAAAAAACAAAAAAAAAAAACAAAAACAACAATAACCAATTTAGTGCATTTGCAATCAAGTTGGCCACGAAGCCAACAGAGCGTATGAGCGATTTTATATTATTTGCTTATTTATTTGCAACGCGTAAATCTCAGCGAAACGAGAGTATGTGGGTGTTTTTATTGTTGTTGTTGTTGCTGTATCTGCAAAAAAAAACAAAAACAAAAAGTATAAAAATCACAAGTAAGAAGAATCCTTGCTGCTTGTTGTGCACAGTGCACAGTGCAACGCAACGCAATGCAACACCCAAGCAGACAGCCCCAAAGCAATTAAAGTGCAACACAATCAAACGAAAATTAATTGCTTTGGATTGAAAGTGAAAACCGAAAGAAGAAGCAGAAGAAGACTCAACAGCAGCCGTAGTAGTAGTAGCAACAGCAGCAGCAGCGAAACAAGCAAAACAATTCAAATGGTTCAGTGGCAAATGATGATGGAACTGAGAGGGGCACACAAGAATTACAGGAATGAAATGGAAGCAATGTTAAATGGTTCTAGTGGCTGCTGCTGCCGTTGTGCGCTGCGACTGCAGTTGCTGCTGCCACTATTTCTTGTTATTGTTGGCAGCATTCAAATAAATCGTAGCTAGGCAGCAGCAGCAGCAACAACAACAAAAAATATTAACTGCAACTGCGGCAATTAAGTTGCTACAACACACTACTACCTCTATCTATCTTTCTCACTCTCTCTCTCTCCTCATCTCGTTCACTCTTTCGCTGACTTGCTATGTAACCTTCATTTGTAGTTAATCTATGAAGTATTGTTAAGCAAATATCGTCGACTTTGATGTTGTTGCTGTTATTATTGTTGTTGTTATTGTTGCTGCAAGCATACAAAAGTTAGTCTGTAAGTACATTAACAGCGTTCAAAGCTGATTTATTCGCGCGCTACGCAGTTAAGTCTTTTGAAAATGTAAGCATACATTGAGTTAGTTAAATGTGTACATATATATAAGCACAAAGATAGTACATAGCATACATACGAGGTGTGTTCAAAAAGTATCGCATATTTTGTGTTTTTTTTTTTAATTATTAATTTATTCATGAATATCTATTTTGTCCCCTTTAAAGTAATCCCCTCCCGATAAAATACAAATATGCCAATGTTTTTTTCCAATCCTCGAAACATGCCAAATAGTCCCTTTCCGGTATAGCCATCAACGCCTTCTTCGATTTAGCTTTTATCTCCTCAATCGACTCGAAACGCGTCCCCGGAGTAGTCTCTTGAATTTTAGGAATAGCCAGAAGTCACACGGTGCCAAATCAAGCGAATACGGTGGTTGCGGAACGATATTGGTTGGATTTTTGGCAAAAAAGTCACGAAAAATCAGTACAGTTTTTAAAAAAAAAATCATCATCCCCGAGACTTGACACGTTTGAGGCCCAAAACATCCTTCAAAATTGTATTAATTGATCCTTTCGATACGCCAATTTCATCAGCAATGTCTCTCATAGTCAATCGACGGTGTGCAAGCACTAAGTCTTTTACTTTTTGGATGTGACCATCGTCCGTTGAGGTCGATGGTTGATCAGGGAGCTCTTCGTCTTCAACACGTTCGCAACCTTCTTTCAACAATTTATACCAATCAAATGTTGTTGATTTTGGTAGAGCTCGGTCCCCATAAGCCTTCTTCAACATTTTTATTCCATTTATTCCATTCAGAAAAAAAAATTGATACAGGTTCTTTGATCAATTTTTTTGAATAGGTAAAAATCGAAGACGATCCAAGGGTATTATCAGTTTGTTGGAAAGTTTGTAACGCATTAAAAGAGGCATCGGAGACCCCATTAAGTATATATATTATTGATCAACTCAACAAGACGAATCGAATTAGCCATGTCCGCCTGACCATTCATGAAAAACTATTTATGTATATAAAAACCAATTATAAAATTAATAATTTATTTATAATTTTTAATTTTATTTATAGTTATTAGGGAAATAGCGAACTTTTTTTTCTATAATTGTGTAGCTCTTTTACAAATAGAATTTTTAAGCAAAATAAAAAAAAAAAAACTAAACTAAAATAATTTTTTTTAATCCGCTTATCAGAATATTTTATAATAAATTCTAATTTGTAAATTGTATGCAAAATGTATATTTTTAAATAAAATATTACAACATAAATTTTCTACACTTTCGCTCCAAATGCGCTCTCTAAATTTCTTATCTAAATTTTTACAATAATAAATTCAATTTAAATTGAATTTATTAATTCTTTAGAAAAAAATATTATCGCTACCAAAAAAAAAAATGCATTTGCATAAAAATGAACCAAAAAAATAAAAGAGAATATTTTGACAAGCGCAAAAATACAAAAAAAAAAAAAAAAGATATAAAAAAGGGAAACGAAGTGATAGGAATAATCAAATTCAATCTATTTAAATGCAAAATATAAAACCCGAAAAAAACTTCCAGCAGCCTGGCTGACCACACAAAAAAAAAAACTCATTTAAAAGTCAAAAAATTACTGTAACTAAACAGAAAAATAGGCTTACGATTAGTGACCGAAAGTAACTAGAAAAAGTAGAAAGCCCCAAAAAAGTAAAAAAAAAAGAAATGATAAAAAGGACAGCAAGAAAACTAAAAATAAAGCTAAAAGCTAAAAGGCAAAAAAAAATTTTAAAAATATATTGAAAAGTTGGGCGCCAAAAAAAAAAAATATGCAAAAATGACTGAAAGCAAACAACAACAACAAAAAAAAACAAAATTTCACATGTAACCAACAAGAATTATTCAAAAGGATGAGAAGGACAAATGTTGTCAGTTTGTTAGCATAAAAGTTACGAACAACAACAACAACAAAAACAATTTCGCTTAGTTATAGCTTATGTGCCGAAAATATCCAACGCTGAAATGGACGCAAACTGCGTAAGCAGCTTTGAGACAGAAAAATCAGTTAAATAAAAAAAAAAGGGTGTTTATTAAAAAAAAAAAACTGTTTGCCGATAAGCTTCCTACGTATTTTACCTCTCTTCCCCCCCTTCCTCTTCAGACCAGATTTTTAAAACAAACGCATAATGCGCTGAGGTCTCTATTTAACGGTAAATAAGTGAGTTCTTAAATTTCACAAAAATATGTTATTTAATAATTCACGAATAGTTTATACAAACAATAACATCCTTGTTTGTTTATTCTTTCTTTGGTTTCTTTTGTTTCTTTTTGATTCATGATTTTCTAAAAATCAAAAAGATAATTCATTGTTCAAAAAAAACCCAACATGGAAATTTCTCAGAGGTCTTATATTAGAGGTTGTAGATCTGGTCGAGATAAAGAAATAAGTTGTGTACTTGGAATTTTCGAATAAAAAAAATTTTGTTGCCTATTTCAAATGTCATAACACAATATTCTTCGAAAGGTCTAAGTTTTTTCTTTTAAAACAGTTTAAAAAACAAAAATCGGTTCGTAATTGACTGAGTTATAGCCCTATGAGCGCAAAAAAGATGGGAAAATCAGTTTTTCAAACACCAAAACTACACTTTCTTCTAAAAAACTTGAAAGCAATTCTTTTTGTAACACAGTGTTATATACGCGACATTGTAAATTATTATTACTAATGAACTTCAAACGCCAGATAGAGTCCTGCAAATCTCCAAAAACTATGGTAGTATTTTTTTTTTACAAAATTGCCTTGCAACCTGCCCTTGGCAGCACATAGAGTTTCGTCAGTTGATAAACATTGGTGACACCATTATTGCGGATGTCTATCAAGAACTGGTTCTACCAAGCGGCGGACGTTCTCGCTGTCGTTCTTTTACGATTAAGTCCATGTTTCGCTCATAAAATCTTTTCGTCGGTGCCTCTGCCTCCATTCGGATCGCGTTGACCCAACAAATTGTGACAAAGTGTAATTTTGAGATATTTGTTTCTAAAAAAGTT
Source organism: Leucophenga varia (assembly GCA_018903435.1). NCBI lineage: Eukaryota > Metazoa > Arthropoda > Insecta > Diptera > Drosophilidae > Leucophenga > Leucophenga varia. The sequence continues at coordinate 683,281 of JAEIFJ010002131.1, read as the reverse complement.
AAATAACTTTGTCTATTATTTTCGGATTTTTCCTCTTATACATGCGTTCTTTTAAAAACTGTGCACTTTAGATATAGCTTTCATGTAAATTGGTGCAACCAAATATCGTTAAATTTGAGAAATTCGGAAAAAAAATATAATTGTGTTTAAAAGTTATAATTTTCGGTCAATAATAAATTCCGGTCAATTTAGACATAAAAATAGTGGTCAAATAAAAAGAGAAAAACTGGGGTTTACCATTACAAATAAAGTTTTTAAATTCCCCATCGATCCTATGTGTGCTATAAAAGTTATTCGCCGTCAATGGTCAAAATTTGAGATTTTTTCGGATTTTTCTCAAAAACGGTAAGTTTTATAAAAAAAAAAAACAAAACTCAAACCAAGTTGTGGATCTTAAAATTCATGATGATAAACCATAAGTTCAGATTTTGGGAATGTTTTGAAAATTCCAAATATTCAGTTTTAATTTTCTCGACCAGACCTACAACCCCTACTATAAGACTTCCCAGCTATTTCCCCTTTTTCTAAGCAATTAAATTGTCGTCATTTTCATCAAACCTGTGGGCTCTTGAAGCTCAGTGTGCTTTAGGTGAGAAGTCATTATCAGAGTCGTGCAGAGTTACATTTTTTATACCCGCCACACATGTGTGAAGGGTATATTCAATTTCTCTGAAAGTTTGCAACGCATTGAAGGAGACGTCGTAGACCCATAAAGTATATATATTCTTGATCAGCTCGGCGATACGATTCGTCTGTCTGTCTGTATGATCTTTAGGTATCTTTTTTGTTTAAGATATAAAGATATTAAGGTGAAATTCGGAACTTAAGATTTTCTCGGCAACGACTATGTTAAGTTCGAGAATGAGGAGTGCCACGCCCATTTTTAAGTATAGCCCCCATACAAACTTACCGTTTTTTTCGATTTTTGTTATAAAAATACTAATTATTTATGAATGTAATCGCTCCCAATTGGGTAAGAACATTTCTTTTGTCATTCAGTGTTAAAACCAAGATGTCCCGCCCTCTTTTAGGCATAGCCCCCATATAAACTGTTCGTTTTTCCGATTTCTTGTAGGAAAATAGTAATTATTTATGCATATATTCACTCCAATTTGGCTAAGAACACTTCTAATGTCATCCAATGTCAAATCAGATGTGCCACGCCTATTTTTTGGTATAGCCCCCAAACAAACTTTCCGCCCATTTTCGAATTTTTGTATGGAAATGGTTATTACTTATTCATGAATTTTCTCCATATTGGGTAAAAAACTCTTCCAATATCACAGGTTCCACGCCCATTTTTAGGTGATTCTTAAATACAAACTTACCGCCCATTTCCAGATATTTTCGAGAAATGTGTTGTTATACATATCTGTATTTTTAGCTCAAAATTTGAAATGAATAATGTGTTTAAACTTGGGAGACCATTGATGATTACACATAAACTCTTTAAAGATTCGTGTGACGGGTATTTAAGCTTCGGTTCTACTGAAGTTAACGTTTTTTCTTGTTTTTTTTTCAAATTAAAAAAATTATTTGTGTTTTATTTTAATTTCAAACTCTTTAAAAAAGAACACCCTTTATGCATAAATACAAAAAAAAAAAAAAATGAGGTGTTTGATGATAACAGTAAAGTTAGTAGAAAGGATTATGCCTACCAAAATGAATTGAAGAAGTAAGCGGATGCCAAAACAAGGAAACAAAAAAAAAAAAAAAAAAACACGCAAAAAACTTGTCAAACGAAATCAAAGTTAAAAGTTTTAAAGCGCCGAAAAAATTAGTTAACATTTGTGTAGTACATCTGTTCTCTACATAATATATGCATTACATAACATGAGTTGTCGTCGTCGTCATGGATATTTTATAAGGTAAAAGCATTGAAAACTGCAAGAATGACTTGAATGAATAACTAGGAACAAAGCTTTGCTATTTATAGAAGAACTAACAAATTCGACTTTCACTGATTTCTGTGGTATTAATGAAATACTTTAAGATTTCTGTTATTGTATTAGATTAATTTTATTATTAGCAGAACGTGTGTAGTGTATTGAAGTATTGCAAAGTAAGTAAAAAGGTAAAAAAGTTAATATTATTTCGTGCACTTTTTTTTTCTTCTTTTCTTTAACTTTCTAATCTAACTTTGAGTAATTTTGACTTATTTTTTGGAATAAGGCGTTGACTTTTGCTAATGTTATTGTTCTGCTAAAAGTAACTACAACAACAACAAGAACAAACTGACAACATGACAAAGAACAGCAGCAGCAGCAGCCGCAGCAAAAAAAAAACAGCAACAGCAGCTACAATAGTTACAATGTCAACATTGTTATATAATTATTCATGAGCGTTCATACTGTCAAATACACAGATACGAATTTATATATTAAAGTACAAACCATGCCATACCATACCATACCATACCATACATCTAGTATATCCAATCTTCTGATTCGTTGTTCCTTTTTATTTATTTATAAATGTGCGTGTTGCTTACTTTTGCCTTTTGTATCTTTTGTTAAAATTGTATTTTAGAAGCATTTAGTTCTATGAAAAAGTGCCGCAAAAAGCATGCAACATTTACAACAACAACAACAACAGCAAAAAAAAAAAAAACAACAACTTTCTCTTTTGGTTTAAGCTTTTTTTGGTTTTTGGGATTGAATGTCCTTGGTTTTGATTAATGAAACAGCTGAGACAACATCAGCAATCAAATTAATTTCACTTACACGCAATGCAAGCAAACAAGAAAATAGGCTGATAGTGAGAGTTAGAATGGGTGGAATGGATAAAAGCGGTGTGTGAGTATAAAAAGAACTTATAATAAATGAATGAATTAAATGCTTTAAAGCAAGCACAACGGTAACAAGGCATGTACATGTATGTGTGTGTGTGTGTAAAATACTTTTCCTTTTTTTTTTTCACAACTTAATAAAATAATTAAAAATAATTATTAATGCTAATTTAATGAGACCACAGAGAATTTTCAATGTGGGCGCATGTTATGACATTTATTTTCATTTTGTATGAAATGAAAACGCGTTAAGCCTTGGTCACACTTCAAAAAATGTGGCAACACTCTATTACTTTCTTACTCTAATGTCACAAGTAGTCTGTACCAAAATTCTATTAAATAAAAAAAAAAATTCAAGAAAATTGTTGACACAAGCAATCTATTGTAATATTGCATGAAAATCATGCATCGTGTGAACAAGGCTTTTCGAAAAAGTTGTTGTTAATATTTTTTAAATGTAAATTTTTTTCGAATGCCAAGCTGAGCATTTTTCAGTGGCATTTCCGCCCAATTTAGTGCCGCAGCTATTCTGTTTCGTTTTGTTCTGTTTAGTTTCATTTTTGAGCCGCTCAGTTTGAGCTAAAGTCGTCAGTTACAAAAACGTATGCCAATGTTTAGACAAAAGTTACATTTTGGATGTATATTAAAGTTTATTTATTTATAAATATATATTTTTTTTTTACCTTAATATTCCATTAAATCAGTCTGATATTTGCTATTTGCAGACAGAACATTTTCTAATACACCCAATAGTTACCTAAATATAAAAGTAAGCAGTAAGAATAAACCACTCTGAGTAATAGCAGCAACATTTTTTGGATGAATGAATGAAACTGGTGAAATCATGCGGCCATTTTTTTTTTCAGAAAACAACAACAACGCCGCTGCAGCAGGCAGTGACGCTAAAGCTGGTAGCTGTAGCTGAAACTGAAACTGAAACTGAAGCTAGAGATGTAACAGTCAACTTAAGCCGGATGCCAAAAATGTTGGCTTGACTGCAACCATTTCCGTTGGTGCTATTGCTACTATTGCGGCTGCTATTCCTGATGACGACGATGATGTTGCTGCTACTGCTGCTGCTGCAGCAAAACTTAGTTGGCAACATTTTCATTACGCCTGAAAAACATTTTAATTTTTGTTTTCATAAAGTTTAATTGAAATGCAAATTTTTTTTAAAAGGTTTCCACTTGAAATCTGCCACCCGCAGCGCTAGCGCATGAACACAAGCGTTGAATGCTGAATTTCGCAAATGGCGTAATGGTAAAATGGAAGAATGGCGTATGTCGACGACGACAACAAACATGCACACATACACACACACTAAACATACCTACTAGTCTAAACGGAAGTATAAAAACATGAAATACATGTATGTGTATCTGTGTGTGTGTGTCTGTGTTTATATCTGTCAGAGTATGCTTGCGTGTGTGTAAGCGAGCGTACAAAGAATGCGTATAAATTGCATTCACAGCATGAAACGCGCTACAAGCTGCTTAATGCATGATTCAAATTTGTATTAAAGCGTATAACAAAAAAAACAACAACAAAACTATGTATGTGACTCTGCAGACAGACAAAGTATAAAATGTCGCCACAAAGTATGCAGCAAAAAAAATACAGAAAAAATTGAATAAAATAAAATCATTGAAGCTGCGCTTATACTAAATCATTGTTCCATACAACTACAATTGCAATTGTATACAATAAAAATATTGTAATAATAATGAAAGTTAATGAATTGCCTTAACTTATTCAAGTGAAAAGCTTATTTAATGAAAACAAAAAAAAAAATAGTAATAAATACAAACTGAAAGCTTTTTATTGTACCTTTTTTTAGTTCAACAATTATTTTTAATTGTCTATAAATCCATTTAATTTACAATTGTTTCTTTTATATTGCTATGCAACATTAGAATTAAATTTGATTCGCTTATATTGCCAATTAGTTAACTGAAGCAAACTACAAGATACAAGATAAATATTTTATATTAATTGATTTTTGATCAAAAATGCTTTAACAAAAAAAAAAAAAAAATTAATTAAAAAGGAAAAACGTTAACTTCGGTAGAAAAAGCTCAAATACCCAAATCTTGGTACAATTTACTTATCAACATCAGTGGCTTAGGTACAATTTGGAGAAGGAATGGCTTGAGATAAATAGTCCGATACAATAATGCCGTAAAATTTTAACCTAAACACAGAATAATAAACATTTTCTTGAGAAAAAAATTAGAAAATGGGTGATGACTTTGTTTGGGGGCTATGTGATATGGTGGACTGATTCTTATAATATGAGAAGAGTAAAGGAAAGATGATACTAGATGTATTTTTTTATACCAAATTTTAAGTGAATACATGCATAATTAATGCACAAAAATTACAAATTGGGCGGAAAGTTCGTATAGGGCCTTTACCATTGAAAGATATTAGAAGTATTTTTAGACAATTTGGAATGAATAAAAGCTAACGTCACACGAATCTTTAAAGAGTTTATGTGTAATCATCAGTGGGCACCTAAGTTTACACAAAATATGGGCTTAAAATTTTAAGCTAAAAATACAGATCTGTATAGCAAAAAATTTCTCGAAAATATCGGAAAATGGGCGGTAAGTTTGTATGGAAGCCACAGCTAAAAATGGGCATGGCACCATGGTTTTGACATTGGATGACATAGGAAGTATTTTTACAAAATTTGGAGTGAATACCTGCATAAATAATACGTATTTTCATACAAAAATTTGAAAATGGGAGGTAAATTTGTTTGGGAGCTATACCTAAAAAAGGGCGTGGCACTCTCGTTCTCGAACTTAAAATAGTCGTTGCCGAGAAAAGCTTAAGTTTAAAATTTCAGTTCAATATCTTTAAAACTAAGCGAATGAATCGCATAGCAACAGACTGAGACAGACGGACAGACAGACGATGGCTAGATCGATTCGGCTCATCGAGCTAATCAATAATATATATACTTTATGGGGTCTCTGATGCCTCCTTCAATGTATTACAAACTTTCCGACAAACTGAATATACCCTTTACACTATGTGTGACAGGTTTAAAAACAAAACAAGAAAGAACGCTGAAGTCGAGTATGCTCGACTGCAAGATACCCGTACCCAATCTATATGTACCTTAAGTTAGGTTCTATTTGACTACCATACCTCATTGAATTGGATTTTCATAGAAAAACTTAAAAAATCGGGTATATCTTTGAATGGGATTATACGTAAAATTTTGTTGGGCCTACCCATATTGGTCTGATTCATTGGGACTATCATAGACATAATTTATACTAAATTTAAATTTTCTAGAATAAAAAACAATGACGTTTTTATGTAAAAACCCAAAATTTTGGGGTAAATTTGTTTGGGGGCTATACCTAAAATTTTGTTGGTCCTATCCATATTAGGATATTTTATTGGGACTATCATAAAAAACAATTTTGAGTTTTTATACAAAAACCCATAATTTTTGGGGTACATTTGTTTGGGGGGTACTCCTTAAAATGGGTCTAGAGAAAAACCGTTTGTAAGTGCACACTTGACGGCCTAGGAGAGTCTAAGTTTCAATTTCTACCTCTTATAGTCTCCGAAATAATCTTTTCACGGCAGGACAGCATGACAGACGGACATAGCTAGTTCGACTCCCATTCCAATGCTGATCAAAAATATATATACTTTATAGGGTCTATCTTGCCTCCTTCTGTCTGTTACATACATTCGCACAAACTTAATATACCCTTTTACCCTTTGGGTACAGGGTTATAAAAAATCAGTATAAAAACAAAATATTTTAACATTTGGTTTTCATTTACATCGAAACCACAAAAACTAATCTAAATAACTAAAGAAAGTCAAATCAATTTCATTTGATTAATTTTAATAAAACTTACATTGATTTTACTAAATTGTAATTTACTAATTGCCTAGGTTCATAAGTTTGTAATACAACATTCTCACATCTTGTGTCCTTTTTTTTTTTTATTCATTTTGAAGAAAAAATTTTATTAAATTGCCCCAAAAGAAAATCAAACTTCAAATAAACTTTTAGAAATCAGACAAATCAATGTATTTGTAGACCGCAAGAAGCGTTTTTAATTTATAAGTTTGTTGAGTGTGGTTTGTCATTTTGTGTGTGTGTGTGTGTGTCTGAGTGTCTGTGTCTGATGTTGTCACAGCTGCCCACATTTGCATTTCTATTGCAGCAAATATTACCGTCAATGTTAAAAGCTATTTCTTTTTTTTTTTTTAATGAAAGGAAACTTCAAAGATATTTTTAAGTACAAACAAAAAATTAAATTTCAATATATTTTATTTATTTCGAACGCGCATCAAAGCGTTTACGTTGATTAAAATGAAAAAAATATATAAATGCAAATAAATTAAATTAATTTTAAATCAGCAACAGTTTCAACATGCACAATTCAAGCAATTTAGTTGCAATTGAAAATAATTTAAAGCAACGGCAACAGCTGCAGTAAAATAAAAGAAGAAGTACAACTAATAAAAATTATTGCAATCATTTTTTTATTTTTTAAGAAAAAAAAATAAGGCTTGGTAGACACAATTTAGTATATACATATATGGCTGTGTGTCCGTCCGTCCATGTGTTTGAACTAACTTGGCGATCATTAGAGATAAAATATAAAACTCAACTTCTCCAGAGCCCTCAATTTTTCACTTATAACCAGTTTTTTCATAACGCCATGAAAACGACTTTAGTACTTAATCTAGAAAATTCTTATTGAGTATGCATTGTCCCAATAAAATATTTTAATTTGAGTAAAACTAAAAAACCAAAATTAAAAAAAAAACAAAAATATTAAGTATTGCACTTATAAAATTATACCCCAATTTTTGTTCGTTTTATAGAACTGACTTTATTTAAATTCTCCACTTTAAATATTTTAAATTGTTTTTTTTTATTTTATTTTATTTTATTCATTTTTTTTAAATTTCATTTAAGCATTTACAGCTGTACTCGAAGATATATGTACGTACTCTCAACCGCAGCTCGATTACTTTAATTAAATAATGCAGTGCCGAGTTAAGCTGAGCAGAGTTGTGCAATACAAGAAATTCAAAGTCATTATTTTCTCATGTGAAACAACCAAGATGAACTATTATTGGGGAAATTCTAAGCAGCTGGGATTGTGAACAAAACGAACGAATGCAAGTTGAAAAGAATATAATAAGAGAAGCTGCTATGGCAACTACAACTGCTGCCACTGCTACGGCTGCTGCTACAACTGAAAACACTTGCAACAAATGAAAAGGTGAAACTTAGTACTAGAATAAATACACTCACACATGCACAAGTTTATTGTCCTTCAGAGACTTGAAATGCGCTTCAACTTGTTTTCAGCATTAAAACTAAAAAGTTAAGGAACAATTTTACAAAAAAAAAAAAGAAAAAAGTTAACTTCGGTAGAACCGAAGCTTAAATACCAGTCACACGAATCTTTGAATAGTTTATGTGTAATCATCATTGGTCACCAAAGTTTACACACAATATTAATTTAAAATTTTGAGCTAAACATACAGATATGTATAACAACATATTTCTCGAATATATCTGGAAACGGGCGGTAAAGTTGTATGCAAAACCTAAAAATGGGCGTGGCACCATGATATTGGAAGAGTTTTTACCCAATATGGAGTAAATACATGAATAAATACTAACCATTTTCATATAAAAAACCGAAAATGGGCGGAAAGTTTGTATGGGGCTATACATAAAAATTTGCGTGGCACATCTGATTTGATATTGGATGACATTAGAATGTTTTTAGCCAAATTGGAGTGAATATATGCATAAATAATTAGTATTTTCATACAAAAAATCGGAAAAAATGGAAAGTTTATATGGGGGCTATGCCTAAAAGAGGGCGTGGCATTTTGGTTTTGACACTGGATGACAAAAGAAATGTTTTTACACAATTGGGAGCGAATACATTCATAAATAGTTACAATTTCTATAAAAAAATCGAAAAAAACGGTAAGTTTGTATGGGGCTATACCTAAAAATGGGCGTGGCACTCTAATTCTCGAACTCATAATAGTCGTTGCCGAGAAAAACTTAATTTCCAATTTCAGCTTAATATCTTTATATCTTTAACGAAAAAATGTTAGAAATAAAACGCGCGGCTAACTTCGTCTCATCGAGCATCAAAAAAAACTTTGGGGCTACGCGTCTCCATCAATGCGTTACAAGCTTTCAGACAAACTGAATATACCCTTCACACTATGTGTGGCGGGTATAAAAAGAAAATATTATATAAAAACTTTGATGGAACAAAAGTTTAAATACTTTAAATCTAAAAATATTTTTAATTGCAAATTGAAAATGTTTGCGATTATTGTCTAAAAATCGATATTAATTCATCGATACATCGATTAATTGCGTACAACATCGATTTTCTAAAATAATTACAAATGTTTGGCTGCTATTACTTATTTTTATATTAAATTATTTAATGCACATTTCGAAGCTTTTAACAAATTAAACTGTTTAAATATTTCAAAGAAATCGATTTTATCAATTAACTGATTTAATCGTATACACCTAATATAACACAATTTTTCTTTTTTGTTTTTATTTTCTAAACGTCTACAAAGGGAAACAAGCTTACTCGGAAAATATTAGTGTTGCCAAATAGAGTGATTTTTAAGTCGCTATGTGACTTGCGAATCTTGAAAATCACATTGATTTATTCGCAGTTTGCTAAAAAACTATCACTGTTCGCGATGAGTGATACACAAAATTGCCACTAACTGAACTGTTTCGATGCATCAACACAACATACCAACTTTTTTGATTTATTGAAAAAATAAAACACTGCTTTTATTTTGAAAAATTTTAAGTTGTACAAAAAATAATATTTCCGAAAAACAATTATGTTCTTGGTCGCTGGTTTAAGTTATTGACACTTGTTTTGAACGACAGTTCGGCAGAAACAATTTTACATTCTCCCATTTGCTCTACTATTTTTATTTTAAAAAATGTCACAGTTCACTTCGTTCTTTAATCATATTTTTATACCAATTACTCTTTCAGTATTCAATCGTTTCAATAGACCGCGCTCTTACTGAATTGCACTTTTTAACGAATCAAGTGACAAGTGGCAAATGTATCAACGAATTTGTACAGGTTGTGTTCAAGCGAATATGAACGATTGGAGAAGAGTGATAAAAGCACCAATCACTGATAAACAAACAGTTTCACTGTTCACGAAAAGCGATACTCAAAATCGTCAAAAACTGAACACGTTCACTGTGGAACAAAAAAAAATTGCAAAACACTATTTTCAGTCGCAGTGCGACATTGCGGTTTTTAAATCACTGTGATAAAATCACCGATACCGAATACGTTACAAACTTACTCTTAATTTAAGCAAACCCCAACCCTTTATATTATTTGAAATGTGAGAAATGTATAACATGAAACTCAGAATCTTTTTTACTGCTTTCGTTTAAAGTTTAATACATCTTAACGTCTGCAATAAATTTCCAACTAAATAGAAAATATTTTGTAGGGTGTGGCACAACTTGATGAACGAATTTTTTTGGTCAATGAAAAAAAAGATGCCCGAAAATGAAACACAAAATGGAGTAGCCAAACACGCACATTACGTGTAGAAACTAAAAAGAATATTTTAAATAAAAAAAAATAAGTTAAGAAAATAAAATCAGCTTTTCAAATTAGACTTTTAAAATGCAACAATACAATCTGATAAAAAAAAAAGATGGAGAAAAAAAAACTTTACCACAATTTGTAAAGTTCAATAGAAAAATGCATTGAAATAAGATCTAATAGAAATTTTAACTGAAAAGAGTTTTCCGAAAAAAAAATCAATTTAAAAGGAAATAAAAAGAAAAATACAATAAAAAAAAAAAACATCCGAAATGCGCATTTATGCAGCTTGGAAAAAAAAATTAAATTGAATAGGAAAAGAAAAGGACTTTCAGACAAAATGAATATACCCACCATGTGGCGGGTATAAAAAGAATAAGTAAGAAATTGAAAAAAATAGACAATAAGCTATTTTGTTTAAAAAATATAATGAAAACTCATGAAAAGCGAAAATTCGAATTCACTTTTTCCGTGGTTGACCTTCAGCATTGTTTCTATATATTTTGTTTTCTTTCTTTTTTTCCTTCATTCATGCAAAATCAACGTCAACGACAGGATCGGAGAGAGAAAGAGAAAGAGAATGGCATAGCATAAGCAGCACTGAGAAGATAACTAATTGGACAAGAAACTAAATAAAAAAAAATTCTGATATGAGACAAGATGAAAATGAAAAGAAAAACTTGTGGCAAAATTATTTTTACAAAAAAAACAAAACAGAATAAGAAAAAAAAGATTGCAATCTGCAACTGTGACATTTAACAAAAGCCTAAAGAACAATAGCAACAGATACAACAATAAAAACAACCACAACAACAACAACAACAATAAAATCTAAATGAAAATAATAATAAAATTATATGTAACCAAAGCTTAAATACTTTTCGTCTAAAGTTAAGGCGACTTCTATTTTTGTTTAAGATAATCCAAAATATATTTACAGAAAGTATTAGCAGGATCAACAAAAAATATAAAAAAAAAATGTATGCCGTAAGTCAAGCATTTTCGGTTTCGCTTATTCGTACCTTGGGCACCTTTAAATACTCCGATTTAAAACGCACCTTTCCTGTACTTTTTCGAAGATTTTTTAAAAACTAATAAATTAGTATACATAATACTTGATCAAATGTGTTATTGGCAAAAAAAATACTTTCGGTGCTTTTTTCACAGTGATTTAAAAATCGCAAGACTGAAAGTAGTGATTTGCGATTTTCTTGCTCCACAGTGAACATGTTCAGTTATCGGCCATTTTGAATATCGCTCTTCGCGAACAGTGAAACGGTTCATTTATCAGTGATTTTATCACTCTTCGCAAATCATTCATATTCGTTTGAACGTCGAACCTGTACAGATTCATTGGTAAATTTGATAGTCACTTGATGCATCAAAATGTGCAATTCACTGGAAGCGATGCCTTTTGAAACGATTGAATAGCGAAAGCGCTATTTCAAATATTTGATGTTAATTAAAACAAAGTCGTTTTGTTGTGTTAATGTATCGAAAGAGTTCAGTTAGCGGCGATTTTGTGAATCACTCTTCGCAAACAGTGAACCTGTTCAGTAATCGCTGATTCTTTTTTGCGAACTGCGATTTTATCACTGTTTTCAGTTACATTGCGATTTTCAAAATCACTGTGACTCAAAATTCGCACTTTTACCAACACTAGTATTTTTATTTTGATATGTCCATCTGTCTGTCAAATTTATATAATAACTGTGCAAAACTCAGCATTTCTAACCCAGCAGTACTGGCTCGGGTGAACTGTCCGGACTGACTTTTTTTTACAGACTAGTCTACTCGAATTCAATGAGTAGTAAGGGCTGTGTCAGAGTCAAAGAAAAGTTTGAACAGTTTGCCTAGCTCTTATGGGTTAGTTAATGACTAGTCAGGACTGTTGTAGAGTGTACCCACTGACCCACTGACGAGTCAGCAGTAATGAGTTACAACTGACCCTCGAGTAAAAATTGGATAAGAACTAACATTGAGGCTGGCTAGCTCGTGAACAGTCCTAAGAACGCTGGGCTAGACAATTGTTTATCAGTAATGGTCAGTACCGCTGAGAAGTTAAATAATAAAAAAATATATCAGCTCCAACATATAGATCGTTGTTATATATACTTACTTGTAACAAAACACTGATCGTTAAACCTAAAGACAGACGGACAAATGAAGCAACATATCAAAAAAATGAGATGAAAAAATTAAGAAACAGCCCTCGAATAACGAACTAAGAAACTCAAGCTGACGATAACACTTTGTCTCATTTGCTTATTTAGACCGCAATGAGCTTCCACAGCACTTATGTAGATATTTTGCACCCTACTTTTTATCTTAAGAACTTATTGTTGTTGTTTCACTATGGTTCAACTTGAACGTTTGTACGTTTTATTCTTTGTTTTCATTAATTAAGCCATCTAAACGTCTGACACAGCTGCCATTTTGTCGTCGCCATTCATTTTGAGCCAGCAAGCCTCAGTGCTGCTGCTGCAAAGAAAAACTTTCTAAAAGCTTTTGCTTATGTTGCTCTACTATTGTCTCTGTTGTTGTTGTCGTTGTTGTTGTTGTTGACTTGAAAGTGTAACGCTTATCGAAGGCGTCAACGAAAATGACAAGAACGAACAGGACAACAACGTCAACGTCAACTTCAAAAAAAAAAAAAGGATAACAAAGCTGTACGCTGTTATTTCGCCAAGCACACACACTATCTATGTGTGTATCTTGCATAAAGTAGATAAAGAAGAAGACGAAGAAGAAAGAAACAGAGTAGTTTTAATCTAAGTGCTCTATTTTAGCCACTGAAATATAGTGCCAGAAGGGGGGCGAAAAGCGAGATGAATAGATACATAGACAGACAGACAGACAGTTAGATAGATACATGGAATGAGTGTTAGATTACTTTGCTCCAATAAAAAAGGTTAACAAGTGTTTGGGGTCGATAAACACACACTCAAGCTGCAAAAGAATGTTTTAGTTTATTTTTTTTTTTTTTTTTTTTTTCGTATGCAGACTAAAGGATTGACATGTTTTGACATTTTACTGCTCATCTTGTCTTAGTTTGGTTTAACTAAAATTCATGGTTCATGGCAAAGGTTATAAATGTCGCTGCTGTTATAATTTTATTTCTAAATAAATTTAAATTGTTTGCGTGTTTTGAGTTATTTTAAGTTTTAAACACTTTAAATTTCTAAATAGAAGCTTAAAATATTTAAGCCAAAAATAAGTAAATAAATGAATAAACTGAGTAAACAATTCTTATTGTTTATAAAGTAAATACAATATTAGGTTCAACCATCTTTCAGTCTGTCTGTCTGTCTGTCGGTCTGTCTACTCAAGTAAAGCTAACAATGTGAACAATACAAGCAGATACTACTTAAATACATATGTCTAACGAAAGAGGATATATGTGTATGTAGTTGTGTGTTGTTGTGTGTATGAATGTATGAAGCGTATCTACTAATGCGCTGAAGTGGCATATAATGCAACTGAAGAGTGCGCAAACGAACCGATGCGAACCAATTCAAACTCAACTAAACTAAACTTAACAGAAGTGTATACATACACACACACACATACTTACATATATATATTGTATGTATGTGTGTAGTAGTACTAAGCCAAGAAGCGAAATGTAGTATAAGCTCAAGTGAAGCGTATGCGTTGTCCTTTGTCCTTATCGAAAAATCCTGCTGTCATTTGATGTACGAGGCGAGTAAGCGAACAAGCGTACGATCTCCCTTGAGTGCGTTGAACATTTGTGCATATAAACTATTATATACATAGTTAGCTAATAGTGAGCTAATAAAAGTTCGGTTAATTGTTTTTACAAAATTTCAAATGCCCATTTTTTTTAAACTAATTCATTCGCATAGTTTCATCTTTTGAAGTAGTTTTATATAAAATATTTTATGAATTTATATTAGCTCACTTATAGAAAAGGTTGCTATGCGAATTCATATATGGAATTCTAATGTATCTATGTATTTGTATTAGCGCCAGCGTCATGTACGTATGTGTATGTACATTCTTGTCTCTATGTGTGTGTTTGTGTATCTTTCGCTTATACAACCACTCAGTGACACAAATAAAAGTAAACACGAAAAAACCATTGAAACTTTTCCATTTTCACTTTTAAAGTGTTTGTGTAGGTGTATCGGTGTGTGTGTGTGTCACTTTACACACCAATTTTACTCTTTTTTTATCTCTGCCATATGTGTGCTATATAAATTTATATATACTATACAATATATCTTATATATGTATATATACTCTTCAACCGATCTTAAGTGCAGCCGAGATAAATATTTGCTGCCAAAGCACTCGCTTGGGTTTGTATTTCTTTTATACCCTATACCTGAGACGCTACGCAAGGCTATATTAAGTTTGTGCAAATGTTTGTAATAACCAAAAAGTATAAATGAGTATACTCTTTATCAGCATTGACAGAAGCATCGATCTAGCAATGTCCGTTTGTCCTGCTGTCGGAGACTTTAAGAGATATAGCCACGATTTTTAAAAGTTAATCTTTTTCTGCACCATCAAGTTAATACTGACAAACAATTTCTTTCCAATTCCATTTTAAGAGAAAGCCCCCATGAAGACCAACTGTAAATAATTTAATTTTTGTATAAAAACTTCGTTGCTATTTAATATAAAAACTCTCAATCTAGTACGAAAATGAATGCCTATCATGTTCACAATAAAAATTTACCAATTTGACTCAAATCGAATAACTAATATGTATGTCCACTAGTGTGGTCCAAAAAAAAAATTTTTTTGCGCTCACCCCCCTGAATTTTCTAGAATTGTTCTACATTACTAAAAAACCATATCTTAATGGTGCCGCAATGCCCCTGAAGTTTCTCATGTTTAAGACATGGGAAAAAAAAAGTGTATGAAGATTTAATGTATAAAACTGGAAAATGACGGCCATTTATAAAGAGAACCACCGTTACTTCTCTCCCCACTTTAGCAAAAAGGATTTTCCAATTTTCGATGCATAGTTGAAAAAGTTGATTTTAGGGGAATCTCAAAACGGTGCAGTCTTTTGAGCTTGTTGAGCAGTCAGAAGTCACACGGCTCCAGATCAGGTAAAATCGATGGTTGTTGAAGATTTGTAGTGTTTGAGGCCCAAAACATACTTCAATATTGTATTGATGATGAGCAAGGTCTACACTCGTTAAACCGCAAAATCCGCAGCAACCAGTTTTCGACATCGCACAAAACGAGAAAGCAGCACACTAAACAAAGCATATCTCAAAAATTAATGAATATTTTGTTCTGTAATTTGGCAAGGAATGTCAAAGAGTGTCCTATCAACCTTAATAACAAACCAATTCGCCAACTTCTTTGTCGAGCGTAGTTTAAGTTAAAGCTGTCAACATATTTTTAAGCTTCATACAGATTGCAGTCGAGACTGCAGCATTCTAATTTGTTTTTCATTTTTTCGTCTTTCTTTTTATCGAATCAACCGAGTTTAGCTGAATTTTTCTACAGTCTGCTTGCCACAGCCACAATGCCTCTAGACTCACCTAGTTTTACATTTTTTTTTTTTCAACATTACATCTATCAATAAAGCATATTTTATACTGACAGCAATTCAACGTGAAAATGTTGCAACTATCTTTATACTATATCTGTATGAATAGGAGAGTAATCGAAAGAGTTTTCATACTTTTTCGAACAAGTCTTCTTTGAAATAGCAAAATTAAATAGGCTTAATCTTCACTTGAATAATGTTGAATGTTACTTCTGGCTCACGATACACAAATAGAGTGTGGATTGTATATTTTATTCCCATAGATGGCGCTCATATGTTTTTGTATCGTGAGCCAGAAGCCGTGAGCCGAGAGCTCTTACTACTTTCATGTCTTCAACATTATCTATTTCATTTGGAAAATAACGAAAGTAGCTCTGCAGTTGTGTGGAGCGTTCTTAAAATAATATTGATGAAATTCCGAATAAACCAAATAAAATTTGACAGCTGAGAGAATACTACTTTCCATGTCACTTTGTTTAACTTCTCAATGACTAAATGCTATTATAAAGCAGTTCGTATTGCATATAACATTTGAAACCTCTCTCGCTCATATGTATGTACATGTGTTACATAAGTGTTTGTTCTATTTGGTTTCATTTAAGTATTCAAGTGACCCCTGCAAACAAGACAACTATGAAGCATGACGTAGTCGCTTGCAACAAAATGCAACTCTGCACTGACCGCAGCTGCCGCCCACAAGCCGTAAACGTGTCTTGGTGTCTCATTTTTACCAATACATACATATGTATATATATGTATGTGCGTATGTGTGTTTATTTGCTTAGCTTCGGTTATTTACTTTAAGCCAACAAACCAGTTTACCCATACACACCCTACCCTATAGCAGCAGTTTCGCTTGCTCTCATTATGATTATCTGCAAAACTTATATTGACAGACACTGAAAGTCATCGTCGTCGTCGTTGTTGTATGAAAAAAGTTACATTTTGTATATAGAAAAGGATCAGCAAGAGTAAATGAAATACAAAGCTGTACATCTGTACACATTTTTTTTTTTTTTGTTAAAGAAATGTAACCAATATTTTTGTAACTTTTAACCGGCAACAAACAAACAAACAAACAAACAAGCAGAACAACAACAACAACAACGAAAAATAAAAAGAATCCACAACAAGCCCAACACAAATAACATTCAAGTGCAACAACAAATATTTGTGTCAGTCGTTGAACTCTTTTTTGTTTGACCTTTCAGTTTGATGATGTGCTATGCTGTGCTTTGATTTGCATTCAGTCTTTAATTTATTGAATTGAATAACTGGGCACGCTTTCTATATTTATTTATAAATTTTTTGTTTCGGCATGCATGGCGTATGAGTAATTTGAAAATTTTAGAGATTTAAAAACATTAAAAAACTAGAAAGAACGCTGAAGTTAAGTGCGATTCACTTCAAGATACCTTGTACCCATTCTTTATGCACCTTTAATTGAGTCATATCTTAGTACCATAATTTATTAAATTGCAATTTAATACAAACAATGAAAAACGTTAACTTCGATGGAACAAAAGCTGAAATACCTGTCACACGTATTTTTAAATAGTTTATGGCTTGGATATAACTTCGAGATGGGATGGGAGGGGATCAATAGTCTGAAACAACTTAAGTTTAGACACAATATTTGTTTCAAATTTAAAGCTAATCATGCAGATATTCCGAAAATATTTTTAGATAATCGATAAGTGAATCGATAAGTTAATCAATCGAGATAGTCGCGTTGAAATAAACAGTCAGACAGACGGACAAACAGAAGAATAGACAGACGGACATGGCTAGATCGACACGTCTCATCGAGCTGATCAAATATATATATATACTTTATTGGGTTTCTGATGTATCTTTTAATGCGTTACAAACTGTCCGACAAACTGATAATACGGGTATACAAATTCAAGATAATGGGGTAAATTTGTATGAGAGCTATAGCTAAAATTTTTTGGTTCTACTCATATTAAGATATTTCAGAGAAAAACTTGACGGGTCAGGAGAGTTTAAATTTCAAATATGGTGGGTACGACAGCAGGACAGAAAGATAGGCGGACGGACAGGCGAACAGACTGACAGACCCACAGACACACACCTTTTAAAAAGTGTCTCCTCCCATTCCCAGTTTTAAAGTTACAAAAGTAATCATTTCAACATTGAAGAGCGTCAGGACACCGGACACGATTAATGCGTTTAAGCCAAGCTTTGGGGTAAAAGCGATTTTATTACCAGAGCGACTTTATTAGGTTAGTTTTGCTTATCGACAACACTAGGCTAAATCGGTCAAAAACCTACATTACAACACATGTATATGTAAGTGGGAAGTTCTAATTTACACGCCATATTCACCAGGCATGGCACCCTCCGGTTACCAAATATTCCAATGCATGATTCGTAAATTGCCTCAAAAGACAACGCATTTTTTCGATGCGGGTTTCGTGCGTTGCCCGACAGGTGTGAGAAACAAATGGCCAGCTGCGGACAATACTTTGAAGAACGTTTTTGTTATTATAAAACTTTAAATTTAGAGGAAAAATGACGATTTTCAATTTATACATGCAATACATAAGTCATACTTTGTGTACAAAGCATAATTAGTTAAGGGGTGTGAAGTGAGCCACTTGAAAAGTTTTAGAAGAATAGCTATAGTTCAATAGCTGAAAAATGTATGCCGATATTCTGACTTCTCTTTTTTTATTCTAGCCAAAAGAAAATTAGACCAAGGACATATTTCTTGTAACTTTAACTGGCTTACTTCATACCACCCAAAACGAAGTCAATAAATCATGATTTCATTGATTATATTTAGCACAAATAGAAACAATATAAACCCAAAACCTGCGAACTGATATCATTCAATGATTTTAGAAAGGATCAAATGGTATATTTGCTTGCTTCGTTTGTGTGACGTCTTTTGTAGCTTTTAAGTAGCTACAATTCTAAATGTTCTTTCTATAAAAATCGCTGTTATATATTAAAAGATTTAAACTTTCTTGTGTATCCCTTTTTTGGCAAAAAGTAAACGCATTGAGCGACAGAATGGCACTAATAGCTGACAATAGTTGGCAATACGACCGCAACGATGTCACTGCACTGTGGTTGGCAATAACTTACGCTTGAGTAACTCAGTGGCTCCTGCTGCTTGGTGCCGCTCGCTACTGCTACTGCTACTTCTGCTGCTTGTCCTTTACTTTGTATTCCTGTAAAGCTAAAAAGCTAGCAGGATGCATGACGCTATTGTTGCTGCTACTGCTACTGTTGTTGTTGTTGTTGTTGTTGTTGTCACTGTTTACTGCATTTCATTTCAGTGCAAATATATTTCATGAAGATTTACAGCACTTGAACGCCAAAGGATAATCGCATATCGTTCGTGGATACCGCCAAGGACCTTCAAGTAGAGTATAAAATGAAATCAGACAAAATGTATGAAATGAACAATAATGGAATAAGAGAAAGTGTTATATATGAAGAAGTTGAAAGAAAGATGGAGAAGGAGAAGGAGTAGGAGGAAAGTAACGACTGACTACCAAAACTTCTCAATTTGCGTTGTTATGCACGTGCATATGTATGTGTGTGTGTGTGTGTATGTATGTGTTTGTTTGTTACAAAGGAATCTTATTTGTATGCTCGTTGGGAATGCAAGAAACGACGCAGCACATGACGCAGGATATGTTTATGCATTCAAGAGTATTTACATACACACACACATACATATGTATACATAAATCTCACATGTATGCATGTTCAATTCAATGCTTTCGTATGCTTGGCATTTTAATTATGCATGCAATCCCGGCAAAGACAAGCGTACATACCCAAGAACAATCAAATACAAATACATTCATATAAGATGAATAAGGTAAGGAACTATTGAATCTGAATCTGAATCTGAAAGATTCTTTTGGTTCATGACAATTCGGAAAATGTTATGAAATGGGATATGAGTAGCAGAACTGGACAACAGAACAGAACAGAAGAGAACAGAACAGAATACAACGTAATGCATGAATTGAAATGAAATGAGTTTGCGTAAATATTTCGATGTTCGGTAATTTTATTTAATTCATTTGTTCATTCAACTTAACTCAACTCTACTCAACTCAACTCAGCTCTGCTCGGCTCAGCAGTAGCTACAATGCGAATACAATACAAGCAACCTCAATTCAATTCAGTTGAGTTCAGTTCAGTACATCATCAGTTTTCTGGTTACGTTTCGGTTTCATTTCGGTTTGGTATACTATATCGCATTGTATACGAGTACATCGGAATTTCTGCATTCTGAAAATTATTTTGTGCGCGTAACGATGTCTTAATTATGCCCATTTTTGTGCAACGTCAGCGTATTTAAGCCAAACTGAACCGAACGATGATTGCTAAAAAAGCACAACACGAACAACGACGACGACATTCAGTTTTATTTCAGCAACAGCAGCGAAAGGAGTTTTGGGATGTAAGTTACGCAATAGGGTTGGTAATGCCCTGCGACATATTGCCGACATGAATTGAAAACATGGCTTAACCACGCAAAGGACATAATCATTATGACGTTGTCAGACTTTATTGAAGCTTGCAAAGAAATTTTAAATTCAGGCAGAATAAAGCAAAAAAATATTATGGAAAAATTTAATTTCTAATTTTTTTATTAATTATTTTTATTATTTTTTTTTTTTTGACCAAGATTTTTGGGGTTTTTGCCTTGCAGGACATAAAATCTAAATAGCCTAAGGAATAAATTTTTCATAAAATTTAAACTTTATTTTTCTTGGCTTAGGGAATAGGTGACAATTTTGCGTCTGATTGCAACTAGTTTCATACTATAATTGATCGTTTCTCACGAATTACGGGCGGTAGTCGATCGCCGCGATTAAAAAAAAAACAGAAAAACGCAGTTTTGAGATAAACGCGTTTAAAATTTGAAGTTATTTTTCTGCATACAAAAAAAGTTAAATGAAAATTATAAGTATGCAGTTTTAGAAATTTGTCAATTTTGAGTTGATTGCACTTGGTTTCGTTAAAATCGGTTCAGTAGAACCGAAGAAAAGTGACTCAAAATGGTCAAAAAAAAAACCGTGATTTTGAAAAAAACCAACAACCAAAATTTGTTAGAAACCGATTTTTTTAATAAAATTTTTATAGAAATCGAATATATAAGTAAGCAGTTTTAAAATTTTGACAATTCTGCATCGATTGCATTTAGTTTCATTAATCTCTTAAAAAGCCCTGCTGCGATGTACATCGGCATTCGCGAACAGCATAGTTTCTGCTTAGAAAATATTGCGCTTCAAATCGACGTGTGAGCATTTTTTCAGAATGTACTTCATCAGAAGATTGAAGAAGTTGCACGACAACGCATCACCCTGTCAGTAGCCTCTCTTGGGGTCAAAGGGTGTGAAAGTCTGGTACGTACCTTGACAAGAACAAGATAGTGGTCCGAGTCGATGTTGGGACCTCTGTTTGCTCGTACATTAATCATTCTCGATGCAAGTCTGGCATCGATTCTCCTATCTTTTCAAGAAATATAAGGTAGGCAAAAATCTCCCTTCCGCCTTTTTGTCTTTTGAATTTCGTCGGCTTTGTACTACGCAACAAATTATACAACAAATGTAATACGGCAGCATGAGGTATCGCTTATAGACACAATTTGGAATTTTTTTTTTTAAAAAATACATATGGAATACCAGGGCAGTGTAAACACCAACATTTGCCAAAAATAAATTTTCCAAAACAGTTTTCGTCAAATCGCCCATATGAAGCACTTTCGTGGTAAAAAAAAATCCTTTGATTTCCATGCTTATCGATATTTTAATAAAGCACATCCAATTGAATAGTACCATCAGCAAATTTCATAAAATATGGAATGAATCTCTTCGACAGCATAATTATAGTTTTGATTTTTAGTTTCGCAAATAGAACTTTTTCCGTAAACAAATTTCAGCCTAGTTGCTATGATTCAATTCGATTTTTCTTGAAATCTATTGACTGATTGTATCGATCGAAGTTGCTTTCTAATTGTTGATTTGACAAACTTAACAGATTTGCTTTAATCGCTTTCACTAAAAATCGCTTAAAACCGTTTGAAGAAATCGAGTAATCGATAACTCGTTTTTTTCTTTCCATTACACTAATTTACAAATATTGGCAACATCTCATTGGATTCGTTCTAACCCACCTATTTCCATATATTTTTGGGCGTAGATTTCAAAAATGGCCACCCTTTTCTGTGAGACTATTTTCAGTTATTACAAAAAATCTCAAGAATGGACTAATTTATAAAGCTGAACATTTCATAGGTTGGAAGATATTTTCTTCCTCTACACGACGATATGCTACTTGAATGAATACTTTTTGTGTACCAAGCGTCGAAACACAGAAAAATTGTATTTTTTATGCTTGTTTGAAAAATGTTAATTTTTAATACCAATTTTGCAAGCCACGCTTGATAAAAAAAATAGAAAAAAATGCTCATCACTGTTTTAAATTTAAATTTTTATGTAAGCTTTTGTAAATTAAATGTATTAAAATCTTTTCGACAAAAATAGAATAAAAAGAGACAAAATTTTTAAACTATTCAACTGAATTACTCCAAGTCTAATTCGATTTAATGCACTCAACATGAATGGGCGCATATCTTCATGTTTAGTAAACCCCTGCCACAAAATACGATTTAATCACATAAAAACTACCAATTTCGATAACAGAAATAGCATACAAAAATGTTGCCAGTGACAATATTGGAATTCGTTTTAATGAAGTGGAACACATTTAATGTGTCATCATTGCTAATGCGATTGCGATTTCTTTGTTTACTGATGATGACAATGGTGGTCAATGGTGTACTACTGTCTGCCAAAACATAAAGATTTCGCAACGTCTTATAAAGACAGAAATTCCAAAAGTCTATTTTAATACAACTTGAATGGCAGGCAACTAGACAGCTTGGCATCCTTTGACCATTTTGCTTTTTTTTTTATTTTGTTTTGTTTTGTTTTCTTTTCCTTTTTTCTGCTTCAACTGAAATCTGTATAATTGATTCCAAGGACAAATGCAGCATACACATTCACACACATACATCGATAACTAAAAATCGTTCACTCACTCGTAAGCATAAACAGCAGCCATGCGTGTATTTTGTATTTGTGTCTGTAAATATATTTATTCTATGGGCGCCATAAAAACCAAAGTCAACAATTCTGTCAAATTAATCGTTAAGATTTTTAGCTCAAATATTTTGCGAGAGTTTTATTATTAATAAATAATAATAATAATAAACTTCATTATGAAATATTTCTTATTAAACAAGATTTTATATTAATTATTTCTTATTGTATTTCTAGAACAAAATATACATGCAACTAAGCGTAATGCACGAAAGTCACGTACTTATCATACAGCTCTCGTTGTTTTAAATATTTATTTTAATTGAAAATCTCGAACACTAAAATGAAGACGCAAAAACGTAGACGCAACGAGTCGTTTGATCAATGTCCATTCCATCATTCCATCTTATCCCCTCAACTACTTCTTCGGTGTACATTTTGTTACTTCTTCAACTTACTCCAATTTCAAAGATATCCATTTACAAATTAATAAAGAAGTTTTCTAAGATTTGTAAAATTGTGTAAGTTTCCTTTTTAGGCTTTTGGCTCTTGTAGAAAAAACATATGTCCGTCGGTCTGTCTGTCTGTCTGTCTGTCGGTCGGACTATTCAAACTAATTTGTCTACACTTTTTGGTTTTTTTCTGTTTATGACAGAATAAGTCTTTCTGTTTTGATTGAATCTTTTGAAAAAATTTAAGTTTACATTTTTGTATGCATTAAAAACTAAAATCTGTCCCTACGCATTTAGTAATTACACACAACTGCAAAATTTCCTTTTTATACCCATTACACATAGTGTGAACGGGTATATTCAGTTTGTTGAAAAGTTTGTAACGCATTAAAAGAGAACATCGTAGACCCCATAAAGCATAAATCGATATAGTCATGTCCGTCTGTCTGTCTGTAGTTACACGTTTCAATTTGTGTTGACAAAATTGGTGATTCGCAGTGTGATTGGCGACTGCGAATTGAAAATCGCAGTGACTGCTAACAGTGATTGCATCGGCGATTACTGAAAAGCTACACCAACACAACAAACCGCCTCTTTTGATTTATTGAAAAAGAAAAACACTGCTTTTGTTCTAAAAATTGATATTGCATAAAAATAATATTTGTGAAAAAATTGTGTTCTTGGTGGCTTCCTTTGAAATTGCCGGTGTAAGTTAGACACACTTGTTTTGAACGACAGTTTAGCAGAAAAAATTCGCAATCTGTTTTACTTTTTTGTGTAAAAAAATATCACATTTCACTTCGTTTTCTATTTATATTTTTGCTGCAATCGCTCTTTCACCATTCAATCGTAAGTTGCACGTTTTGAGGATTGAAATGACTGGCAAACGTACCATTCAATTTGTACAGGTTCGGTGTTCCAGCGATTATGAACGATTCGCGAAGAGTGATAAAAACACCAATCACTGATAAATGAACAGTTTCAATCTTCACTGAGGACTATTAAATCATTACGATTTTTAAATCACTGTGAAAAAATCACCAAAAGTAATTTTTTTTTGCCAAAACTAGTTTAATTCGCTCAGTTCAAAAAAAAAAAAATTTAACTGGAAGTAGAAACTTAAGCTTCTTGAGTCCTAAGTAATTAAAGTGTTAAAACCACAAATTTTTAGGCATAACCATTTTTTTTTTAGTTTATTTAGAATGCGAACTTGGTCAAATAAGGCAAAAACACATGTAACAGCAACCCATGGTCAGCAAATGACCCATGGTTGATTTGGGACCACCGTACCATATAGCCCCCATAATAGTCTTCGGCCAATTTTTGAGTTTTTATACCCGCCACACATAGTGTGAAGGGTATATTCAGTTTGTCTGAAAGTTTGTAACGCATTGAAGGAGACGTCGTAGACCCCATAAAGTATATATATTCTTGATCAGCTCAACGAGACGAATCGATCTAGCCCCCATACAAACTTACCTTTTTTTTATATTTATGAATGTATTTGCTCCCAATTGGGTAAAAACATTTCTTTTGTCATCCAGTGTCAAACCAAGATGCCACGCCCATTTTTAGGTATAGCTCCCATATAAAATTTTCAAATTTTTGTATGAAAATGGTTATTATTTATTCATATATTCACTCCGAATTCGGTAAAACGCTTCCTATGTCTTCCAATGTCATGGTGCCACGCCCATTTTTAGGTGTGGCTTTCATACAAACTTACCGCCCATTTCCAGATATTTTAAAAAAAAAATTATTGTTATATCTGTATTTTTAGCTTAAAATTTGATACCCATATTTTGTGTAAACTTGGGGACCACTGATGATTACACATAAACTCTTTAAAGATTCGTGTGACGGGTATTTAAGCTTCGGTTCTGCCGAAGCTAACGTTTTTTCTTGTTATATAAAAAAATGGGTTATTTATGAAGTTATTTGGGTGAAATATGGCCAAAATACTTCTTCTAGCAATCCACATTCACAGTAGGATACATGACTGAAGTTAGTTCGTTGAGTCGAAGTGGATCGGTTCCACCGAAGTTAAAGCTTTTCCTTGTATCCAAAATTATGACGTGATGAGCACTTTTGTGCATTAAAATCATGTTCAGCGCACAAAAATACATCGGACCTAATCTCAATAAAACCCATGTTGCCTGTGTATTTGTGTAGAGTTGGAATTCAACCTTTCCTTTACATTTCTACTTTGACATTAGCAACGTCTTAAAGTGCTTTGTCGCCATTTTATTCTCTGTTCAGCAGCTTATGATTCGGCGATTATGTGAATGTCCTTTGTGAATAGTTTTCTATGCTATTTTCTTTTCTTTTGTTGTCGTTTTATGTTTAATGTTTTTGTTGTACTTAATTAAAATAGAAAGAAAAACTTTTAAAACTTTTCGTTTGCTTTTATTAAGTACAAAAAAGACTTATAAAAACATTCTAAAAGCTGCACAAAATCTTTGCGTCGCATAACAAAAAAAAAAGATTTTCTCAACAAAAAAAAAATATAGAAAAGTAAAAAATCAATTTTGATTTATACAAATCAACTTTATTATTAAACTTTATTTTCTATTATAAAGCAAAATTTACCCTTCTTTTTCTGCCGCTTCTTTTTATTTATATTCTTTGAAAATTGTCTATCCTTTTTAGCGCACACGAAAAAAAAAAAAAAAAAAAACGAAAAAGGAAACTCTTAGCCTTGTAAATGTGTTTTTAATTAAATAGAAGATTTGCGTTTGGCCATAAGAAAGCCATAAGTGGCGTTTCAAATGACCACATTGACCGAACGTAGAGCGTATAACAAAAAAGAAAAAAATACAAATAAAATAAAAAGGACAGACAGACAGACAGACTGGTTCTGCTTTGACTGCTACAGAAGAGTTTTACGTTGTGCATCCTTTAAGCGCTTTGTCCAAGCATGAAACCCTTTTCGAATGCTGCTGCTGCACACAATTTAAAACATTTTTCGCTTAACATTTTCATCTTATTCTATATATCGTATTTCTTCTTTTTTTTTTTTGTGTGTCCTTTGTCCTTTCTTTTTTTTTTTTTTTTTTTTTGGATGCTTTTTTAAAAAGATTATTTTGACTTTATTTTTGGTCTGTCTGTCTGTCCGTCCAATTGTCTGTCAAAGCAAAAGTGCGTCTGGTTAGTAATAATGTAGTGGATGATGATGATGATGGTAGTTCAGCATACAAAATGTTTAAAAGAGATAGCCAAGCAGATATGAAATAGCTATAACCCTTACAAAATGTATAGAGGCTAGAAACCATTTTACAAAGCTAACTAAAAAAAAATCGAAATGAAAAAGTTTTTTTTTTTTTTTTTTTGGTTTTCTGACGCTGCATTTTCTTTTTTTTTTTTCTTTTTACAAATTTTCATTTTACGAATTTTTTTTAAACTATTTTTTTTTTCTTTTCGCAGAACTGATAGTCAAGTTAGCACATCTTTTGGCCTTTCTTCTTTAATTTGTTTTTTTTTTTTTTTTTGTCATTCGTTTTTTTATTTTTTTTTTTTTTGACCAACTTCTATGCGGGTGCTTGTGGCTTCAGGGCCAAGTTTGCACAAGAAGCCAAAACACTTTCAAAAAAAAGTACAAAAAAAGTATAAAATCTGAAGTGCTAAAAACAGAACGAAATGAAGATATTAAAGAAGAGAGAGACAAGAGAGTGAGAGAGAGAGATAGAGATGTTGTTAAGTAAATAGGTGAAATCTTGTGAAATTATATCTTAAAGTATGCCAAGTCATGGAAAGTATCTAGCACGTGGCAAACTTTTTACTTCACCTTTATGGTATATGCACAATGTACATACATATAAGAGGTGTACCATAGTGTTGTCAAAAAAAGAGTGATTTTTGGGTCACAGTGTAGTTAGCGACTGCGAGGTTCATTAGCAAGGTGATATGCAATATCGCCGCTACAGTACTGTTTTGCTACACTAACTACATTGCACGCTTTGACCAATCAAGTGATTGGCAACTGCACCAACGAATTTGTACAGGTACGGTGTCAAGCGAACGTTTGCGAAGAGTGATAAAAGCACCAATCACTGATAACTGAACAGTTTCATTTATCGAGAAGAGTTAAACACAAACTCGCCGATAACTGTACATGCTCACTGGGGCTCACAGGAAAATTACCGATCACTACTTTAAGTCGTAATGCGACATTGCGATTTTTAAAATCACTGTGAGAAAATCACCGAAAGTGATGTGCCGAATTGAGGAATACTTAAAGAAGATTTCATCTTAAAAAATAAGTAACTTCGCTTTTAAAGCAATTTTGACAATTTGACAAAGTAAATATCGCTTCGAAAAATTTTTGCCGCAAAAGTTCATTAAGCGCAAAAGTCAATAGGAAACCGATATGAAACTTATTGCTCTTTCCCAATATTGATAGCTTTTTACTAATCTAATCGCCTGACACTAAGTTAATTTCCATGCAAGGCAATCAGCTGTGTTTTGTATGTTGACACATCAATATCCTGCTGATTGCAATCGTACACACAAACACACGCACACAAGGGAAAATTTACGCACTAATATTGAATTTACCAAGAAATTAAGATTATTTGTTCGTATGTGTGTATGTGTGAAACTTATTCTCTCGATAGTTCTTGCCAAGCGCTTTATTTTACTTAAAAGTTTTTTTTTTCCTTCTATTTTTTTTGTCTGTAACAAAGTTGTCACTTGAGTGCGCTGTTCAACACTTTTCAACTTAAATTCAGTCAGTCATTCAGTTACTAAGTCAGTCAGTCAGCGTTATATGCTACTAAAAAGTTATATAATCACATACGTACATGTTTTAAATTCTACTCTGGTTTCTAGTACACATTTCCTATTTCATTTCCTTCCGTCTTTGTGTGTGCGTATGTGTATATGTGTGTGTGTGTGTGTGTGTGACTATATGTCTATCTAACTGTCTGAATGTCTGGTGTGTCTCTTTTTGCAATCGCCTTCCTGTCACCATCTATCACTTCAACAAAACTAATGACATTTCTTCTCTAATTCTTCTTCCATTTAAAATCGCACACTATTATATTTCTTATTGCCTATCTATATAAAGGGTGCTTCAATTATATTTGTTATATAAATTGCAAAAGCATTTAATCGTTTTTATTTTAATTTCTATACTCTGTGCCTAAAGGGAAAAGAGAGTCGAACCAGCTATGTCTGTCTGTCCGTCCGTCAGCCCATTATGCTGTCTGCCGTATGAAAACGATTATCTCGGAGACTATAAGAGATAGAGCTTCTATATTTGAAATGTGAACTCTCCTAAGCCGTCAAGTGTGCACTGACAAACGGTTTTTCTCTAATCCCATTTTAAGGGGTACTCACCATACAAATCTTCTCCAAAATTTTGGGTTTTTGAATAGAAACTGGGTCAATTTGTTATAAATTACGTCTATGATGGTCCCAATGAAATATCATAACATGGATAGGATCAAAATTATTTTAGGTATAGCTCCTGTTCAAATATACCACATTTTTTGTATGAAAATTCAAAACAATAAAGTATGGTACTAAGAGGAGCATTTAACTTAAGGTACATAAAGTTTGGATACAGGGTATCTTGCAGTTGAGCATACTCGACATCAGCGTTCTTTATTGTTTGTTTTGTTTTTAGCAAAAATAGTATGGCAAGGTGGTATGAAGAAAGCCATTTAAAAGTTTCGAATTAAATTGTTGTTGCTGAAAATTTTAAAGCTGCTTTCTTAATAGTAGATAAAAGTGAAAAGGTTTAAATATATTTTCTTTATAAAATAATACTTTCTGCTCGAACATATCAAGTGGTTTACATCACCCTTTCCCTTCACATGCTTTCCCTTTGTTTCACATGCTAAATCAACTAATGGACAGCCGAACATGGGTATATTGCTTTAGCTTTATTGATATATAGCTTCACACGTTTATAGTGCACACCCTGTATATAGATTTCTAACTGTTTTCTCGTTTTCTTTTTATATTCTTTCATATTGTTGGTACTATTTCTATTGAACATTTCTTTGTGAATGTTGCTGAATGCTTTTAGCTCACGCTTTGCTTCTGATACGTGCCAGTAGCAGCAGCAACAGCAGCTGCAGCGAACATCAATGTCATTCTTTTGCTTCAAACCCACATAGACAGACAGACAGACAGACAGACAGACAGAGCAATACAAATACTCCGATTCCAATGGTAACATTACCAAATGGTTAGTTTTGATAGTCTTAGTACCAATGACGATAATACTGATGATGATTATGATGATTGTGATAAGCATAATGATTATGTTGCGCAATGATGATTAAGTTGATAGTTAGAGAGCATTTATAGTTGATAGAAATCAGCAGCTACAACAAATGTCAACGAAAAAATTGCTCAACGTAATATTTTTTATTTAGTTTTTGCTTCATTTTTTTCTTTTTCTTTTTGTCTACACTTGTCTATTTCATTTCATTCCATTCGAGTCGATTTCTTTTATGCTTTTCTATATCAAAAGACTCTGCTGTTGCAATCACTTTCACGTTGTACGCTTTCAGCAAGTTTAGTTGCGCGTGATGAAATTATTTTATAGTGCAACAACAAAAACAACAACAACAACAGCAACAAGAAGAAATGAAACAGTGCGACTATATATTTTCTTAAGTAGTCGCATGACATTTGCTCAAAAGCGTACGTCGTTGCCATCACAACCGCCATTGCCGTCACATTTATCGACGCCATCTTGTCGTTGTTTTTTCATCGTTCAATGCTGATTTGAGTATCTGCCGACATGTTCATTTGGCAACCATTCATCATTTTCAGATGAAGTTTCAACAGCAGCAGTAACGCTTCATCACCAGCAGCATCATCAGTATTATTATCTTCATCATCATCATCATCATCGTCGTCATACACATCTACAGCCTTATTATAGAAAAAAAAAAAAAAACTATGACAACATTGAGTATGAAATGGAAGATATACATACTTTCATATAACGATTGAACTACTACATTGTTGCCTGTAAAAACATTCATCAATATGCGCGGCATTTTACTGACTCATACACATACACATAGACACATATATTTATGCATGAAAACACACTTATCTATCTTACAAATACATTCATAGTTATTCACATGCAAAACACACATTATCGCTGATATTGTATTTAATATAATTTATATAAAAGACTGATTCAAAAGTTCCGGCTGTTAGCAAACGTTTGTCTCTTTTTTTCGTCAGCAACTTTTATATCATAAACACTTTCTCCCAAAACCAAAACCACACTCGACTTTCCCTCTTTCTTGAAATAATCACGCATACATTTACAGTTCATTAAAATTTAATTAAAATTCAGCAAGCGATACGCCCCTTTGTCATTGTGGTCAGCCGCGTTATTTGATTTATGAACGTTCAAAATTTTTCATGTTGCAAATAAATAATTTTTCAAAAAATAATTAATTAAATATTAAGTGTAAATTTAAATGAAAAAAAACTAAATAATTAAAAAAAAAAAAGTAATAAAAAAAGCAAATAACACAACGCAATATATTAACAGCGCCTAAGAGTATGCAACAATTTATTTTCTTTCTGTCAACTCAAATCGGCTTTCGATTGAAATTGAATTCACTACAAACACAGGCAACAGCAGTAGTGTGTACGTCAACTATTGGCTACAACAACAACAAAAAATCTTGTTAAAATTTAAATGCTGCAAAAAATGAAACAAAAACAAGGACAAATGGTAACTTCGGTGAAACCGAAGCTCGAATACACGTCAAACGCATTATTAAATAGTTTATTTGTGAACATCAAGCCGCACCGATAAAACTTTGAGATGGTATAATACAACCCAGTTTTAGACACAATATTGACTTCAAATTTTGAGCACTAACAATGAAATAACTACAAAATATCAGAAAATAGGAGGTAAGTTTGCACAGGGCGATGTAATTACGCTGCCATTGCATGTTTGTTAAAACTGCTAAAATCCAGTGCACTTAAGCGGAGACTCAGGCTGTAGTGTGTAGCATCCTTATGCATGACTGGAGCCATGCAAACCTGTCCTACTGCTGCACTGGAAGCCATCATCGGTCTGCCTCCTCTGCATATTTTCACCAAAACTTTAACTGCAATAGAAGCTCTTAGGTTGCTGACCCTTTACGACGGTACACTAAATCAAGTATCCATGATAACATTTGAGATCAGCAAGGTTTCAAATTGCATGAGTACGTTTCTACGCTTTGGCAGACGCTTTTCTGTCTTGTTCCCCAGTTGGCCAGACTGGAAGCACGGAGCTTCATGTGAAGAACCATCATACTAATCGCTCTCTTACAGATAGTAGCCCACGGTTTTCCAATCAGATTTCCATGTCATTGAAGTCTGCGACGTCCACCTTCAGAACAAATGTCCAAAGGGGACCATCTCTTCGGAAAGTCAGGCGATTGACAGAGCGCCAAGCTCGTGGACTTTTATCTGTGGGACGAAAAATCACTTTATGCTGGAAATGAGGTTGCAGACGAGCTATGATAGGCCCTGGACCATTTTGTGGGCTTAGCTGGGCTTCAGCAACACTAACCATTGAGAGACATTTCAGAGACTCTGTCTCTCAGCAATGGCTACACAATCCTGGCCATCGGCAGGCTAAGCAAATAGTTCTGCCCATTTCCCCGAAAAAAAAATTTCCATTTAAGTCGCTCTGGACTAAGAATCTTACAGGTCAAAACAAACTGAGACTCCACCTAAATCAGAGTGTAGACTCTGTCTGGAAGATGATGAAACCAGGTCATATATCTTATATCTTTATATCTTGACCAAATTAAATGCGTAGAAATAACCAAACAGACGGACAGAAAGACACATAGACGGACATGGCTAGATCGATAAATCGTATGGTCGAGTCCTTCAATGCGTTACAAACTTTGCGACAAATTGATACTACCCGTTCACAGTACTAGTATATATGTGACAGGTATTAAAAAAAAAATGAACACAATTCAAGTATCAATTCAATTCAATATTTTTTTTACTGTTTCTACCTGAAAAACAAACAGAAATCGTTGCAAATATATTAAGCGAAGCCGTATTTTCATTCAGAAATCGTTTGTTTAAGTGTTTGGCATGTTGCACAGAAAAGATTATTGCATAAATTCAAAAAAAAAAAACATTTTTTTATAGTAATAAAAAGAAGCACA
Source organism: Leucophenga varia (assembly GCA_018903435.1). Lineage (NCBI taxonomy): Eukaryota > Metazoa > Arthropoda > Insecta > Diptera > Drosophilidae > Leucophenga > Leucophenga varia. The sequence continues at coordinate 650,620 of JAEIFJ010002131.1, read as the reverse complement.
ATTTGAGCAATTACAAAAAATAAAATATACAAAAAAATTTTATTTTATGGGTTAATAGTTGAGTGTTACAAAAAAGTATATACGTGTATGTCTCCTTTTATCAAATTACTTTATCAAATGACATCGAACAAATCACAAAAAAACACGAAACGAAAGCCTGTAAACATGTTTTGTACAACTGAAACTAAATGCTCTCAAGTATTTGTGGTAAAAAAAAGGAATAGCATAAAAAAAAAAAACTTTGCTCGTTTTGTGATTTGTAGACGCAGTTTTGTGTAGTAATTTTTTTTTTTTTTTTTTTTTGGGGTCTTGTAATTGTGGGCGTTACTGTTGGGTGTAGTACTCTTTTTGTTTGTATTTTGTAAAGAATGGTGACTCGCTGCAATGCAAAACAGCAATTTTCAATTTGTAAAGCATAGTTTCAGGCGTACAGCAGCAGCAACAGCAACAGCGAAACATTCAGGACAAAAGAACGCCTGCACAGTTCAACAACTATCAACAATGAAACAACTTTGCTTGACTGAACTAAACTGAAACTAAACTAAACGGAACGAAATTGAGTATAAGTTCAGTTGACTTTCTATTGACTTGGTTTGACTTGGTTTGACTCGCTTTTGTGTATGTTACTGACAACAACTGACAACAAAGTCGCATGTAGATGTGACAATGATGACAGCGAAATCTTGTCCCTAAAGATACTGTTACGTGGGCGAAATGCGCATGTATCGATTATTTAATTCATTTCAAAAAAAAAAAAAAAAAAAAAAAAAAAACAAAATACCTAATACAGGAATGGCGCACTAGCACAATGGCTAAAGCAAAAGCCACGTGGGAAAATCAAGCAGTTACAAATGTATCTTAACAGCATTTTATGTACATACATACATACATACTATACGAGTATACCTACAGAGTATAGTAAATGTATTTTTGTGAGTACGAGTATCTTTTGTAATTCCATTCGGATTAACTGCCGCCAACGCCGATGCCGCAAGTCATTCAGCCAACGACATTGCCGCATATCGCTAACAATTTGTATAAATTGCTTACAGCAAGGTCATTCAGATATTTGTAAACACAAAAGTATATATTACTTAGAAATGTAAGCTTATTGAAGATGCTCTCTTTGTTTGTTCGACTGTCTGTCCGTCTGTATATTTAGTTGTGTATTTGTTACAATATATATATTTTTTTATTTCAAAATTTTCGTTAAGCCAAGTAAAAAAAAAAAAAACTTAAAATTAAAAACACAAAAGACTTAACAGATACATTTCTTATAGCTAACTAGCTTGCATTAAAAATATTATAACTGTTAAATTTTAAATATTATTTGGCAAAACCAAATACCTGCTTAACAACTGTGAGAACCCAAACACAACAATTTTTTTTTTATTGTAGCTGCTCTTTTGTTATATTTATGTATATATATGCTTGTCTATCTTAGGTTTCAATCTCACAGGAGTAACAAATAATGCACGCGTATTTGAAAAGATACATGACCTCAGATACATGAAGACAACAAGATACACAGATACATACATATTTATGTTCATATGGTAAGTGTATTGCTTTGTTTAAATTATGAATTTATTAAAGCAAAAGTAACCTAAGCTCATACTACATACATAAACAAGTACAAGTATGTATAACACATCCAAAAGCGTTACCATGCACACACATTCTATTTCATCTTGTTAAAGAAAAAATTAAGTTTACAAAAAAAAAAAAAGAAATAAATAATACAGCATGGTTTTTGATGTTGCTAATTTTTTTTTTTTTTTTAGATACATTCATAGATACAAGATACAAGATAGATTTTATATTGCGCGTTACTATAACAACAACAACAACAAGATTGCTACTGTGTTTCTGTTTCAACTGCTGCTGCTGTAGCAATACAAACCACATACATTTGCATAATTATGGATACTAAAGATACAGTTATTCACACTCAAACATATACTGTACGAGTATGTATGTACTATTTTTTTTTTTTTTTTTGAGCTGTCAGTTTTGCACCCACTAATGTTAATTATAATTTTAGCATTACATTATGCTTCTGAACATCATCATCATAATCAGCAACAAGAACAACAACAACAACATTATTATCCTTGCAATGTGATGATTATGTTTGCATATCTAACTGAGAAATTCTACATTCAAACCAACCAACTAAATTCACCTTTCAATGAGTGCCATATGCGACCATTTCTATGATGGACCCAAGCAGCTTCAGCCATCTTCTTGAAACTATAAAACTGTGCACTGGGAAAAAAGAAAAAGTTGTATGCACTTTTTATATACATACATCATACGCAGTGTGAAATGTTTATGTGTGTGTGTGTGTGTGTTAACAGTTTGTTACACATTATAAGTGGCATTATAGATTGTCAAAAATAGGGTAGCTCGACATCTGCAAAAATGGGACTAGCGTTTGAGCCTAGTGCGGAAATATTGTGTAATAGGGTCACTAATAACTGTGCAAATTGTGAAAAGTTATATTAAGTGTGTTCAAATGTCTGTAACAGGCAAAATATAGATAAAAAAGTAAAAATATTTCTATGTCCGCGCTTTACGTTGAAACCGTCCGACCGATGAGCCCCAAACCTGTTACCTTTGAAAGTAAACAATACAAGTAAAATAAAATTCAACTAAAACACTGCCTAATACATATTCGGTTCATTTAAGAACTCAATTTTCTAATTTTCCCATGCAAAAATGTTTTGTTTTTTTAACAAAAAACAAAAATAAACATGGAAAAACGTTAACTTCGGTAAAACCGAAGCTGAAATACCTGTTACACAACACTTTTAATAGTTTATATGTTCACCAGGAACTTAGATTATATTTCACTATTAATTTGGTCAAATTTGTATGGAGGCTTTATGTTATAATAGCCCGATCCTTACCATATCGATAGTGTTCACCTAGGTGGACATTGGAATTGATTTTAGAAAATTTCATTAAATTCATTCAGAAATAATAAATGCTTTCATACAAAACTCGAAAATGGGCGGTAAGTTTGTATGGAGGCTATACCTAAAAATGGGCGTGGCACCTTGCTTTTGATATTGGATGCCATTAGAAGTGTTTTTACCCGATTTGGAGTGAATAAATTCATTAAAAATAACTATTTCCATTCAAAAAAATCGAAAAAAAGTGGTAAGTTTGTATGGGGGCGATATCTAAAAATGGGCGTGGCACCTTAGTTCTGACATACATACTAACTAGGATCACAAAAAGCTTAAATTTCAAATTTTAAGGTCAATATCCTCAAAACTATCCGAGTAAAACGCATCGCAAGAGATAGACAGACCAACAGACAGACAGACAAACGGACATGACTAAATCGATTCGTCTCATCGAGCTGATCAAAATATAAAAAAATCGCACTATGTGTAACGGGTATAAAAATATACAGAAACTGGGTATTGAATAGCGGAAAAAGTATGCTTGATTGGATAAATGGGCGCTGAGAACTGCGGGTTGTTCTTACAAAAATGTTTCAAAAGAACTATTTGTGACATCCGAGCAGAGCCGGAATTTAATTATATATAATCCTGATCAGCATTGACACACGTATTCGCTCTCGCTATAAATGTCCGTCTGCCCGCCTGATTGTCTTTCTGCCGTATGAAACAGATTATCTCGGATACTATTGTAAAAAAGATGGAACTACCATATTAGACACTTTGACTCTTCTGAGCCATTATTCTGATCACTTACAAACGAGTTTCTTCTAGCTCCATTTAAAGCGGAAGCTCAAAGCTTTGTTGCGAAATCTAGGAACTTAGTAAGGATTAGTGAGTATTACTGTCCTAATAAAATAAACCAATTTAGATAAAAACTTTATTGTTACTCAATACAATAAAAGATTTGCATTCGATTGACAAGAAACCATAGCCGCCATACAAAATTATTTCAAGATTAGGTAATTTTTTTTTGTAAAGTTTTCCTCTTTAGTAACTCTAACATTGGGGTACAGAGTATTTCATAGTCGTGCTTTTTTCGACTGCAGTGATCTTTCTTGTGTTGTTTTTTTTAACTCAATCTCTTTTTATTTTTTATTGTTTTGCTCAGTGTATTTTAATTTAACTGAAAATATCTCATTCTGTCCGTCTGCACACTATTCTCCTTGTCTGTCCGTCCGTTCATCTGCTTTTTCTCTCTGTCTGTCTATTTATCTGTCAGTCAGTCTGTCTGTCTGTCTATATGTCCACTATATATGTATGTGTATAATATTTTTTCCCATACATACATGTATGTATGTGTATATTTGCATGAGTATTCATATGCTTTTCACCGTGTAAATAATTAGATCTGCATAAGGTTTATCAGACTGTGAATGAATGCTCGCCAAATACAAATACATACCAGCAACGGCAATGGCAACGGCAACAGCAACAAAAGCCAACGAGAAAAGAAAAACACAAAAAAAATAAAACTTGATGAGAAAATGTAGGAAAATGCATAATGAAAATTGAGGCAGAAAAGCATTCTCGCGTAGTTAATATGCAACAAACGAGTGTAATGTTTAAAGTATTTGAAAATCTTCTAAAAAAAAAGAAAACGAGTATCAATTGAAATTAAATTGTTATATAACAAAACTCTAATTAAATTTTTAAAACATTTTCACAGATTTTTATATTAAAAAACCCAAACAATCAACGTTATCCTCGCATGTGTAAATAGCAAAAGCAGCAGGCATACACAAGTCCATGTGTGTGTGTGTGTATTGTAACTATGCAACTGTAAAATCTAAAAACCCACTGCAATACTCGTTTGAGGTATGCAACGATATTTTGCATTTTCTATTGTTTTGTTGTTGTTGTTGTTCTTGTTTTTGTTGTTGTTGCTGTTAGCATTGCCCATGGCCCTTGGTTTATGATGATTATGATTATATTTGTTGTTTTCCTTTTTATTTTCAGTCAACGCGGAAAAAAATGCTTACTTTATGTTTAACATTCTTTTACCTTCTTTACCTGACTTTATTATTATTTTAGTCTACTCTTTGCTTGAGCCAAACAGTGAAACAGCTTCAGATAGCTAACCACCAAAACCATTCATCCTTTAAATATTCTTTTTCTACACACACAAACCCACACACACACACACATAGATAAATTTAACTTCTTGCCTAACGCCTACATCAACTCATCTCATTTCATTTCATCTCAATTCAGTTCAGTTCAGTTCAACTTAGTGCAGCTCAGTTTGACTTAACTTGACTTCATCGTTGTCGCGGTATATGCTAGGCCTGGAAAATCACAAAATCTCTGTCTGCCTGTATCTATGTGTGTATGTGTATGTATTTGTGTATATGGTTGTATATACACTGAAGCAGCCATAAAATATGTTAGAATGTAAAAATGTACTTTAAATCTAAAAAAATCCATGGTAAGCAAAAGGATTGAATGCTGAAAGATTTAAGAGAAATGTGAATAAGATTTTGACTTAGCTTAAGTTTAATGCTGTTGTTGTTGTTGTTGTTCTCTTTGATTTTTAGTATACTAAAATATTTTGGGAAAACATTTGCGTTAAAATTTTAGCACATTTAGCATTCGCTTAGTAGCAAGTAGTAAGAATGCAAAACAAAATGAAAAGAAAAGAAAAGAAAAATGGAGTTGTAGTAGTAGAAGAATGCTATATGCTATTTTGATCCTGATGCTGCTGCTGCTGCTGCTGCAATGTCGCTGTGCATTTGAATAATTTAATGGATTTTTATGAGCAGTAAAACGTTCGTGTAAGACGTTTGAGAAGCTTGAGAGGATCCTTACGGTAAAACAGTTATTGTCAAAGAAGGAAGTGAAGCAGTCGCAGCAATAGCAACGGCAACGGCGACAGCAACGACAACAGCAACGACAACTGGAAACTTTGATACCAAATATGAGTCAGAGTCTGAGTTGAGTCGAGTCGAGTTGAGTCTCAAACGCAAGCAATTCCTGAGGCGAATAATTTAAATATGCATGCAAGACAGCAAGAAAAGAAGAAATACAGCGAAATACAGTATGTGTTATAACTCTACAGTACACGTGTATGCATGAATATGTATGTGTATATTTTTTTAACTTATTTGTATGCGAAGGTTAATTGAAAAATTTATTTCGATTTGAAAGTGAAGCACTTACTTTCTAGTTTGGCAAATTTTAATGCTTTTAATAGGAATTGTAGGTCTAATCGTGTAAAACAAAACTGCATATTTGGCATTAACGGAACACTCGCTAAATCTGGACCAATGGTTAAAAGACTAAGATTTTTTTCTACTTTTTCACTTATTATGCAATAACTCAGTCAACTACAAATTGAAATTTATTCTTTTGCCTATTTTGGAACGAAGAAGCTAAGACCTTTTTACTAATATTTATAATATTATAACATTGCAGATCGTATCTCTATGCATTTTCAAGCCAAACGTTTTTTTATTCCCTCATGAAAGGAGACACCGTAGATTCTATAAAGTATATATAGTCTTGATCAGGTCGAAGGGACGAGTCGATCTGGCCAAGTCCGTCTGTTCGTTTGTCTGTAGTTACACGTTTCATATGCTCAGTTTTAAAGATATTGAGATGAAATTCAAAACTTAAGCTTTTTTAAGTCATACGCAGTTAAATTGATAATACCAAAGTGCCACGCCCATTTTTAGGCATAGCCCTCATACAAACTTTTTAAATTGTTTATCAAAAATTGTTTATTTGTGACGCGATTTGTGGCAAATACTGTAAAAACGCATCTAATATAAACCCATGTTTAGAAAAGGACCCTTAGTTGAGGTGGTATCACTATAATATATAACCCATATAGAAATTTACCTTTAATTTTTGAGTATTTGTTTGAATAAATGGATTATTTATGAAGTGATTTATCTCATATAGCTTTAAAATATTATACATTTTCTAGCGACCTCTTTATTGACTATTATGAATTATAGCAGGCGTAAGTTATGGTCAAAGAAACGTTTATATGAACTATTATCGGAGAGAAAAGTAACAACAACAATTTAAAAGCAGAAAAATGAAAACTGGAGAAACAGCGGGTATAGCGCTGTTTCATTGTCCACCAAGACAAGTCATCAGCTCGCTTCATTGCTAAAATTTGTATTATTTATTTATAGTCAGCCGATCCGGAAAGCTAACTCATGAATTACAAATCATGACTTATAAATTTCTACAAACTATGTCCATATCTCAATGTAATGCATATGTTGTTGTTGTTTTTTTTTTATTAATTTTTTTTTTTTTTTTATTTTTTTTTTTTTTTATTGTAAAAATTAAAATTTTTGTGTTTTGTTTTTTTTTTTTTTTTTATTTTTTTTTTTGGTTTTTTATTTTTTTTTTTTTTTTTTTTTTATTTTTAAAAATAAAAAATTTTTTTATTATAATTTTTTTATTAAAAAAAAATTTTTTTTTAAATAATTTAAAATTATATATTTGTGTATGAAAGATCTATATTTTTTCTGGCCAAAACTGATTTCAATCAATAAAAATCGATTCGAACTTGACTGAGTTATTGCCACATAATTGAAAAAAAAAGCGGAAAAATCAGTCTTTTAAACAAAAGTCCTGAATTTGAGGATGACCCCCAAATTCAAAGTAATTTTTTTCGATCAAGACCTCATAACTCTACTATAAGACTTTCCAGCTATTTCTAATTTTTGGCAATAAAATTGAAACACTAAAATTTGACTTTACATTATCTCGGGAAAACAATCAGAAAGGATTTAAATTTTTTTCAGTTTTGGAAGAAATGAATATGAATCAAGAACCAAACTCGGTTATTTGTCGACATTTTTATCAAACCTGTACGCATTCATTAATTTCAATTTCTGTGGCTAGATGAAAACCCTCGCAAACTGATTTTGTTCGCGGAGTTATCAATGAAATTTATCGAAATGGTGTGAAGTGAGCCATTTGAAACTACAAGAAGTATGATTGTAAGACAAAATCTAGAAGATTAAAATGTTTTTGCTATTTATTTTTTTATTTTTTTGCAGATTTTGAACTATTTAAGTGGCTCACTACTAGCTAGTAGCTACCTTTATGTCTCTCCAAGCACCCCATGTCTCATATATAGTTGAGTAGCTTATGTATCTTATATGCACTTAGCTTTAAATTAAGATCATCCCTCGTTTTATTTTTTTCGAGCAGTCGAAAACGTTCTCGTCATCAACGACAACATTATCGTCAATGTGTAAGTGGCAACTTATTCAATTTTCAATGTTGAAAGTCTTTAGTGCAGCAGTGAAGTACAACACGCTGGCAAAATGGTTGGCTGAACGCTTGTTTCGACATGTACGAGTACTATACATATAGTATATGTCTGTCGGTTTCGGTCTTTCTGTCTGTCATTTTATTCGTCTGTCCGTCTGTCTTTTGACTCAAATGCTCGTCAGGCATGCTGGCTAAAGCATCCGGTCGCCATTTTACTGGCTACGTTGATGATGATGATGATGACGACGACGACAACGTTGGCTGCTGTTGCTGCTGCTGTTGCTTGCAACATTAAATGCAATAAATTTTCAAGTCATTTCGACTTCCGGTGAGCGGCGTGCCCGATTAAAGTTTAGCGAACGTTCACTGTCGTATATAGTATAAAATCGTATATACTATACATAGATATAGAGTTAATATATAACACAATATATCGTATATATATGAAACTACTTCGATTTTTGCTCTTTCTATTTATATTTCATTTTACATTTTATTTTTTTTTTTTTTGTATTTATTTTATTTTTTATTTGCTTCCTATTGACTTCTTTTTCGCTGCACATATCACATATTCGTTCCACCCTTTTTCATTTGCACACATCCTTTACGTTGCTTATGAAGTGGCTTTGCTGCATTTAATGGCTGCAATAAATTCGAAATCTGTCCACGTCGTTCTCACAGCCTCAACAGTTTCAGTTCATGTAATGCATATGGCTGGCTATCCGTCCTAAGTGTATATATGTCCATTTCCGTCCGCATTATCGCCCACAACAGGAACAAAAAAAAAAAAATCACATACGTTACAAACGGAAGCAAAAAACCTGAAAAAAAATATTTTTGAAAAAAAAAAAATATATTTTATATATAACATATATTGTATATTGTACAATATTTAAATATTCTAAAAGTTGTCACATGCAAAACAGTTCAGAATGGTTAAGTTCATAAGTTGTTGCATATCATCTTTCATAAATGTCCAAACAAATTGTAAAGATCCAAATAGAGTGCCCATCAAAAACAAGATTTTTGTGTTTTACTCAAATTATTCACAAAAAATTTAGCGTACCACAAAACAAAGTAAAGGGTGTCCCAGAATTAACGCAGGATTTGCAGTAAAGTGCTGGCAACTCTGAAAATTAACAATTTGACAGCTGAAAAGTTAAGGTCAAGTAGAAATGAAGCGTGACACTACAGAATAGGATAGAATTTTGTTAGGGTTGCCAGCGCTTTATTGCAAATCTTGTGTTAACTCTGAGACAACCTTTATTTGGTCTCTTGTAATTAATTATTAGTATTTAAGCTTAACAATTTTTTTTTTCAACTTCATTATACCCTGTACCCAAAGGGTAAAAGGGTATATTAAATTTGTGCGAATGTATGTAACAGACAGAAGGAGGCTAGATAGACCATATAAAGTATATATATATTCTTGATCAGCATTGGAAGGGGAGTCGAACTAACAATGTCTGTCTATCCGTCCGTCTGTCCGTCTGTCATGCTTTTTGCCGTATGAGAGAGACTATCTCGGAGACTATAAGAGATAGGGCCACCATATTTGAAACTTAGACTCTTCTGGACCGTCAAGTGTGCACTTGCATAAGGTTTTCTCTAGACCCATTTTAAGGGGTACCCTTTTGTTTTATAGAAATTTTGATTTCCTAATTTTTTTTTTTTTTTTTTTTTAATTTTACTTTGTAAAGCCTTTGAAAACAGTGTTCTTAAATTTTATTTTTTTCAACGTAGCGTAGCAGTTTTTAATATCAATTTCTTAAGAATATTGCACATTTTCATAACTACATACTTAGGCACTCGTACATACATATTGTATACTTATAAATAGTCTTCAAGTTTCAAACTATATTTACGCACTTGTCAAAAGTGTTGCATTTTATACAAAAAAAATATATATGGGCGTAGAGATATAAACTCAACATAGATTTATGCCTCCCACTGTCACAGACACTTCATCGTTTGCCTTTATTCGTCTTGTTTCATTATATTAACTTTATTTGCTTTTTTTTTTTATTGTATTTTTTTTTTTATTTTTTTTTTGTTTCATACTATATTATTATTTTATTCAGAGCGAAAGCAGTTTCATAAGTAATGCTGTGTACGATTTCTTCACGAACGGAATATTATGACAAATTTTTTTTTTTTTCTTTTTAAAGATTTTTTGTCACCTTATCTAAAATGAGGCGTGTGAAAACCATTTATAAGTGCACACTTGAGGACTTAGGAGAACTTTAGTTTCAAATACGGTAGCTCTACCTCTTATAGTCTCTGAGATAATCGTTTTCATACGGCAGATAACATGACGGACAGACAGACAGACATATATACGCTCTGCACCTTTAATAAACACTATTCGATTAAAACAACATCAAACAACATCAAACAACATCAAACAAACAAAATCAAACAGCATCAAACACCATCAAACACAATCAAACAAAATCAAACAACATCAAACAACATCAAACAACATCAAACAAATCAAACACTATCAAACACAATCAAACAACATCAAACAACATCAAACAACATCAAACAACATCAAACAACATCAAACAACATCAAACAACATCGTGCTTGTTCAAACAACATCAAACAACATCAAACAACATCAAACAACATCAAACAACATCAAACAACATCAAACACCATCAAACACCATCAAACACCATCAAACACCATCAAACACCATCAAACACCATCAAACACCATCAAACACCATTTGTTTGATGGTGTTTGTTTGAAGGTGTTTGTTTGATGGTGCTTGTTTGACACCATCGAACACCATCAAACACCATCAAACAACATTAAACACAATTTGATGGTGTTTGATTGTGTTGTTTGATGTTCCTTGATGTTGTTTGATGGTGTTTGATGGTGTTTGATGGTGTTTGATGTTGTTTGATGGTGTTTGATGGTGTTTGTTTGATGTTGAATAAAATTCATGAGCAAACCGGGAAACCCCTTTTTACAAGTTGTGCGTGTTACCAATGCGGCCAAGTGGTCTTAAAGATATGCGCACCTAATTTTTCCAACAATTTTAAATTTTGTTTGTTAATATAATAAGTTAATTGCATTTGAATGCCATTTTTTGTTTAAATGAAATATTATTTAAAAAAAATAAAATGCTACTGGTTTAATTTATAATTAATTAATAAGGAAAAAAATTTAAAAATACTCGCTGGTCTTAAACTTATGCGCACAACTGTAGCTTAAACTGAGAAAAGCTACAGTTTCGAATTTCAGCTCAATATCTATCGGACATGCCTTGATCTGTTCGTCTCGACGAGTTGACCAAGAATAAATATATATCGTTACATATCTACGACGTCTCCTTTAATGCGTTACAAACTTTCTGACAAAATGATAATACCCGATCACACTATTTATAGCGGGTATAAAATACATTGCGGAGAATAACACGTAACCTGTGAAGCTAACGGTTAACGATCCCAAGAATCTTTCTAGCTTTCTAGTAAATACAAATTATGTTAATAAAATAGTTGTGTTAAGAACAGCTTCGGTCTCGCCTGCTCCAGATTGGCTCAAATTGGACAGTTACTAAAAAGTGCTACCGTAAAAATCTCATCAAATTTTTTTATTACTCAAAAAGATTTTGTTTGAAAGATTTTCATGTTAAACATAATAAAATTTTCTTTTTCGACAATAAAACTAAAAACACTTAATTAAATCAAGCAAATAAGTTAAACAAGGTTTTGTAATGCAGTTTGACACTTTGGTTTGTTTGTTCCCTCGTCTAAATGCTCTCTGTTTATTAGAATGGACGTCTATTTATCCAAAGTGTATGATTGTTTACCCAAAAGTGCCAATATTTACGACTGCCTCTTGCTAAACTTTTGTATTTATTTTGCAACACTAGTGTTAGATATTTGTATGAGTGTTATTGTTGGTTGTGCATCACTATTTTTTGTTTTGCATTTGCTCAGAGTTTGCACTGTTGCAAGACCTCGTGAATACCCTTACTGTTTTACAATACAATACGATCAAAAGACAAGAAGTGGCAAATACTAATCAAACTTAACTCTCTTTCTCGCTTTTAAATACACAAAGATACAATTATTGTGTGGTCCTTTCCGCTTTCTGGTTGTCTGTCACAATACTTTATCATCAAGCGCCATGATATCAAGGTATATATAAATAAGTATTACCTAGTACAATACATAATAACTCCACATGCCTCCATCCTGAACATGGTAACGTCGACGACGACATGTTTGTAAAGTATTTACTTTAGTCTACATCATTCTTTTGCCACTTACTTACCTTTACTTTACTTTACTTCGCTTCGCTTCTTTTCGTTAACGTTTTGTATTTTGTATAAAATTGACTAAATATTTTGCACATTGTATTGAACAAATTTACAAAAGAGTGTTGTCTGCGTCTACGTTCCAATGTCGATGTCTTACCTGTTTCCGTTTTGTTGTTGTTTATTTTTTTTTTTTCCTTTTATTATATTTTATTTCACAAGTTTGCTTCATTTTTCGTTATACAATTTTATGTGTTTATGTATCTGTGAGTGTGTGTTCTTTTGTATTGCATTCGGTGTATCCTTCACACTTAAGATGATGCCATCGACTACAACTTCCTTTTTTTCGATGCCATTTATACTGGTACTATAATGCGCCACAAATCGTACATTCAACCACAGTTGTTGTTGTTGTTTTTTTTGTTGCTGTCAACATTGCTATTGTCCTTACAATTGTTATACTTAAAAGATGTCTCGATGTCTTCTATTGGCGTTGTTGTTTTTGTTGTTGTTGCTGATGCTGCTGCTTTGCTTGAATTGTATTTATATCTCTGATGATTAGTGATAGCACCACTTGGGAGCAAATGATGGTACTTGAGGTGTAAACGAGCATATTTTAAAACAACAACAACAACATAAACTGTCTTAAAATATTTTTTTTTTTTATTGTGCACAAGTTTTATTTAATTATATAAAATGTAAAATTCGTGCATGATTTGTTTTTAAGTAGAACAAAAAAAACACAATTGCATACTTTCAGGCGCCGCATTTCTTCGAATTTTTTGACAAAAATGTTTGGAAGTGAATAAAATATTTATAAATAATTTTCAAAAAGAGCAAAGCATTTAAATGCGCAAATATGCACACACACACACATGTAACTATTTCTAAAATTCAGAAATGTTAAAAATTGGAAAAATTTAGAGCATTTATAAAAACAAAATTTAATAAATTCGAAATTTATTCTCATTCGACAAAATAAAATTCAAACAAGCAAAACGTTAACTTCGGAAGCACCGAAGCTCAAACACCCACCACACGAAACTTATTCATTTTCTTGAAAAAATAAAAAGTAGAAGGTGAGTTTGTATGGGGTCCATATGTTATAGTGGCTCGATCCTTGTCATATCGGTAGTATATTTATAGGATAACAGTAGAAGTGATTTTACACAGATTTTAGTGAATATATCCATAAATAAGAACTATTTCATACAAAATCTGAAAAATGGGCGCTTGGTTTGTATGGGGGCCATATCAAAATATGGGCGTGGCACCTTTCTTTTGAAATTGGATGTCATTAGAAGTGCTTTACCCATATTTGTAGTAAATACATTTACAAATAATATCAATTTTCATACAAAAAATCGAGAAAATGGTAAGTTTGCATGGGGCTATATCTAAAAATGGGCGTGGTACCTTTCTTCTGATATTGGATGGATGGATATTGATTAAAAGTGTTTTTACCCGATTTGTAGTCAAAACATTCATAAATAATAACTATTTTCACACAAAAAATCAAAAAATGGTAAGTTTGTATGGGGGCTATATCTAATAGGGGCGTGGCACCTTGGCTCTGCTATACAAACTGCCTAGGAACACAAAAGCTTAAGTTTAAAGTTTCAGGTCAATATCTTTTAAACTTTCCGAGAAAAACGCATTGCAACAGACGGACGGACGGACAGACGGACAGACAGACAGACGGACATGGCTAAATCGATTCGTCTCGTCGAGCTGATCAATAATATATATACTTTATGGGGTCTCCGATGCCTCCTTTAATGCGTTACAAACTTTCCGACAAACTGATAATACCCTTCACACTATGTGTGGCGGGTATAAAAAAAAAAAAAAACAAACAATTGCAAACAAAAATTGCGTGAAAAATATTATCGTAATCTCCTAAATCTTTTCCAACAATTTTATACTAATCCTTCCAAAATTTTTTGCGCATTGAAACTAGATTACAAACAAAATAACTATGGATACCTTCATCCTTTTTTTGTTTGCTGATGCCAATTAAAATCCAAACATATGTATATAGCGGACAGCTTAACTATACATATATTATATACTACTATATACATACATATGAATATGTATGTATGCACATACCATCTATATATTTATAAGCATCTACGCATGTTTTATTTTATATCGTATATGAACTTTATTACAAAAACAAGAAAAGACGTTAACTTCGGTAGAACCGAAGTATAAATACCCCTCACGAAATTTAGTTCATGTATGATCATCAGTGACGTAGAATATATTCCCGAAAGGGGTTGGATGGGGACAACTCAAGTTGGTGCTCCAATAAGAAGCATATATGTAAAATTTGAAGCTAAAAATGCAGATATAACATTAAGGTTCTTCAAAATATTGAAAATGGAAGATGAATTTGTATGAGGTCTGTATGTTATAGTGACCCGACCCTTGCCATAACGTTAGAATATTCATCGGATGACAGATTTTAGTGAATACCTTCATAAATAAGAACTTTTTTTATACAAAAACTCAAAAATGAGCTGAAGAATTGTATGCGGGCTATATCTAAAAATGGGCATGGCACCTTGGTTCTGACATAAAAACTGACTAGAACCAAAAAAAGTTTAAATTAAAAATTTTAGGTTAATACCTTTACAACTTTTCGTGTAAAACCCATTGCAACAGACAGACGGACAGATAGATGGACATGGCTAGATCAATTCGCCTCATCGAGCTAATCAATAATATATATACTTTATGGGATCTCCGATTCCTCCTTAAATGCATTACAAACTTTCCGACAAACTTATAATACCCTTCACACGATGTGTGGAGGGTATAAAAAAAAAGAGTTGTAGCATCTTTTATGCGATAGAATCACGCTGTAGTGTCATGCTTAAATACCCTTCACCCAAAATTTAAAACAACTTAGATAATAAATGTTTAACTATGAGCGCTGTAAATGGCTTTTCGCAGAGGGGAATGCGTGGTCAATGTTACGATCGAAACCCAAAAAATGTGTTGGCGTTTATATAGAGCGTATATATTAAATTTTTAGTTAAAATAAAAAAAAAAAAAACTTAAGCATGCTTCTTTAATTTTCAAAAATGACACTTTTGGACATCAGACATGACACTTTTCAGCACACAAAAATACATCAGGCCTGTGTTTTACAATTACAATTTAATGAGAAGGAAAAGTAATTAATAAAACTTATTTGTTTTCGAAATACTTAATTTTATTACCCATTCTGTATTTATATGAAGCATATGTTACGCATTTTTAAATGCTACCTGCCACATACACATGATCACTTTTAATTTATTGGCCCACATTTGGCAGTGTCGTCGGCAGCTTTATCGGCAATAGGTGGCAGACTGGGCTTTGTAAACATTTTCTTGTAGTTTGAATAAAAAAAAGTTTTAACAAACTTTTCAATGCCTTCCACATACTTGAAATAAAAAAAAAAGCTGGGGACAGTTCCTCCATGTTTATCCGGTTAGGCTCTTTAACTGTAGATATGGCTTTATAAAATATATGTTTGCTCCAAATTAAAAGACAAGCACAAAACAGACAGACGGACAGACAGACGGATATGACTAGATCGGTTCTTTGCGTGGAGATGATCAAAAATGTATACAAATACTTTATAGAGTCTGCGATGTCTCATTTTATGTGTCACAAACATTCAGACAAAATGATAATACCCGTTGACACTACATGTGTCGGTTATAAAAAAAAAAGTCATTTAGAAAAGCAGATTCTATTCTGATCTGATATGTTGTTGTTGTTGTTGTTAGTGAAGCTGCCTTTGTGTTATCTTCTTTTCATTTTTTTTTTTTCTAAATCTTTTTTGTTTCGAACCCAATTCACCACATTACTCCATCTTCATAGCTTTTGACTACCTACTCCTACATTCTTTTCAACGTGTACTTCAGTTTGAATTATTCTGTGTGCGTTTAAGTTAATGATTTGCTTTGTAGACATGAATTCCAGTCGTCAAAAAGACAAGACAACAAACAACAATAACAACAAGATCCGAATTCACCACGCAAACATAAAGTCTTCCCGTGTACACTTCACTTGTAGTAGGGAACTTATACCAACGCAGTTTTTATGAAAATTTTGTAACGTAAAAAAAAGCCAAGAATTGATGTAGGCTTTTCTTTTATAAGCTTTTATTTACACTTTAAAATTAGTGTGCCACGCCTACTATTAGACTAAATAATATGCCACAGACGTCACAGATAGTCTTTAAAAAATAATAATTCAACTGATTCAAATCTGATAGCTTTAAAAATAATTCATTGGAACTAGAGATGGGCGTCGTGCGGGTATACCTCGTCTCCCGATAGCTCCAGATTATTTCGAGTCCGAAAATCAGAAACACTTAGTAAAGTCGTTTTTCTTTATTAAATCCAAAAGCACAAAATTGCTTAAATTAAGATTTTAGTTTTTAAAATCAGTACGGAAACCCATGTGAATCCGTTCGTCTCCAATTTGAATTTGCAAGTATTAAAATTTCGATACTATTTTTAGTTGAAGTTCTGTATTTGTTTATTTTTCCAATGCACTGTGTAAACGAATTTTGTAGACTTTTGTGGAAAAGCATTGTAAAGCGTTTTAGGCGCTAAAGAAATTTGAATTATTTAAAAGCTTTAAGCTTCTGTAGGCTTTTAGTTGTTACAGTAACATAAATAAAGCTTTCAATGTGAGCACATTTTTGAAATACGCTTTGCGGCTTTATAGCTTTTTACTCGCTATTTTATAAGCAGCGAGTAGCTTTTTTCTATTTTTTAATAAAACCGTTAGACCGTTGACTGAAGCTTATTAATTTATCACATATGTATAAAGTATGTATTTTCTGCAAGAAACGAGTTTAGAATTTTTTGCAAGACTGTACCTTTGATTTTTTAACGTTATCGTTAACCCATTCGATTTAAATACAGTAAATTTTTTTGGACTGTGTCACCGGAGTTTATCAAAGAAATTATTCCTTGCATTGGCATAAATACGGTGTCCCAGAATAACCGTCTAGAGCTGGGAAACTATCGATAGCACTATCGAGTATCGAATTTTTGCCTTTCTGCGCCACCATCGATAGATTTTTGGTCACTATCAATTCGAGGAAAACACCATAAAACTGATGGAAATATTAAAAAAAAAAAACTAGAATTAACTTCTGCGCTATTATCGCAGACTAATGAAGCATTTATAACTGAGACGTCCGCATTAACTGTGGACGAGTGGGACATCCTATAGGACCTATCAAGGTTACTTGCTCCATTTGAAACTCCTACGAGCCAAGTATCTTCTAATACATCATTGACAACACCATTATGCATACCAATTACTTGTAGTCTTTTGCATACTCCATAAAGACGAGTGAGGGTCTGCACACAGCCAGCACATTTTTAATGGATAATACCAAAACGAGGCTGTCTAAATATGAAGCGCGTTCATTGCCGCGAACTGCAACATTGATAGAATCAAGATTTCAAAAACAAGGCTTCCATTATCTTTATAACGAAAAAATTATTGGAAAATGGAATGACCGTCTTTAAAAATTCTAATTTCCTTCCCCATACCAGGAGGGAGCTACCCCCCTAAACTAAATTAAAAATATTTATTTATTTTTTAAAAAAAAAAAATTAAGGTGGGGTTTACCTTCGATAACATTTTAATTAGCATTCGGATGAGGATATAGATCCCCTACAATACTGGAGGATAACTAAAAAATTTTGAATTAAACATTAGAAAAAATATAAATAACGTTTCTTTAATTATAATGATTCTAGTATAAAACATGTCGTACCACAATTTTTATAAGTTCCTGCAACATCTACGGAGTCTAAACATATGTTTAGCAAGACTAGACTTACAGTAAAGTAAGACTGAAAAAGACGTTTAGATTTTTGAAAATAAAAACAATTCAGGCATTCAGAAGGTCTGAAATTCGGACTGTCACTTGCTATACTTTCATATTTATGTTGCAGCCCTAGCATTACACCGATGCAATGCAATGCAATTTTTAGTCAGGCCCATGGGTAGTGCAAAGTAGATTTACATTTTTGTTTTGCATTTTGTTTTGCATTTTACCCGTTACTAGAGTTAATAGACCATTCTAAATACCCTAAATAAGTTTTAGTCCCTAATTTTATATATTAAAAATATAAAATATGAAATGCTTCAAAGTTGCTTATAATTTTAACTGACTAAATTATTTGGAATAAATTATTAATTGTTAAAAAATAGTAATTCTCACATTTTAGTATTCCTTCTGATAGTTCCGAATTTTTACTTTCAAAACATTGAAAAAAATCGTATGGAGCCACTATCGTTAGTTTCCCAGCTCTATTACCGCCTTTCGTGCAGTAAAGTGCTGGCAACCCTAAAAAAAAATAGAGTTCCCAGAGAGTAAATCCAATGTTTCCAATACTTACCAACTAAATAAATAAATAAAAATGCAAAGTTTTTTTTTTTTAAATATTTTTCGACATTTTAATAAGTGAATTGTTTTTTATTTTATTATTTTAGATTCGTTCTTTGTTTTCTGCTTATATTTTTTATTATTATTTTTATAGTTTTAAGAAAATCATCAAATTGTATCTTGTATCTTTTAATTAATTATTTTTTAATGTAAATTATTTTTTTTTGTATATAGTTATTTTATTTTATGTATAATATTGGAGTCAATTCATCTCAAAATACTCATTCACTTCACAAAAATTTCAGTTCACACAATGTCTAATTAAAAATCGAGAGTTGAAGAAAAAGAAGAAATATAGCGATAGCTAAAGGAAAAAAACAGTACGAAAGAAGGAGATATAGTATAAAGATATAGATCGATAGTTAGCGTTAGCAGAGATAATTATATAGTTAAAATATGTATCTAAAATTTAAAACCTAAGAAAAAAAAAAAATTTTTGTTTGTTATGTCTATCAACTTCTAAAAACAATTTGCAATTATTTTTCTGTACTTCTTAATTTCAAATTTTTTTCAATTTTTTTTCGTTTTTTAGTTTTTTTAGTTTTAAGATTTTTTTTCAGCTTTTCAGCATTTTTTCTTCGGTGCTTCTTCTTCTTCTAAGCTTATGCTTATGCCTAAGCGCTAGTATTGTAGGGTATTTTTGTATTGTATATAGTATGTAACTCTATAGTTTTGTTTTTTTTTTTTTGTTTTTGTTATTATTTGGCGCGCTCCTCTTACTAAATTCGAAGCGTCCTCCTCTAATGATGATGATGATGGCTGTTGTTTACATTATTACCGTTCGCACGGCGACGTTGTTGTTGCTGCAATTGACGCTGTATACGCTGCTGCTGCTGATGATGATGCTCACAGGCATCAGCGCGACGCAGTACTTCGGCATAGGACAGATCAAGTTTTTTAAGTTTATGAAACTCCTGTGAAACAGTATTCAAACGATACTCGACACCATTCACAGCAAACTCATGCACACGTGAAGAGCGTGCGCCGCTACTAAGATTACGATTATAGATGACCATCGGTGAACCATTCCATTCGTATTTTTGAATTGGCTGCAGCAGCGGCAGCAGCAGCGGCATTACGACGTGCAACACGTTCCGGTGTGCTTGTTGGTGTCATATCGGAAATCTGTACAAGATCTTTGCGTCCACGCTTACCACCGGGACTGGCCATATAGAAACGTGGTGGCGTCGGTAGCGCAAGCGGTGATTCAACACGTTCGCCGCTATTATGTGCGCGATTCTTGCGACGTCCCTTCTTCTTGATGCCAACGCCGACGGACAAGTATTCGAGTGGTTCACGCTTGAATGGTGTCAAAATGCGACCGTTTTCAACAATTTGCTTGCCACCAATGGCAACGCCGCTGCCTGCAGCGCCTGGCGTACTCAGTTGTGCAATGGACGTTGATGCTGCCAACATGGATGGCGGCTTATTCTCCTGATTCTTCTCAATAATATGTTTCTTTGCGGTTTTTCGCTCCAATTTTGTAATGCACTCGGACATGGCAAACGATTGTTCCGAGACCGCCGACGAAATAATGCTCTGCGTATCATCGGCAAAGTCAACTGGTAACTCTTCGTTGGCCGGCGTCACTGGTGGCACTTTGACAGCGTTGGCTGCTGCTGCAGCAGCTGCTGCATTGGCAGCATCTTCATCGTCGAGCAATGGCAGCTTATCACCTTCTTCTTTATTATCGGCTGCCTTCTTGAGCACGGCAAAGATTTCCTTAAACAATTCACGATATTCTGGACGATTACGGAAACGTGAATCAATTGGACTAACATCGTCGTAGATGCTAAATTTACAATCTTCGCCATCGCCAATCGAACAAAGAAAATAGCCAGGACGTTCCTCGGTTTGTGTGCATTTGTTGCTTGTCTCATCGGAGAAACCGGACGATGAAGTTTCTGCCTCTGAGAATTCGGTTGGTGTGCGTCCACCACGTACACCACTACCATTTTTGCCTGTCTTTGAAGCAATCTCATTGCTAATGCTATCGTTGCAACTGCTGGCACCATCTACGCCGGCGATGCTATTTCCAGAAACATTCTTGCTACCAGCTACTGTACCAGAAGTATCGAGTATGGCGGAATCGTTGCTAGCATCACATGCTACCGAATCGTTGACCGCAGCTGCTTGGAACATGAGCTTTTGCGTTTGATTAAAATCGAGACTCGACTGGAATTCATCGGCCAGCGAGAGACCAAGTTCGTTGCCGTTGCCATTGTTGCCATTGCCGTTGGCGCCTGTCTTGCGCGCTATCGATGAACGTTGCACTTCCAGTAATGCCTCATACTTCTCGACCAAGTCACGATATGGATTCGGGCTGGCTGGCGCATTTAAGTCCAATGAATCAGGCGCACGCGGATTTATCTGTAAAAATTTTGTTACAATTTGGGTTTTAAGTGGTATTGTCATTGGTTAGATTTTGTATTTTGAATTTAAATTTTTTTTGGTTTTTCGATTTGCTACAAAGTGTGACGCAATTATTCAAGTGGTGTGAGAAAAAAGTTTTGTGTAAAAATATAAAAAAAGTAAGGCGAAAGGATAAAAGATGCAGCGAAAGGTTGAGTAATTATTATTTTTTTTTTTATGTCTTTTCTGGTTTATAGTGTGACTGTGTACAGAATTTTGAAAATTCAGCGAAATTTTCGAAGTGTTTGATTTTTTGAAAACTATTTTTTTTCTTTTCTTTTTCTTTGTTTCTTTTTGGTTTGGATTGAGCATTACTTTATGTAAAAAACGAGCGCAATAAACATTTCTATTCAACAAAAAAAAAAAAATTATGTTAAAATAGCACAATTAAATAAAAAATTTTGATACATAAAATCATTTCAAAAACAAAAATAGGAAAAATAAAACAAAACAATTTTGGTTAATTATAAAAAAACATGCAACAATAAAAAAAAATTCTTACAAATGAAATAACTAAAAAAAAACATTTCATATGAGCAATAAAAAAATTAAATTTTTATTTGCGTTTGTTTCGAAAATCTTCTTTTTTTCGTTGTTAAATTAATTAAATAGAGAAAAAAATTAGACAATTAAAAAATAAATAAAACATTTCAAATTCAATCACATTAATAAAAATTATTAATAAAAAAAAACAAGAAAAAATAATAAAAGGATTGAAAAACGCACAGAAGGAACGCTGGCATTGGAATTGCATGGAAATGGTGGCACGAAATGAAATGTAACAGATTAAATTATTTATGTGTGTTTTGGAATGAAATGAAATGGAACTATGAAAATGAAACTATTGAACTAAGCAAACGAGCGACAGTTTAGTGTAAAAAAATGTTTCATTTTTTTTGGCAAGATTATCTATGAATTTTTTTTTTTTTGTTTGTTTGGAACTTTTGGAATTTTATGAAAAATGAAGGAAGCACGTTCTTCAATCGCATTTTCATTTCTTCTTCTTCTTCTTCCATACAACACTTTTAACATTAGAGTGAAAAAAATTCCTATAACTAAAATTAAATACAATTTTATATTAAAATTAGCCAAAAAAAAAAAAAATTAACTGTTTTAAACTAGACTAGTCTTGGCACGGAATAATTGCAATGGTTAAAGAATAAAAAAAATTCAATTACTTAAAATTAATACTAAATGCGAGAAGAACAAAAAAAATTGTAAATATTGTATATAAAATTTGTGACCCTGTATATAAATGTCTTTAAATGTTGTCAGCATTCTTTGAGCGGAATGTTAAATTAAATATTAAAAAATAATATTAAAAAATAATAAGTACACTAAGAGTTGCCAAATAAACTAAATCTCACTGCTAAATATTAAGAGCGAGATAGATAGTGTGAAATTATTTAGTGAGCGAGACAGAACTAATAGAATTGTTAGTGTCTAAAAAAATTTATAAAAAAAAAATAATAATCAACAAAACAATAATTTTGTTAATCATAAAATCAATAAATTAGATAAATATATATTTGTCTAAAATTAAACTAAATTATTAATTAAAAAGAGAAATTCTAAAAAATTCCTTGGCTTTTCTTTTGGCTGGCAATTGCAGTACGGTTTTGCTATGCTGCACTGTGGTGTTCTGTTCTGTTCTGTTTTGCTTTGCTTTGCTTTTCTTGAGACTGATCAGTTCTTTACTTTAATTAATTAATTAATTTCAGTACTTTTTTTTTTTTAAATTTTCTTCGTCTTCTTCATTTTCATTATCATTGTATTTCTTTTTAATATCTCAAACAAAGTTCATCCTCTTCGCATGGTATTGAACTGATTATGCGGCTTAGAACGGTAGCAGGCCATTGTAGTATTTTAGCTAACCAGCGCGCAAATTTGAACTGTAGTCGTAGTATTGCATGCAATGTATTTGATACAGACAGGCTTGATAGATATTTTGCGGTTATATTATTGACCTTTGACACTGCTTTATTTGTTACCGCAGCCGCCTAGTGAAGATCAAAAAGAAAACAAAAAAAAAAATAGATAATACATAGGTAGAGAGCGAAAGAAAAAACACACAAAGAAACAAAAAAATTTCAAAAAAAAAAAACAAAAATTATACAAAACGAAAAGTATTACGACAAAAACACAAATAATATAGTTGGGGTAGTATAAAATATTAATAATCAAATAATTATCAAGAAAATGGAAATAGAATAGTATTAGTTTAATTAACGAAAAAAAAGATAAAGTGCAGACACGACACGTAACAGACAAAAAGAAATACCCAATGAATTTTTTTAAATAATTTTGAGTGTAACGATTATAAAACGTATACAGCAGCGAGCAAAATTATATGCAACATATATGTTATGAAAGAGTATAAATTAAAATGACATTGAGCAGAGAGAGAGAGAGAGCGCGAGAGATTTTATAAAATGAAAAAAAATTAATTATCGCTGCATGACTGAATATTTGAGTAAGTGAATTGAATGCTTATGAGTGAATGAGTACTTTTTTTTTTTTTTTGTTATTTTTTGCTTGTGTTACGTCTCATAAAGAGTGAGTGAGAGAGCATAAGTATAGTTTACAGAGAGAAATAGTAAATTACTTGAATTTTGTTAAAAAAAAATATAATTATAAATTATTAAAATTAATAAAACAATTCATAAAAAAATTTAACACTTTCTTGTTTTGGTTTTTTAAAAAATAATCACTTCAACATTTTGTTCTGTTTTCTTGTATAGCACAATTTCAAATTGATTGTTAAAAAAAAAATAAATAAAAACTACAAACTAAAGCTTAATTAATGCAAAAAAAAAAGAATATTATTTATAAATATTAATTACTTCCGCAAAAAATACATATTACATTTATATATTAAAAAAAAAAAAAAGAAACGGAAATATTAAGCTGCTTTAAATGCGACTAACTGATGAAACGCTATGAATTTCGTCGTTAAACGACTAAGGAACATTTTGAAAATGAAACGTTTTTGAATTTGTGCATTGCAGTTATTTTGGTGTAATGCGTTTCGCTGCTAACTTTTTTGATTGATTGATTGATTGATTGTATGCTATGAATACTGCTCGTGAACGTTTAATAAATGCATTTAAGTGTGAACATACAAATACACACACACACAAAAACACATTTTAGTCAAAAAGGAATATGTGTTTTGATGCTTTTCTTTTTTTTTTTTTTTTTGGTTTATCACAAAACGTTGCGCTATTATTGTACTTTTGTTGTTGTTGTTGTTGCTGTTGTTGTAGTTGTTTATGTGCTCATATGATTAATATTATTAATAATATTTAATTCTGATTTTGTCAAATAAAATCGAACACCAAATGAACGATTGAAATTATCTTTTTCTCTTTTAGATCATCACCACCATCATTATTATTATCTTCATTATGATTATTATTTTAATCATCTTTAACCAATACGCAAAATGCCAAAGATTAATCTTTGGAAATAGAAACAATTTCTCACCTTAATCGAAACACCAGATGCAGCAGCAACAGCCGCCGCAGAAGCGGCACGATGATAACCCAATTGTGAACCAGTTTCACTGGCATTATCAATATCACGTCCATTACCATCAAGACCAAGTAAACTGCGTTCATCTTCTTCATCAGCATCTTCAGTTGGTGCAACTGATGATTGTTCATCATTATTGGTGGCACGATCTTCAACAGCACGCAAACAGCGACTGCACATTTGTCCTTGACTGTAACAAAAAAAAAAAAAAATTTAAGTAATTTATTTTTATTTGATTTATTTTATTTTATTTAATGATTATACTTACCGCACTTCATCCAATATTGAGAATTCATCCTGCATGGACATCATCTCTTCATTTGCGCTAGTTTGAGCAATGCGACTTTGCAGTGTTTGGTTCTCTTGTACTGTTAAATAAAAATTTAAAAAAATAAAAATAAATAATTTAGCATTTTTATATTTAAAATTCTAGAAACTAAAAATACTTACTAATGGCAACAAGCTGTTCTTCGAGCTCACTGCAACGTTGCTGCTCAGCAACGAAGGCGCGTTTTGTCGATTCCAAATCATTGACCAGCTTAACTAATTCCTCATTGTCATCGGCAACGCCACCAACGCTGCCACCACTTAACTCTGATGAGCGTTCATAACTGAGTGAATCACTGACACCAGTCGAATTAGCCTTATTGCGTTGATCAAAAATGAAACTGCAATTTTCTGGTGCTGTACTGTTTGCATTGTAGCCCTGTTGCACATGAAATGATAAAGAAACAAAACATAAATATTAAAATTTGAGAAATTCTCTTCAGCAAAAAAAAACACTTACCATTTCATGTTCATTTCCATTGGCGGTTTCCTTCATATCTGCAATATTACGCAGACGTGTTCCATTATTCAACTCCTCAGCATTCTGTCGCGCATTGGTACGATCCTGCAGCAAACGCTCATTCTTGCGACGTTCCGTCGATAGCGTTTGACGCGTTTCATCCAATTGTTTATTCAATTCTTCGCAGCGTGTCTCCAAGTTTTCAATGTTCTGTGTAAGCCTGTATTGGAATGAAATGAGAAAATTAAAAATATATTTATTTTAATAAAGTCAATTTTGAAATAAAAATCTATTTAGGCTAAACTTACGTCTTAAGCTGCTTCTTATCGCGCGTCTTGTCTACATTAAGACGATGATTCGTACGCTCCAATTCTTGTATGCCGACTTCAAGACTTTCATAGACTTTCAAACGGGAATCATTCACTTCGCTCATAGCATTGATTTGCTTGCGTAAATGCTGTAAATGAAAAAAAATTTGAAAGAAATTCATTAATTTTTTTTTTTTTTTTTTTTTTGACATTATCAAATTCTCTTTAGAACGTTAACCTTTCGAAAAACGAAAACTAATTAATCAAATGCAGCAAAACATTTTTCACTTAAACTTTTTTTTTTTCTTTTTCTTCAAAAGGTCACAACAAATTTGTTATGTCGATACCTTCGCATAACATACTTCAACGCATGTAATTAGCAACGCATTCAATAAAAATTTCTTATAACAAATGTATTTAGGCTTTTCTTAATGGAAAAAAAAAATGTGAAGATTGAAATCTGAGCTGCAGCCGAAATGAGTGCAAATGTTCCAAATGAACGCTTTGAATTGACTTAGCGGCAAGAAAGAAAATCAGAGAATAAAAAAAATTAAAAAAAAAAAAAAAAAATCAAAAAAAGGTATAGCTGCATGAGCGGAAGTAATATTAAGAAGAGTTCTTCTGTGATACAAATATAAAAAAAACTCTAAAACTGAAGCAATAGATACTTTCATTAGGTTGATCTATATTTCTTAGCTTTTTTTTTTTTTTGTTTATGATTTTTGTTTCAAATTCGTTCGAGTTTAACGCCCGAATGAGCCGCTGTTTGTTTTTTTTTTTTGTACACCATAGACGCTTCTTAAAGTTGTTAGACAAGCTTCAACTGCTTCTTCCTATTTTTTTTTTTTATTAAAAAATTTTCTCATCTTGTTGCGCTTCATTGAATTTTTACGTTGGCGTCAATAGCTTTCAGATGCAACATGCTGCAACAGGAATTTGGGTAGCTCATGCTGCCTGACTTACATTTTTTTTCTCTTCTTCTTCTTTCTTTAAATTGTATTGAAACGGAACGAAACGAAACGAAATACAATAACTGTGTCGATTTAATGAAGCGCAACTAACATCATCAACATAAAAAAAAAAAAAAAAAAAAAACATAAACCTCGATGGTGACTACTACTACGGCGGAGTTCATAATCATGCTCTACATTTCTATGCTCATCATTAAGTTGCATTATCACGAAAAATTATGAAAAGTAAACAACAACAACAGCTGTAAGCGTTGTTAACCCATAAAAATCTATTTTTTTTTGCAAATATTTGCACCCTGTATAAGCTGCTTTATAGCCACTTGCCCACTCAATTTTAAGTGCATTCGCTCGTTCGTACGTTTTTTTTGTTGCTAATTGAGCTGAGGCTAATTTGATACACTCAGAAAAATAAATGAAATACTTGGAAAATAAAATTGAATTTAAAAAAAAAAAAATATGGAACGGTTTGTATGTTTCGAAATTTTATATCTTATAGAAATATAATTTTTCTAAGTGTATTTTATAGTTTATTTCAATTACAGTGTGCCACAAAAGCAAATTTATAGTTGTTGTTTTTTTTTTTTTTTTTTAGGGATTTAACGTTCAGGAATGTTTTGGCAAAAATGTTTTGCCGAAATAAAAAAAAAAAAACATAACACCAAATTGCTTTGAAAAGCGTGAAAAAAATCTTTTTGTTGCATTTGTTTGTTTCGTTTGTTGTATGCGGAATGTGGAAAGGCAACATAATTATTTACATTAGCAGCAGCAAAAAAAAAAAAAGACTTGCAACATGTAGCACAAATGATAAGATAACAGTTGCAGTAGCAGCAGCAATGTTTCAGAACAGAAAAAAACTATATTAAATGCGGTTTGGCAACATTTTGTTGCCGTTGCTGTTGCTGTTCTAATGTTGACCATTGGCGCCATTTCAGCATTTTTTTTTATATAAATTCACAAAAAATATTCACTTGCTACTTACCAGAATTTCACGTTCCTGTTCCTCATTATTCGTCTTATGTTCTTTCAGCAGAATCTCCAACTCTTTATTACGTTCGAGCAATGTTTTGCCCAACTCTGCGGCCAATTGCAGATCTAAAAATCAAAGGAAAAAACAAAAAAAGAGAAATTAATTTAAGAGCATAAAATTTTAAGAGCAACAAAATATTCAAAGCAAATATTTTTGTGTGGGCAACAATATTCTTTTAAAAATTTATTTTCAGTTTGACCCAAAAACAAAATAACAAAAATTAGTCTTATCCAAAAAAAAACAAAAAAAAAAAAAGGTTAACGTAATTGAAACCTGTTTTTAGTTTTGGAAACTTTTTTTTTATTTTAACTTTGAGAATGAAAAACACTCAACACTTACGCTCATCGACCGATGTAAAACATTCAATGTCTTTTTCAAGACGATCAAAATTAATGTCAATATTAACCATTTTGTTTACACACAAAAACTTTAGTTTTTAATTCAAAAAAAAATTAGTTTAATTTATTTTAAAAAATAAATTTAGTTTAATTTTATCAAAAAAAAATTTTAGTTTAGTTTAAAAAAAAATTTAGTTTAATTTTTCAAGATTTGAAATCACTGAGATAACTTCACTGAAACTTTAAAAAAATCACAAAAAAAATTTGGTTTATAGCTTTGTACGTTCGTAACGAAACTCACGACTAGACTGATATGCTGAAAACATGCAACATGTCCTTTATAAAGGACATATGTGTAGCGACAGGTAGCAAATGAGTGACACCATTTTGTAATATTTGCATAATTAAAGACGGAAATTCCCAAATTGTAAAACCACCAAAACGCGGCTTAGTTGTTGTGTTTGTCATAAAATTGCAAATTGCGCTACACATTCTTCTGCGAATTTTACAAGCCACACACAGATACATTAACCGCCACAGTAAACGCCCTGCGATACATCCGTCCGTCCGTCCGTTCGATAGTAAGTCCTTGTGGCCGCAGTGGGTTTATGATTTTTATGATGCGTTCGTCCCGTTTTTCGGTTTTTAAGCCTATCATAAAATTTATATTTAAGAATTCCTTCAAGTAGGTACTTAATAAAAATGAACACTTGAGTTAAGTATACCAAAATTCATTGGTTTTATATTATAATATAGTTTTGGTAAATACAACTCTAATAAAATCAAATATTTCCAAACAAAACTCAAAAAATAAAATTGCGGATTTATCGAACATTAAACAAGCAAATTGAAAGATAAATTTGATCTTAGAGGCTACTACTGACTTGAAAAGAAGGTCAAGAAAAAAATTATTTGTGCAAAAAAAAAAAAAAAAAAAAACAATGAAGAAAATCTAAAATAGTTTTTATTTATTTAGAAAAAATAAATATTTTATACAAACGAAGATAGTTTTTATTTTATACATTTATTTTTTTTTTTTAATGTAAAAAAGAAGGCAGGAAACTAGGAAAAGTAAAATTACTTGATTATTTGACCATGTTTTCCATTTTTATTTGTTCCATTTCTGGGTAAATTTTTTGTTAAATTAAAAATATATTTGCGGTTGAATAAAATCATCAGAAAAATAAGAAATTTAAACAAAAAAATTAATTTGGGGTTTCTTGGTTGTATTAGTTATTTTGCACAAATACTTTTCCTTCTTGATCGAAACTTTTCCTTAAGGAAGCATCTTTCTATAAGGAATTTATTAAAATTAAATAAGTCAAGTTTCAGCCGCAAAAATTTAAAATAATCTCTTCAAGCTAATGTTTTATAAATAAATATCTCAAGAAAAAATATTTGGAGCCAAAGAATAGCGTAGCGTGATGGAGTAGTGGTAGGGCAGCGGGAGCTCTCTTAGGAGCATGCAATACGTTGTTTTTTACATTTTTGGTATTTTACAAGATGTCGACCTAATTCTGAAATGATTTTTTTCGTATATAACAAATCTTAAATCGAAATTAATCTATCACGTCTCAATTTTTTTTTCAAAGTTGTAAAAACATACTTTTTAGGCAGTTTTGAACTACTATAACCCAATAACGAGATGCGATAGAATCTAGTAATTTAGCTTATATGAAAGCTTAAACCTTATTCTATAAAGTCCAAAAAAGCATGTAACATAAACGTGGGTTTCAAAGGGAATCGTGTTTTCGTTAGCAATTTTAACTAAATAAATTGCTTTTATAATTCACAGTTAGTTTAAAAAGCTAATAAACATCTTTTTAATATTTGCTCAACACGAATTTTGCATTCCGATTTCCGATTCGTAAGATTTTTAAAACAAATGTTTGGCAATCCAATAAATTAATTAAAAAGATTTATTCCATATTCGTTCTGAATATTTTTATTAATTATCAAATTATAATAAAAAAACGAGGAAAACCGACAACTTCGTTGGAACCGAAGCTAAAATACCCGACACACAACACTTTTAAAAGTTTACCAGGGTCTCAGGTGCATTAGATTTTTCACGATGGATTTAGTCATATTTGTATGGGCTTTATGTTATATTGGCCCGATCCTCGTCATCTCAATAGAGTTCACTAAGGTGAACATTGGAATTGATTTTACCAAATTTTAATTGAATTCGTTAAAAAAATTAAATGTGTAAATGGGCGGTAGGTGTGTATGGGAGCTAAACCTAAAAAAAAAATTGTAAGATTTACAACAAATATTGGCATTTTATTTGTTTTAAGTTAAAAAGTTTTGTTTTTTAATTGACAAGTACAAGCATTCATACAAAATTACCCCATAAAAATTGTTTCATGAAAAAATATGAATAATCTTTGAATTCTAAAATTAGTATGGATAAATGCATCCAACAGTAAAATTAGCCAAAATTGTTCAAAAATACATGAGAAAAGTTTTAAACAAATTTTTAATGCTTTACAAAAAGAAGTCCCGTATTTTCAGGTTTTTACACTAAAAAAAAAAAAAAGGGTTTTTTTCCCATGTAAAAAAAAAGGGGCCTTATTATATAGAAAAATAGATGGTGGAAGCATGAACATTTTTTTGACCATACTAGTGTAGCCCCTGTACAAATTTTACCCAATTTTTTAAACTTTTTTTTTATAAAAATCCAATATAATTAAAGAAGGTACTTTACAAATGGGTCAGGTTTCTTGGAGTGATCCTTCGGCTTTCTTTCTTTTTTTTGTATAGCTGCGTCTCACAGCAGAAATCAATGGGAGCATAGAATGATATTGCCTACGAAATGAACTGCATATGGCTCGGGCGATACAAATTGAACAGCAGTAATATGTGGCATAAATTTCCATTGCAAATTACCTAACATTCTACATCATTTCTATTTGTATCTCAACCTGCACTTAAAAACTTTGCCGCAATAAAATATTTTTAGGAAAATTTGTAAACCAACGCAATGCCAGGTGTTGCCAGGTAGCTAAAAGGCTTGAACGGCTTATCTTGCAATTGTTAAGAATTTTTCAGTTTAACATTTAATCAGGAATTTATGACAGGCGTGGCTTACAAAAATAAATAAATAAATTTAGCACTGCCTAAAAAAAAAAAAACAAAACATTTTTGTCGCTTAAAGTGTAAATGTAAATTTTGCGATTAGCTTGACACATTTGCCTGAAAAATTAATAAACCACAAACACCCACACACACACACAAAACAAACATAGAAATTTGAATATACAGTATGTATTTGTATCTAGGTACGTATAATCGTGTTGCATGCAACAACAGCAAAGAATGTAGACAACAGCAAGTAAATGCAATCGACTATTCAAATAGCTGCAAACATTTTTAAATAAAAAAAAAATTAAAATTTTATTTTTTCATATGGAAAATATGGCAAAATGAAAAATTATTTATGCAGCAACAAGAAAAACAATGACAACAAAAACGCTAAAAACGCACATAAATAAATATTTGTGCAACAACGACAACAACAACAACAACAACAATCATAAATTTACCGCTACATAAAATGCAAACTCAACTCAACTCAACACACTCAAAACACCACTCCCGTTATCGCAAATAGCCAACATGTTCAACATATATCATTCCGTTCCACTGTCACTGAAATTGCAACACGTTTGCAGTAAATGAAGGAGAAACAAAAAAAAAAAAAAAAAAATTTGATAAACAAAAAAAAAAATGTTCTCACTCCCGCGGTCTGTCATAAAAAACAATTTCAAGCTTAATTTAAGCATGGCGCATGCGCGCAAGCAATCATGCACGCACGCACGCACGTTCGCACAAAGCAGCATGAGAAGGAATGGAACACAACAAATTGTATGTAAGCGCATGCGGATTCTATGACATAATGCCAAACAAAAGAAAGACAAAACATAAAAAGTGCAGAGAGGGAAACAGAACAGAAGAATAAAATGTTTGCAAGTGAAATTTGCATAAAAATTCACAGCACGATTCAAAAGAGAAAAAAAATTATGTTTTGAAAAAAAAATCAATTTAAGTCCTTTGGTTTAAATTGCGTCGAATGCAAAGCAAAATGCAGCTTTAAAAATGTTAAAGAAAGAATAAATTACAACAAAATTGAAAAAGAGGCCACTATATATTCATAAACAATATACAGATGGCAAATGCATTATGCAATTTCATGCGAAAGTTGTGCAAAATGTTGTGCAAATATTGTGCGAATGTAATGCGAATGTTGTGCGAATGTATCGCGAATATAATGCGAATGTTATGCGAATGCTGTACGAATGTTATGCGAATGTTATGCAGAGTGTAACGCGAATGTAATGCGAATGTTGTACGAATGTTGTGCGAATGTTATGCGAATGTTATGCGAATGTTGTGCGAATGTTGTGCTGAGTGTAATGCGAATGTTGTACGAATGTTAATGTTGTTCGAAGCGTTGTGCGAATGTAATGCGAATGTTGTACCGAATGTTATGCGATGTTATGCAAATGTTATGCGAATGTTGTGCGAATGTAATGCGAATGTTGTGCGAATGTTGCTATAATGCGAATGTTGTGCGAATGTTGAATGTTATGCAAATGTAATGCGAATGTTATGCGAATGTTGTGCGAATGTTATGCGAATGTTGTGCGAATATAATGCGAATGTTATGCAAATGTACAATTTAAACAAATACTTCGTTTATGTACATCTATATTCCTTCTTAACTGATTATGTGATAACCAATCTAATTGTTCGTTTGTCACTCCGCAATATTTGTACTGTGGCAATGATGGTAAAAAGTTAGCACACCATAATGGAAACTTAACAAAAGTCTTCAAGCAACTCTTTATAAGACTCATTGAAAATTGAAAGATTTGATTTTATTCCAAACCACCTACAGACAGACTGACAGGCAGTCAAACAGTTACACGGACGTTCTTCAGTCATATTTTCATTAAATTTACATAAATATGTTGCTAATGATGAATTATTTTTGGTGTTACAAATTTAACCATAAAATTAATACACGAAGCATACACTTGATGTGTAAAGCGTATAAAAATTGCAAATTGTATCTTAAGAAAAAAAAAAAAAAACTTCAAATCGAAACAAGCCGCAATTTTTTATCTGCATGTGGCGGCATAATTTCAAGAGCGAACCACTTTTAATGTTCGACTTTGATGTTGTTGTTGTTGCTGTTGTTTTTTTTACTACATGACAAGACAACATTTACGCAAAGGCTGCAGGCGCGTTGGTGTTGCTCTTTTCAAAAAGCAAAAAAATGTATCTTTAAGTACAACTTTTGTATCTGTGTGGGTGTATGTATTGCGAATAATGAGTTACTTCATTCGTTTCACTAATCGAAACGAAATGAAACGAAAGATGACAACAATGTTGTTGCTTTTATTGTTATTGTTGTTGATGTGATACAACATTATTGTACATGTATCAAAATTTACAACAATCAATTTAAAAATTATTGTTTGTACATGTTTGTATGGTATGGTATAGTATGGCATGGTAGTTGCTTATTTACTTATGCAACATGTTGCAAATTCTATTAAAAAAAAATATCTTTATTTATAAACAGACAAATAACAATTAAATGAGTTAATGCATTGTACAACAATAAAAACAAATAAAAGCAATAACAACAACAACAGCAACAACAACATCAATAACAAGCATTTATTGTAATTTCACACATTATTTGAACTTTCACTTTTCATTTTCGCAAAAATTGTAAAAAGTCGTAAAATGTGTTCCTGTCATCAGCGCAAAAAAAAATATATAAATTGTTTTCTTTGTTACCAAAGTATAAATACTTAACACAGTATAAATACTTAAAAGTAGCAATATTTATGAAAGGTTAGATGGGCAGACTAATATAGAGCAGATAAAGCTTGATTGTTCAAGTTTGCTAGGGGTATACATACGTATACACTAGAAATCGGTGTGCTAATAAATATTTTAGCACGATTTCACTCATCCCGATCCACAATTTTTTGCTCAGTCCAGCCCATTCCGTTAATTTGTTGCAAAATTGTGTTCCATGGGTCACGACTTTTTTTAAACTTTCATAAATATATTATACATTTTTTTACATAAAAAAAGGTTTGTACCAGAAACATATGAACAGGCAGAAAAAATCGAAAGCTGTCCCGAAATAGCTATGTCAGTCTATCCGTCTGCCAAATGAGACCAATTATCTTAAAGACTTTTAAAAATACCAAGCTTAAAACTTAGATTCTGTAGAACCCTTTCAAGATTACTTACGTCAAACATTTTTTTTTTTTTCATATCCAATTTCGCCAAAAAATTCAAAATTCGACATGGAATACAACTATGATAATTCAAAGAAAATATCACATTCTTAGGAAGGCCAAATATTGTGTACTGCATAAATCTGAAAATTTTATTAGTTTATTTTCGGAAATATTCCATTCGGCTCAACAATTTTGAAATTCTGTACCGCAAGTCTCCTGGGACCTGGTTTCTTTAATATACACGATACTTTTTTTTTTTTTTGCATTACAAACGTTTGAACGAACTAATGACACCCGTTTCACATTTTTATGTATTGAATATAAATAAACTAAAAATCATTTTATAATCGCGTCTCTGCAGAAAACAACTAAAACAACAACAGCAACAACAACTAAATGAAAAACTACATGAAAATCGTTTACAAAAATCAAAAAAAAAATCGACATTATACGCACATTTTCATAACAAGAAAAAAGAAAAGCCAAAACAAAATAATCGGCAAAAATAAACTATTAAAAAAAAAACACAAAAACTATAAACTAAACAAAAATTAGCGAATTACTTAAAACCAAATAAAGTGTAGTAGTTACAGCTGAAAACGACATCTTAATACCCTACATAACATACGATAACAAAATATTGTAAAAGTTAAATCGACAATAATTTCTAAGATGAACCTTAAATTAGGTCGAAAACACCATTTGGACACCTCTTGGAGAGCATTCCATTGAATAAATCGATGCATAATTCTCATTTATAATAAGCTTCATCTATCGAAATTCTTGAATAAAACATTAAGTGTACGAGGGAAAGAGAAAGGGAGATATAGAGTTGCATAAGGAGACATGCGTTACAAGACTCTCAGATATGTTTTCAATATGTAATGTTAAAATGTTGAAGTGTATAAATAAAATATACAAAAAAAACTGGCATAAAAGTTATAAAAATCTTAGAGGCTTAGCAACAATAGCAACAACAACAACAACAATTACAAAAGCATGACTGCATACAACAACAATTTTCATGCGCATGTTTTTAGCAAACAAAACAAAAACAACAACGCATTTTAATTGCATGTTGCAATAACAACAACAAATACAATTCGCAGCAACAATAACAAAACTGAGAAAAAAATACGCACAAAAACGCGCAGTCTCCCTCTCTCTGCCTTTTTCTATCTCTCGCTTTATTTGCTCAACAGTTTTGCAACGAAATGAAATGAAATATGAAACGTATATTTAGAAAAAACAAGAAGAAGATATGTATTAGAATTTTTTTTAGCATTTAATTAATAAAATTCACAAGCAATTATTCCAAAACATTTATCATTTAAAATGTTTTATTTTTAATAAAAAAAATGTATTAAATATAAAATACATATTATTTTAATGCATTTTTTTTTAACAATTTAAAAACTAAATACTAAATAAAAACAACGAAAAAACAAATAAAAAATTTGTTTAATTTTTTTTTTTTCTATTTCACTTTTAATTTGATTAGACTTCATAATCAGTTCAATATGTTAAGCAATTCTTTGGGTTTAATTTAAACCAATTCATAATGCTCTTTATGGTGTAACCTACAAATAAAATTTTGTTTTTTTTGGTTATGTTTCCCAATGTGCAATGTTGCACGCATTCATTAACAATGGAACGTTAATTGGAAAACCACAAAACAAGATTTTCACACATAGACAATTTAAGAAGAAAAAGAAGAAGCAGAATACATGCAAACAGTTTGAGATGAGTACACAAATTTTAGTTACATTAAAATTGAGCATAAACAATTGTGTAACTTATGCAACTTATTTATTTCATTAAAAATGAAAATAAGAGAGAAAAAAAACATAAACAAATTTTATCTGAGCTAAATGAAAAGTACACCAAAATTCTAACAGATTTATGGAATCTAATAAGTCCAGAGCCATACTACTTTGCTTTCATAATCATTTAATTTTGCTTTGGCTACGCAAATGTAATGTTTCATTTCCCAAAAGGTTCCTTAGTATTGTTCATGTCAAAAATTGCTATCGGTTACAAATCAAAAAGGTTATCGGTCTAACCAAATCGCAAGTAATTATTGCTGTAAAGAAATTTGCTGCTCTTTAAATTTAGACATGAGTACAAAATAATTACTTAAAATTTAAGTTCTGAATCAGTCAAAATTAAAAGTACAAAAATTAAATCTATAAAGAGTATGAAATAAAACACATTTTTAAATAAAGAAAGTATCTTTAGGAATTTGATATTCATTTCAATTATTTGAAGCTTTGATATCGAAATTTATTTTGCGATTGCCGAAGCACCAAAATTTGGAGTTCGAGAAGTACATCGCAAAATTTTTGAGATTGCGAGAGCATGGCTGATAAATCTCGAGAATCGCAACTTGGATAGCTAAAGGCAACGATATTTGTACTCATACTTATAATATCGATTTTTTTTACTTGTAACGTAAACGGGTTGCCATATTCGTAGTATGTGCGTGTGTGTGCGAAGGGATGTTGACAGCTATTTCACATTGCTTCTGTACAAAATATTGTGTACAAATAAGTACTTTTCGATATCGATAACAACGATACTTATTAGATATGAGCAACGATGTCAAAAAATCGCATGTTTCGAAAAAAATCGAGTACATAATTTGAGTAAATAATTTTAAAAAATTTGATAAATGAATTAATTAAATATTTGCTAAGGTATTTCAAGTTTCCACATTCTATAAATGATTTAATTGTTATACCCTGTACCCAAAGGGTTAAAGGGTATATTAAGTTTGTGCGAATGTATGTAACAGACAGAAGGAGCCAAGATAGACCATATAAAGTATATATATTCTTGATCAGCATTGGAAGCGGAGTCGAACTAGCTATGTCTGTCTGTCCATCCGTCCGTCCGTCTGTCATGCTGTCTGCCGTATGAGAGACATTATCTCGGAGACTATTAGAGATAGGGCCACCATATTTGAAACTTAGACTCTCTCTGAGCCGTTAAGTGTTCACTTGCAAACGGTTTTTCTCTAGACCCATTTTAAGGGGGTACCCCCATACAAATTTACCCCAAAATTTTGGGTTTTTACATAAAAACGTCATTGTTTTTTATTCAAGGAAGTTCAAATTTAGTATAAATTAAAAACCAAACCCAATTTTTTTAGTGTTTGTATAAAAATTCAATTCAATGAGGTATGGTAGTAAAATAGAACCGATCTTAAGGTTCATAAAGTTTGGGTACAGGGTATCTTGCAGTCGAGCATACTCGACTTCAGCGTTCTTTCTTGTTTTTTATTATTTTTTTCTCTTCTCTTTTATTCATTTTTTTTTTTATTATTCGCCTTCACGGGATTTAAAATTTAATTATTTTGCTTATTAGCCAAATTAATTTGCGCATTAAACGCGAAAAACGCATAAAATTGTAGCAGAAAGCAACAAGCAATCAGAAAATACAAACAATTTGATGAAAAAAATAATAAAAATTTTATATGTTTAAACTTTAAATAATTACTGCGTTAACATAAAAAATAAAAAAAATTATGGAAAAAATGAAAACGCTTTTTAATTACTTTAAAAATAAAACAAAAATAAAAAAATTTATAAGAAAAATAAACACTTATAACAGGTGTCAAAGCGTAAAAAAATAGTCTTCTCATGAATTGTTTGTATAACTCTAAATGAAAACAAATGCAACATAAATATCTCATATACCCTACAAGGAAATTGCAACATTTTTTAAAGTCATATAAATTTATAATAAAAATATTTTATCGGGTATATTATGTTAATTTTGTTACAGTTAAGTCGGTATCATCTTAATTAAACGCGTTAGGGTATTATAAATTCAGTTTGATTCACTAAAAAAACAACAGAAAACCACTTGTTGCGTTTGTATCTCAAATGGAATCGAATTCGAAATCGAAAGCATGCTTGGAATTGTGCGTTTTCATTTATTTATGTAAGAAAAATCACACACAGCAACTTAATTACGCGAACGAATATTTCTCACTATTTGAACTACATAAATTGAATCATAGAAGTCTTTTTTTTTTCAATTTATCATTTTTTTGCATTATTAAAAATCAATTTAGTTTGTCATTTTTGATAAATGCATTTTTAAGTTGTAGGAAAATTGACATAATAAATTCAATTAAAACAAATAATTGAATGAGAAATCAAAAAAAAAAAAAAATTGTATTTAAGCTGACAAAGAGATGGAATGGACAGACGGACAGTTATTAGTAGATTGATTTAACTCGATTAATAAAGCTGTTAATATTTGAAAAAAAAATTGTGTGTTGCAAAACGTTAATGTAACTAATTTATTTTTTTTTTTTTCGATGATGTAGCGCATCAAATTTTTATGTTACATAATGCTGAGATACATTTTAAGTTCAAACTAAAGTCAAATAAAAAGAAAGAAAGTAGTAAAATAAAATACGAAAATGAATTTTTACTAATTAAGGCAAATGTGCTAATATGTGAATCACTTTTAAAGTTCACACTCAATAATTCAAAACATTTCATCTCAGATTGAAAAGTCATGAGCCAGTTAGCTTTACAGCGAGATACCCTGTAACAAAACTGCATATACAGGCATGTTCCCGTAATCGCAAACGATTAAGCGATGTACGATTTAGTAAATTAGTACGATTTTAAATTATTGGTCGAAAAGGTTATGTTTCGTTTCCTCAAACGTTTCTTTGCATTGTACATACATGAAAAAAACTGCTATCGATAACAAATAAAGGTATCGGTCTAACCAAATCGTAAATTGTTATTGCTCTTTCTGCTCGAATTCAGAATCAAATTTATTAAAAATTACAAAGATAAACTAAATCAACGAAATCTTTTTATGTTGTTATGCATTTACTTTTAATTTCACTGACTCGAACTCTGCCGATTAAAAATCGGAAATATTTTATGATTTGCAATTGACGGAGCACCAAAATTTTATATTAAAAAAAGTAAATCGCAAAACTTTTATAAGTACGATCACTGACGCGAGTCTGATAGCTTTTATTTTAAGAATTTATTTTGCTTCAGATTATCAAATTACAAAAATATAAGTTATGGCGGACAAGCGGACAGACGGACAAGTGGACAGATAGACACGAGGACGGACGGACAAGTGGACAGATAGACACGAGGACGGACGAACAAGAAGACAGACGGACAAGTGGACAGACGGACAAGTGGACAAACGGACAAGTGGAGACGAACAAGAGGACAGACGGACAAGTGATCAGACGGACATGTGGACAGACGGACAAGAGGACAAGAGGACAGACGGACAAGCGGACAGACAAACAAGAGGATAAACGGACAAGTGGACGGACGACAAAAGGACAGACGGACAAGTGGACAGACGGACAAGTGGACAGACGGACAAGAGGACAGACGGAAAAGCGGACAATACAAAACGATAAATTCGCAAAAAAAAAAATAATAATAATAAACCTAATACTTATGCTCTCATAGGCATTTATTAAATTGACGTAATTTTTTTTCGAAATAAAATATTGAATAAAATTAACATTTTTTTAAATTGCTACATTTCTTTCCATTTTTTTTCTTTTTTTTGATTTTTATTTGCTCTTTTTGTGTTTTATTTAATCAATTTTATATCCAAATTGTACAACAAAAACACATTTGTAATGCAAACAGCTTGCGGATACGTAACTTTAACTTGGAGAAGTGTCACAAAATATTTCCCATTTATTTATTTATTTATTTTTTTTTTTTTTTTTTTTTTGTATGCCAATGAAAGTCAAACATTTAAGCCAAATATGGTTTTTGGTGCTTAAACTTGCCTAAAACTAAATTATTCATCAAAACAAATATAAGATTTAATAAGAAACTCCAAAAATAAAACACCGGCAACGGAACGACCACGCAAAAGTTGTGAAAAAAAGTGAAATTTCTGCAAAATTAAAAAAAAAAAAAAAGATACAAAACAAACGCAACTAAACTGAAGATAAATCCCAAGCCAATCGTTTTTTTTCCCGGACACAAACACCTTCGCCATCATTAAAAGTTATCAAAAGCAAGGCACTGTTATATGCAGCAATCACGATTATCGATGACAAAGATTATTGTTTTGGTCAAAAAGATAGCAGCAGCGACAACGCTTAACGCAGCAGCACCCGGAAGCTGAGTCTATAAAACACGCAGCTTAACACGCGCGAGCTTTAGTAATAGAAAACGTTTGACAAATCAATACGCCAAATCAAAAGAAAATATTTTTGTTAATTTTTTTTTTTTTTTTTTTCGTAGTTTTTAATTGTGCCTACAAAAAAAAAATGCTACATAAACAGGCAACACGCTGCCTAATATTGACGGCGCTGATAACTTTAATAAACGCAAACATACAAATACGTGAATTATCGGAAAAAAATACGGAAGCGCTTACGGAACAGTTGCGTGCATTAGATGCAGCAATTGAGCAAAGTAGTGCAACGGAATTAAGCAAAACTCAAGATACAAAAATTGAAGAAGAAGAAGAAGCAGCAGCAACAGCAACACTCAACGAGGCACAAGTAGCTGAATTATTGCACAAAATATCATTTCCAGAACAAAAAATGAAAATGTGGCAAGTGAAATTGTAGAACCGCGAAGTGCAAATATTGAACGCAAAGCAAGAAGTTTGGCTGCAACGGAAAAGCATTCCGGCGGCAAAGGCTATTATATAATTGCATTCGAAAATGAAAATGGCAACGATAACGCAGCAGTGCCATACAGTAAAGTGGATATTATACCAGCCGAAGAGCGTTATACACGAAGCACAACACTGGACAATATTGCTGCAGAAGAAGATGCAGCAACAACAAATGTGGACGATGATGATGCTGAGACGCAAGCGCGCACCTTTAGTATGCGTCAAATTAACCGTTATGTGCGACGTCTTATGCGTCAGTTGCGTCGTGGTACGCGTCAGGTCAAAAGAAAAATTACACGTGTCAAAAATTTCGATAGTGAACCAACGGTGGAGAATTTTTTTAAAGGGTCTCTACGCAACACGCCAGAAACAACAGGAAAAGAAGAAACAGGAAGCATCATTTGGTGGTTGGCTGAGCGATTGGCTTATATAAATTTATTTTAAATTTTAAATTTAATTATTTTTGTTTTTGTTTTCTTCTAAACTTAATTAATTTATTAAAAAAACACAACGAAAACCAAATCAATTCGCAACAAGTCGCATCATTTCATTCTATACGATTCGCAATTTTTGTTTTTTCGAGGTCAAACTGCACTTGACCTCAACTGTTCGCATTTGCAGATTTAAAGATTTATATTCGCTTAGTTTTGTATGTCAGCGGTCAAGTATTTTTTGCACAATTAACTTTCACCGCATAATCCTAAATCTTAGTTTGTGAGATATTGTGTTAGAGAGAGAAAGAAAAAGAGAGATACTAATCCATAAAACAAAAAAACGCTTTTGCCACGCATGCGCCGCAGCATTTAGCGTGAAATTGCAACAGCTTTAAATTGAATGAGCTGAGACAAAGGCGCATACGACACGGCACAAATGTGTGGCATGTGGCATGCAGCAGAAAGCCTTTACAAAAACAAAAAAAAAAACACCCAAAAAACCAAAACAACTACAAAAAAATCTCCAAAGAAACAACAACAAGAAAGGCTAAAGTAACAAATTCTTTTGTTTTTTTTTTTTGTACTTCCTTATTTTGTGCACTGAGAAAAAATACTTTCTCATTCCACAATTCAACACTTGTGGAATTTATTTAAAATTAGTGTAACCGAATTTGTAAAATGTAAAAATACCAAAATATTCGTCAGGCACACCTGCACAAAAATAAAGAAAAGGCGCAACCAATTCGATTTTGTATATATTTTTTATTTCAGTGTATTCAATATGTCAATGTCACAACATTTTTTTTGTATGTGGCAACTTTCCATGCATGCTTTTTTTTTTGTTCTTTTTTATTGTTTTTCTTCAAATGAAATTCTTTGACTTAAACTCAAGTCGCAACACTTTATAGAAAACACCTGCTGTGCAACGTTTTGCTTCGCATTTGTGACGCTGCCATTTCCTATCAAAAATGATGCACAAACTTGTTTGCCACTCAAGTCATTCATTCTCAAAACGCTAATCACAAAAAAAAAAAAAGAAAAAAAGGAAAAACGGTTACTTTGGTGAAACCGAAGCTTATATACCCGTCACACGTATTTTTAAATTGTTAAATTGTTATCGTAAGTGGCTTAAATAGAACTTCGAGATGGTATGGGACGGGGTCAATGGTCTGATACAACTCACGTTATGTGGGGCCTATGGGCGTGGCAACTTGGATTTGATATTGGATGATATTAAAAGTGTTTTAACTCAATTTGGAGTAAATACATTACTAAAAAATAACCATTTTCATACAAAAATTAGAAAATGGGTGGTAAGTTTGTATGGGGGCTATGCTTAAAAATGGGCGTGGCACATTACATTTGACATTGGATGATGTCGATGTATTTTAGGCCATTTGGAGTCCATAAATTCCTAATAATAACCATTTTCATACAAAGATAAGAAAATGGGCGGTAAGTTTGTATGGGGGCTATGCTTAAAAATGGGCGTGGCATATTAGATTTGACCTTGAATGACAGTAGAAATGTTTTTACCCAATTTGGTTTGAATATATGCATAAATAATAACTATTTTCATACAAAAAATAGAAGAAAAACAAAACTGTAAGTTTGTATGGGGGCTATACGTAAAAATGGGCGTGGCACTTTCATATTCAAACTTGACCTGGTCGTTGCTGAGAAATGCTTAAGTTTAAATATCTCTAGAAGTCTTCGAGTAAAT
The DNA here is from genome assembly GCA_018903435.1 of Leucophenga varia. Classification (NCBI taxonomy): domain Eukaryota; kingdom Metazoa; phylum Arthropoda; class Insecta; order Diptera; family Drosophilidae; genus Leucophenga; species Leucophenga varia. The sequence continues at coordinate 607,211 of JAEIFJ010002131.1, read as the reverse complement.
TACGTCGAAATAAACAGACGGACAGACAGACGGACAGACAGAAAGGCGGACAGACAGACGGACATGGCTAGATCAATTCGTCTCGTCGAGCTGATCAAACATATATATACTTTATGGAGTCTACGATGTCTCCTTCAACGCGTTACAAACTATCAGACAAACTGAATATACCCTTCACACTATGTGTGGCGGGTATAAAAACACAGAAACAAAGCTAACTGCTGCAGTCCGAGTAGCACGAAAAACAAAATTAGTTCCATGCATTTCTTAAAAAATGTTCACAAAAGAAAAACAAGTTTCGAAATCATTTTTTTTTTTTTTTTAATTTTTTTTTTTTTTTAAATTTTGCAGTCGTTCTACATAAAGTCGAACTTGAAAACTTTTTCCTGCTGATGTCAACTAAAATTGTAATTTTTTTTTTTTGTTTTGTTTTATTTTACGCTTTGGGCGGCAACAATTTTTATAGCAAACTTAAAAAAAAAAACACCTGCATGCTGCTGTTGATAATAATAATAATAATGATTGTGTTGCTCTACTAAATGCAAAAAAAATGTCTTAAAAAAAAAATGTCTTAAAAAAAAATATCGAACTTTTAAAATAAAAGCAGAGTAAACAAAATTGAACGCTTCAAAAAATTGCTGTCCGATTTTGTTTAAAGGCTACTACCGTAACACCATACAAGGGTAAAGAAGAAGTTTTCTACTTTCATAAAATTGTAACGACTTGTTTGGTTCCAAAATTAAAGTCACTAACTAAAACTTTTAGCAGGAAAACTGTTTGACGCTTGGAAAATCTTTGAAGAAAAAGAAGCTGAAGATACGAATTGCTGTGCGGTATAAAATTGAATACAGACGTTTTTGGTTAGGAAATAAATTAAAAATTAAGAAAAAAAAAAAATATGAAATATTAATTTAAAACGAGGCATTAAGCTTAGCCTGACTATAAACATGTTTAAATAAAAAGCGAATTATAGCTTTTAATATATTTTTAAATAAAAGTTTATAATTCACAATCAGTTTAAACCATTTTTTTTTTTTTTTTGAAACATTTGGAAAGGAAAGAATGCTGTGAAGGTAGTCAGAGAGTATTACAGGCGGACGAATAGACTAAGCTAAGCCGATGCGTTTTTTCCATATTATTATGAAAGACCGCTGAAATTCAAGCTCAAATATTTCTCACACAAATCTTTTAATAGTTTCAGATTATTTGTAGGCAAAAGGTACGATCTCTGAGTCGCAGTGTGATTTCCGACTGCAAATTAAAAATTGTAGTGACTGCAAACAGTGATTAAATCGCAGCTCTCAATAATAAAAGCACCAATTACTGTTAACTAAAGAGTTTCACTGTTCGCGAAGAGCGATACACAAAATCAGCGATAATTAAACAAGAAAATCGCAAGTCCTTACTTTCAGTCACAGTGCGACATTGCAATTTTCAAATCACTGTGAAAAAATCACCGAAAGTGATTTTTTGCCAACACTAGTTTTTTTTTTAATAATCATCAGCGGCTTAGTTAAAATTTTGAGTAGGGATAAGTGGAAGTCAATGGTCCGATACAACTCAAGTTAAGACACAGAATAATATTCTTGAAAATATCAAAATTTGTATGGGTGCTATATATACCATATTAGTCCGATCCTTATTGTATAAGTAGCGTACACATAGGATGACATAAATAGTATTTATATTCGATTTGAATTCATTTATAAATTAAAATATTTTTATACAAAAATTCGAAAATAGGCAGTAAGTTTATATAGGGGGCTGCTATACCAAAAAATAGATGTGGCACCTTGTTTTAACATTTCTATTTAATTCAAAATAAATACATTCACAAATAATAATTTTTTTCATGGAAAATTTCAAAAAAATTATATAAGGGCTATGCCTCAAAGTGGGCGTGGCATTTTGAATTTTACATAAAAACTGCCTAGTATGGAGAAAAGCTTTAGTTTTTAGATACATTTCCATAACTTTTAAACTAAGCAAATGAATTACCTCGCAACAGACAGACAGACATACAGGCGGACATGGCTAGATAGATACGTCTCGTCGTGCTGATCAAGAATAAATAAATTTTATATGATCTGCCTTCTGTGAAGGATATAATAAAGATTCAATTGGTCAACACAAGCTAGAGAAAGAAAACCGATGGTGTAAGTCCTTGTCTAACTAGTGTTAAAAAGCCTCTCTGCTCCGTTAAGCTACATTTTGACTAATTGAACCCTAGGAAAATTCTCAGTTGCGCATGGCAACATTATGCAGCATTACCAATCTGCAAATATAATTAAAAAGTATTGCCATATTTAAGTGCTCAAAAACAAATGTAAGCAAATCAATTTTTTTTTTTTTTGCAGCAATTATTTTGCATTTACTCAAAAGCCAAGAAAGACACTTTCTATTGTTGTCACATCTATCATTTTAATTAGTAAAACTGTGCTGCACAAATGAAATATAATTTATTTTAAGTCAATCCATTAAATTTCATGATATGCGTTTCTATTTTTTAAAAAATTGTTATTTCATTGCAACATTTGCTAATAAATATATTGCAACTACTTAAAGCCTGGAAGGTCGAACGTGCATTGAACTGCAAACGTTAAAATAGATAAAAAAAAATTTTAAAGATTTTCGTTTTTATTTATTTTAGTCTAAGCCGGAAAAAAAATTTATTAATTAATATGCGTAGCAATGCATTGCATTGCCATGTTGCAGACAAAGACAACGACGACAACAACAACGGCAATGATGATGCTGATGCTGTTGCTGATGACAATGTTGACAGCAGCAATAGCAATAACAAAAAAAAAAAAAAAATTGTACAGAAGCAGCAACATGCAATAAATGCATTTATTTAAACAGTTTTTGTATTGTGGATTATTTTTTCCGCCATCGCGTTAATTTGTCGCAAATGAGTTTTCACTTTTTAGCTGCCGCAGCAGCAACAGCAGCAAACTTCGAGCAACTTTAGCTTAGGAAGCACGCAAAGGTCGACTCAACGTCAACGTTGCAACAATTGCAACAATTGCAACAACAACAACAACAAAAAAAACACCTACGCGGTGTGAAATGTCTTCGTTTAAATAACTTTTTTAAAAAATTGTTAACAATTTTTCAGTATTTTTCTTAAAGACGCTTATAACTAGATGACGATGACGATGATGATGATGATTATGTGAGATGTTGAAAGATTTAAGTAAAAAAAAAAAAAAAACTTTTGAAAATTAAAAGCGGAAAGAAGGCAACAAAACTTGCCCTCTCAACTGTCTGCCACAAAAATGTCTGGCAGCCTTTTAAGCTGTTGATTTTTTTTTTTTTTTTTTTGCTGCTCTGGGCTCCTGCTGCGACATGTCGTCTGTCTGTCACTGTCTGTCTGTCAGTCTGTCTGTCTGTCTGTCTGTCTGTCTGCCTGCCAGGCTACTGCTCCATTCATTTTTCATTTTCCAATTAAAATTCATAGGAAAACTTTTACAGCGACAGCATTTCATAAGAAAAGTTAGCAATATGTTTTATTTTTCTTTTTTTTTTTTTTTGATTTTTTTCCTTAAAAAATGTTTCTGCTTTCTTTCTTTTTGCTTTTTTTTTTTTTTTGAATGATTTTCATTTCATTTGAAAATTTTTCTACTTCTTAGTTTTTTTTTTTTTTTTTGGTAAAAATTGAAAGTCAGCGCAGTGGCAATAACAACATGCAACAAACATGCAATAAATGCATTTTTAATTGAATTGCGATTTTTCATGTTGCTATTTTTTTTTTTTTTTTTGCATTTTCAATTTTTGTTGTTGTTGTTGGCTGAAAGAAAAGTGCATCTTGTCGCGAGAAATATGTAAATGTTTCTTGTAAGTTGTTATGTTTTTTTTTTTTGTCTATTTTGTCTTAAATGCTATGTGTAATGCAACCAGGCAACCAGGTAAAAGTGAAGCAACTTAAAAAAACACAAAAAACTTTAGCAATTTTTCTTTATATGATGGGCAATTCCATAATTTCTATAATTTTTATATACTTTCTAATTGTAATAATATTTTTGGCACCTTTTGTATAAAATTATATAAACAAAAATTTCTGTTACTTTTTATTCCTTTTTTTAGAAAGCATTGGTAAAGATTTTTGAGAACGAATTGATTGGTAGAGTATCTCTTACAAAGCGCATAGCAACAGGAGTGCCAATATTGCTTTTTTCCCGCTAACTCTAGCTTTTTTTAAAAGACCATTAGCGCGAAAATTTTGGGATTTGTGGAATTCTGGATTTTTTAATGTTTTAATGTTGCCACCGGTTAATATAAAAAGTATGAAAAAGTGGCAGGTTCATCATTATTTTTTTAGCGATATTTAGCAATACCAGCACTAGTTTAAGGCAAACTAACAGCACTTCCATAGTAAAGAACATGGCGAGATACTTGGCTTAAAAGCGAGGAATTCAAGGCTTGAGTACGAAAAGATGACACGGAGGAGCATAGAGTTTACTGCAGCTATTGCAAAATCAGTATCGCAGCTAGGAATCTAGCTAATGCAACAAAAAAACCTAGCTAAAATGAGCGGCCAAAGACAAATAAAATAGATTTTGTCAAAACTATGAAGCAGAAAGCAGCGCTGTGCCTTTTTAATGCTCAAAATACGAGAACGTCACAAATAGATCATCTGTCCAACTTGCGCCGTAAACATTTTGACGAAGGAACTGCAGGGCGAATAAAGCTGCACCAAACAAAATCCACAAAAATTTTTAAAAATGTTCTGTTGCAAAGACTTGGGTGCAGCGATATTGGAGACTCAAAATTAAGATTTATTCTTGACGAATCAATGGATAACAGCGCCACAAAATTTCTTGTTTAATGGTTCGACTGTAAAAAAAACATTTTATATATCACCAAACAGAAACGAATTGATAAAACCAGAAATACAGCTTTTTTTGCTTTTTGACATTTTTTCAGCTTTTTTTAAAGCATTTTTCTAAAAATGTTCAGCTTTTTTTGGCTTTTTTTTTCGTTAAAAACAGCTTATTTTCTGCTCAAAAGTTAGCAGCGCTGCATATCATAAACATAAAAATTGGCAGCACACAGTAAAAGTACCGTAAGAGATAATTTATTAATTTTTCTACAAGTAAGAATTTAATATGATTTCATGAACTGAAATACAAATGAAAGTCTTAAAATACAAAAGTAAAATTGCAATTAAATTAAAAATTTAAACACATAAAATATTTATTGGAATGATCCATGAATAAAAAAAAACATTTATTTCAATTTTTGTTTTCATTTAAGTTATTTTATTTTGTTGTTGTTGTTGCTATTGTACATGTTTGTAGGTGGCAGCATGCATGCAAAGTAACAGCAACAGTAACAGCAAAGAAGCAACAATAAATCGTGCAAACGCTTATTGCCAACACTTTGATTAGCAATGAAAAATAGCAGCAGCAGCAGCAAGCAGCAATAGTAACAGCAACAAATGCAGCAAGCATTTTAGTCTATGTAAATTTTTTTTTTGTTTTTTTCTCTTTTTTTTTTTTTAACATGCAACATCATCTGCAACAACAACAACACAACAATTATAAAAGTAGCAACTGCATGGGCGGTGTCTATCTAAATTTTTGTTCGCTCTTCTTTCAACTCTTTATCATGAAATTTTATCTTAAAAACGTGGGCCTTGCCTATCGGCAATGTTGATATTATCAACAGTTGTAACACAAAATTGCTGTAAGTAATTAATGCAACAACAACGACAGCGACAACAACAAAAATTCATTGCTATCAACTCTGACATAGCAATCTGTCTCGTCTGTCTGTCTGTTTGTATCTTTCTTTCTTTCAATCCATTAATGCTGAGAACAAAATAGTTCGCACAGTTCTGCAGCAAAAATTTCGCTTATAAACATTTTTTGCAACATGCCTGAACAACACTTTCCCCGAATGCTTCTCTTGATTATGAGATTAATGATTATACATATACAATAAAATAATTATAATAATCATAATCATAATGATAAAAAAGATGATGATTATGCTTTATGCATTTTTTGAATTTTATTACAAATTTTCATCTTCTTTGTAGCAATTTGCTGTCGTCAGTTATTCTTCTGTTGCTGTTGCTGTTAATGTTGCTTTTGTTGCACTTGTTGCGTGCAGCTGCAAGAGCATTTCACATTAGCTACCAGACAGTTTGAGTATCTGTATCTTTTATCTTGTATCTATGTGTCACACACAGTACGAGTATATACATATTTATTTATTTATTTATTTAGTATGTTGCATGATTGTATCTGCGCACATAATTGCTGGCATGTTGCATTAAATAATTTGTTGTTTGCTGAGAAAATGCGTTGCACACACGTTGCCTAAGACAGTCGAGTCTAGAACGAGTTGCACGTTTAAAATAAAATAAAAATAAAAATTTTGTTTTCTGCTTTTGTGAAAAATTACAAAATCGTTCTCGTAATGAGAATTTTAAATTGTGTAATAACTTTTTTTAACTTTTTTTGCTATTATAAACTAAATTACTGTTTGCATTAGTTTAAATATATTTTCTGAAGAATTCATTGAAGAATTTTTAGCTAAATAAGTTTTAACAGTTAACAGAAACATTGACAATTTCTGTGGGGCAAAGTGAGTCACTTGTAATATTATAAATGCAACAGGGTTTTAAAGTTGCTGACTTCACAGTGCTGCAACTTAAGCAATAAGCTAAATTTTGCTTTTAAGCATAAAACTTACTATTGCTGTTAGACATTGCAACACTTAAGCGTCTTACTTCAACCCAAAATATGCTAATATAAAAACTATTTAAAATTGATTTATTTTGTAAAAGTAAAAAAAAAAAACAAATAAAATATTTTTTTTTTTTGTTTTGTATGTTGTGCATAATTTAAGCAGCAACATGTAAAAAAAAATATGTGTATTGTTGTTGTCATTTTTTTTTTTTTTTACAAATTCGTGTAAAAAAACAAGAAAAAAATATTGCACAAAAATTTTTAATATTTAATCAAAAGTAGCAATATTTGAACATAACTTTCCAAATTGTTATAAGAAGTTAACCAAACAGCAACAACAACAACAACAATAATAATTGCAACAAAATATTTACAAAATTAACAATATGAACAACAACAACAACAACAATTTATAGTAAAAGATATCTAGTTAAGCGCATGAAATGAATGAATGTCTTGCTTGATTATTAAGTTGATTTAACTGATTGACTGCCTCCAACTCCAACTTTAACT